>BSUD01000007.1:100470115-100673756 GCA_033239045.1 Fagopyrum esculentum | reverse complement strand
TTATAACCCTAGACTTAAGCTTAAAACAAGGATGCGAACCCGCAGTGTACGGGTCAATCGTAGTAAAAGCAAGAAAATTCCAGGGGTCGATCACAGGGACTCGGTGAAACAAAGTCAACACGGTATGCTACGTTAATTCTAACCACAAGAGCGATTAACACAATCAAAGATGAATAAGAAGTCAATAAAGCAAACATGCAATTCTAGGGATTAAAGCATCTAGTTGTGGTTCCAACTCAAGATCTATAGATAAGCGGACAAAGCTGAGATTTTTGCGTGGGGAAGGTGTTTCTAAAGTGGAGTAGATCACCGGGTAAGTCTCACTACACACTAATCCTAAACCGTAACTCCTATCACCGGGTAAGTCTCAAGGAATCAAGATAAAGAACTATAACCTCAAACTAACATACCATCTAAGGGAATAGAATCAA
This sequence comes from Fagopyrum esculentum, assembly GCA_033239045.1. Lineage (NCBI taxonomy): Eukaryota > Viridiplantae > Streptophyta > Magnoliopsida > Caryophyllales > Polygonaceae > Fagopyrum > Fagopyrum esculentum. The sequence continues at coordinate 100,673,325 of BSUD01000007.1, read as the reverse complement.
CCTTTACCGGGTAAGTCTCAGGCTAACTCACAAAGATGGGATGGAAGCACACTCAAACCCCAATAAAGGATAAACCTTTATTACCTACACTTATGATCGTTGGTACACAAACTAAGGAATTACCGGGTAAGTCTCATCCTAAGCTTGCTCTGAAATAGGAAGGTGTAATAAGAATAGGATTTAGCAAACTCTAACACTTAACTCTCAGTTATGGATCAGATAAGTCACCTCGGTCAGCAAGTTTCCACCTCGGCCGAAATGTTCATCGACTGAACGAGATGCTTAGGGTTAAGGTTAAAGACTCGAGCTTTCAGGATCCTACTGGAATCTAAGATTATTCTATCATTGTTTTTCCCACAACCTTCAGCCAATCACCCTAGAATCACACAAGGAAATTAGCCACTCATCATCATAATGAAAGTATTAAATATATGGGAAGAAGGTGAATATTTGAACAAAGAAGAATTTAATGAAAAGACTTCAATAACTGAATCAAATATCACAACAAAGCGTTCCTTGGATAACAATCCAAAAAGACAAGACAACAATTGAGGGAATTGAAGACAATCTTACAAAACCCTTCAATAAAGCTATAAAAGCTATGGATTTCAATCTTCCTTCAACCTTCAAAAAGGTTCTTCGAAACTCCCAACTGGAGTATGCTGCTGCTGCTGCGTAATTTTCGGTGTAAGCGGGCTTGCGGGATCTAAGCACGATCGGATTTGTGGAAAATCCAACCCTTTTTATAGGAAAATAACCCTCCAAAGATAATAAATCTTAGAAAGATATTCTCCCATAAATATAGGTAAAATATATGATTCTGCATATCTCCTTCCTTCCAGGAGCCAAGCCCAAAAATATAAGATCACTTTCCAATTTTAAAAGATCTCAGCCAAGAATAAAATATTCTCGCCGCGTCCTAGGTGTTCGCCTCGGTCGAGTCGGCGTCTCTGGATCACCTCGGTCGAGATGAATCTCTGGTCAACCGAGGTGAGTCACAACTGAATGTGAAATCTCTCAAAACTGGTCCCAAGTAAATCTTTAATCCATGGCTATGCTCCCTGGATGTAGCTCCAAATGACTCATGACTCCTTTTGCTCCTTTTTGATGCAAAACGTACCATTTTACCTGCAATTACAACAAAACTAGGTGTAGACCTCGATTCTCGCAAAGGTAGATGAAATGGTAGTAAACTCACATAATGTACATACAAACATGCAGATTATGAAAGATAAAACGTCCAAACAAACCCCAAAATATAGACTATAATTCATGCTATCAAAATACCCCATACTTAGCCCTTGCTTATCCCCAAGCAAGTTCCTCATATAAAAGATAAGATAGAATGGATTATAAGTCAAGAAAATCAATGAAAAAGTCTTTCAAAAACATTTTATGGTGTGCAACTATCATAGATCACTCTAAGAGAGTACTTCCTGGAATTTAAAAACTCAACATGATCAAAACATTTTATAAATATAGGAAAGTTGTTCATCTTTGCATAAAATCATAGAATGCATAATAAATCATAATTATCAAAATTAATCATGTATAATCCAGTTTAAACCACTAAGTCAATCAACAAGCTCAAGGTCTCAAGGGCTTCCCAAAAGAAAAGGTCAAGAAACGTGTAGGGTAGGGATGTATGTAAGGTAATGTGGTGCTAGAATCCGGGAAAAGGATGAACTTCACTTTCACTTTGACTTGCAACATCTTCCACCAATAAGCTTCGCTTATCTCACACTTTTTCTTTTTACTTTACTTTTTGGGATGCATGGACAGAGGTGCACAATAACCGAAGCCTAGGAAATCTGCAATCATCAATTTCTCGAGATGCATCAAACCCTTGATGCACATACCATGACCCGTTAGGAATATCGCTCAATCCGACTTTGGCAAGACACAAACACCCGGCTATGTGAATGGTGCCGAGTTACTCATCTTCATGATTGACTTCCCCAAACCTATTATTGCTTTCTAACACTTTCACTTCCAGCCACTTCTCAACTTTAACTCCACTTGCTTTCACCACTTCTCTTGCTTCCAAATTCCCGGATAGGTAAAGGGAGGCAAAATGTATATGAGGGGCTAAGCATGATCAAGAAGAAGAAGAAGAAGAGAATGAATTGCCTTGGTCTTTCCAAGAAGAAAGTGAGAGAACTTAACCTGCGGTGTTAACCTTCAAATTCAACATAATTTGGATAAAAACAAAGTATTAAACATGCCAATAATTTCAAACAAAGCATTTAGCAATTTAAACATATTATAAAACCTTTCAAACACATAAAGAATTTAAAACCAGTAAGTAAACGAGATCTTCACTGAGGTCATATCCAGATAAGTAACACAAAATTCGTTTTCGAAAACTCTCAGTTAACACACCTCGGTCGAGGTGTTCTTGGTTCAACCGAGGTGAAATGCCTCGTTTGGCCAAGATTGACTCGGTCGAGGTCAAAAAATTTTTTTTTTAAAAACCAATTTTTTTTTTCGGTTTCGACGTTTTTCGGTTTCGACGTTTTTCTCAATCAAATAACCTGTAGGTATGCATGTAATATCAGATAATCATATAAAGGCAATGAAGCATAAATACGAAAATATCCGATAAATATAATACATCAAGTAGTCAAATACATCAAAAGGTCAAATAAGTACAAACACCCCATACTTGAGACACACTGTCCCAGTGGGTAAAATAGAAGTCTAAATATGAGAGAACTCACAGGATAAAAGCCGAACTGCATAAAAGAAAATAAAGAAAATCCAGCAGCTCCTCAATAGTCTCGATCCGGTGGTGGTGGTGGTGGTATGTAGGGATACTGAGTCGGATCGTATGGATAGCCCATGACACGCTCGAACTGAAGCTGGGCCATGATGTGCTGATGGTGCTGCCGCTCCTGCATCTCGCGAATATCCAGCGATAATGCAGCATATGAGTCGATAACCTGATCTGTCAGGTCATCGATCCGTCGGTGAGCAGCTCGATCTCTCACTCCACGCCTCCTGCGTCTAGCAGGTCTGACTGGAGAAGCCTCAGCTGGTGCCGACTCTGTATCCTCCTCATCATCTAAGTCTATAATAGGTGGCGCGCTCGTCCCAGCAGTATCTGTCCCTGTATCCATCGGGACGCCACCCTCTCTCTCATCTAATGTCTCCTCATCGTCGTCGTCATCATCAGCCTCCTCCTCCTCCTCAGCTGCAGCAGGGGCAGCTGCTGCCTCTCTGTGATCCTCCATCAGTGGAGCCCATGCTGTCTGCCAGTAATGCGGATCAAAGACTATGAACTGTGTAGACCAGCGGATCCCCTGTGGCGCAGTCAGCTCCCATGGCATAGCGACGTAGGGTGTAGTCAGCCCTCGGGGAACCTCCTCCGAATGATCATCTCCTGTAGTCCGAGCGGCTTGGCAGCCGCCACCATAGTACACCTACTCAGATCCATATCCTGATACCCAACGATATGGGTCACTATCCCTCCACATCATATATCTCCCTTCCCTTTGGCCTTGATCTTGTGCAGATCCTCTGCCAGCATCAATCCAAAGTCGGGGAATCCACCTGTAACCATGCAGTATAAAGCAAAGAGCTCCCCCTGTCGGATCTTCTGGGGCGTCTCAGTACGCGCCAGAAGTGTCTCGCTGAAGATCCTGTGGGCTAATCGAAAAGCTAGATGGAAGATAAGCTTCTCCCTGGAATCACCAGGGCGCCACCTATCTGCATGCTCCACAACATAAGCAATCTGACCCCAGAACTCTCTAGCTACGGCTCGGGTCGGGAAGTCTACAACAGTGGGGGCAGGGAAGCCAAAGATATCTCTCCAGTGATCTAGGGGTACTAAGAAGTTCCGGTTCATCAACCGGTACTTCACAGCTCTCTCTGTGGGGAGGTAAGTGAAGGAGCTAACAAACTCAAGGGTCGGCTCCAAGTAAGCTGGGGCTTGGATCTCAGTAAACTGATCCAGCCCCACTGTGGTGATCATCCTCCTAAGCTCTCCATCAACGTGGAGACAGTCAAAAGCAGAAATGTCCAGAAATCTAGGTGCGATCACTGGACGGCTAGCAATACGCTCATAATCTACCCGGTGCCTCTCGTGGATCACCGGGATAGAAGGTCTGGGTGCAGAAGAAGGGGAAGGAGAGGATGTATCTCTAAGGGATAATAACCTGTCAGAACTCATCTTCAGAAATTTTCACTGTCAGACGACCTCGGTTGCTGACAAGACTCAAGAACACCTCGGTCGAGGTGCAGGTCGACTGGACCGAGGCGAAGACAGTCGCGATTCCAATTCTCAGAATTTCAGTTCTTTTCCCCCAAAAATCACTACAATTGCTTCCTAAGGGGTACTTAAATCCTTTCTCAACAGATTCAAGGGCAACCAAAGCCCAAATCGAAGTAAACGAACGAGTTAGGGTTTCGATCGTTTTTACCTCGTTCCGGCCGATGCACTCGAATTTCTTGCAGATCTGCAGTTGCAATAGGATCCTCTACTCTTTAATTGCAGGTTGGAAGCGAAATCTTCGAAAACGAGCGAGAAACGAAGGAAGCGAGGTGGATCTGTCACCGCGGTCGAGGAAGGTAAATAAAAAGTGAAAAGTAATTTTTTTCCCTTTTATACTGTTACTGGATCTGCTGTCACCTCGGTCGAGATGGTCTCGACTTGACCGAGGTGGTACGGACCGAGGTGGTTCTGCAGGAACCCTAGTCGCCTCGGTTGCTCAAGAATCAACTCGGTCGAGGTGGCCTCGACTGGACCGAGGTGTCTCAGTCAAACTTCGTCTTCTCGAATTCTCGAACTTCTGTCCTTCCAGTTGTGCTCCTTCCTTAGATATTCCCTGTTGTCTGTCCAGAACGCCAAAAACAAAGCAAAGCAAAGCAAAAACAAAAACTATCTAAGCGAGACTAGAAAACGGGAAAAGAAAGCAATACCTTGGGTTGCCTCCCAAGAAGCGCTTGATTTAAGGGCGCTAGCTGGACCATGATACGTCTCAAACGAGGTAGGAGGTGCCCTCACCCCATACTTCACCTCCATCGTGGGGTGAAGTAAGTAGATTCATCAAACGTTCCAACAAGTGTAAGTGCTCATCGGGGAATGAATCGTCTATGGGTGGGTTATCCGCCTCGCGGGAGGATTCCGGTAGCCGGCTGAGGTGATCCGCAACGGAGTTCTCGGGTCCCTTCTTATCGCAGATCTCTAGGTCAAACTCTTGGAGCAAGAGAATCCATCGAATAAGGCGCGGCTTGGCATCTTTCTTAGCCAACAAGTAACGAATGGCTGCGTGGTCGGTGTAGACAATGACTTTCGCTCCTACTAGATAGGAACGAAACTTCTCGAAAGCGTATACAACCGCCAATAACTCCTTCTCGGTGGTAGCGTAGTTGCGTTGTGCTTCATCTAGCGTTTTGCTAGCATAATAAGTGGCGGTGGTCCGTCCATCTTTCTTCTGTCCAAGCACCGCTCCTACAGCTACATCACTAGCGTCACACATGACCTCAAAGGGCAAGGTCCAATCGGGAGGCTGGATAATGGGAGCGGAGATCAACGCTTCCTTAATCCTGTAAAAAGCATCAAGACACTCCTGCGAAAACTCAAAAACAACATCTTTATTCAAGAGGTTAGTTAGAGGTTTAGAAATCTTAGAGAAGTCCTTGATGAATCTCCTGTAGAAACCTGCATGCCCGAGGAAACTCCTCACACCTTTAACAGAACAAGGAGGAGGGAGTTTCTCAATAGTCTCGATCTTAGCTTGATCGACCTCAATGCCTCGATTGGAAACGAGGTGTCCTAACACAATGCCTTCATTAACCATAAAATGACACTTCTCCCAATTTAAAACAAGGTTAGTGTCTTCACATCTTTTAAGCACTAGAGAGAGGTTAGATAGGCAATCATCAAAAGAGGAACCATATACAGAAAAGTCATCCATGAATACCTCCATGATCTCCTCTATGTACTCGGAAAAGATAGCCATCATGCATCGCTGGAAGGTAGCGGGTGCATTGCACAATCCGAATGGCATCCTCCGAGAGGCAAACGTCCCCCAAGGACAGGTGAAAGTGGTCTTTTCCTGATCATCCGGAAGGATAGGAATCTGGAAGAACCCACTATACCCGTCCAAGTAGCAAAAGTGTGAATGCTGGGCCAACCGTTCGAGCATTTGATCGATGAAGGGAAGCGGAAAATGATCCTTCCGTGTTGCCGTGTTCAGCTTCCTATAATCGATGCAAACTCTCCAGCTTGTAACGGTCCTCGTTGGGATCAACTCGTTGTTCTTATTCGTCACAACAGTCATCCCTCCTTTCTTCGGAACGACATGCACCGGGCTAACCCACTTGCTGTCCGAAATAGGATAAATAATACCTGCATCCAACAACTTAAGAACTTCCTTCTTCACAACCTCTTTCATGATCGGATTTAACCGTCTTTGAGGTTCCTGTGAAGTCTTATGATTATCTTCCATTAGAATTCTATGCATGCAGAAAGAAGGTTTAATGCCAATAAGATCATCCGTGGTGTAACCTATAGCCCTTCGATGCTTTCTCAGGACATGCATTAACTTAGACAATTCAGATTCGGAAAGGGAAGCACTAACAATAACGGGATAAGTAGAATCCGGTCCAAGAAAGATATACCTCAAGTGATTGGGGAGCTGTTTAAGCTCCACGACTGGGGGTGCTTTCTGGGGGGAATCCATGCTTCCTCTTTCCAGTGGAGTGGTATCAGAAACTGGACTCGATGAAGTCTCAGTTTGAATCATCTCGCCTTCGACCTCGGTCGAGGCGCATAAGCGTTGACCGAGATGTTCTTCGGTCGCCTCGCTCAGTCCAGAAAGTGCCTCGGTCGAGGTACTGCTACTGGATCCGAGACTGGAGATCTTTGTCTCCTGGATTAGCTTCTCAGTTGTAGCTCCTGGATCCTCTTCCAATGCTTTCAAGCTCCGTATATCTGCATCACAAGAAGCATCTATACCTTCCTCCATTAAACTGAAGCTAATAACTCTTTCGAGCGGATCGTTAATAAGGATAGAGCTCACCAATTCTCTTGATTCTTCTTCATCGTAGATGTTGAAGATATCATCAGTTAGTTGCTCCCCTTTCATGGCTGCAAGTAGTGCGAACTCCACCTCATCGCCACCAACGTTGAATTTCAACTTGGCGTTCTTGCAATCCACGTTGCAACCCGAAGTTGCTAGAAATGGCCTCCCGAGAATAATGGGAACAGGATAATCTGCGGGAATGTCAAGTACGACAAAATCTATGGGTAGATAGAAGTTACCTAACTTGACCGGAACGTCCTCCAAGATGCCCACGGGATGGGTAATGGAGCGATCCGCCATGTAAAGTCGAATCTTTACCGGCTTGGGCTCTCCAAGACCGATCTTCGTGCATAGCTCCAGCGGGATGATGCTCACGCTGGCTCCTAGATCACAAAGGGCTTCACAAGTTACATCCCCAACTTGAATGCGAATGCAAAATGAGCCGGGATCTCTCAACTTAGGTGGCATCTTTTCCTTCATGATCTTGATAAGCTCCGAAGATTTAGATGTCATCCTAACTTCACCAACATCCTCCAGCTTCCTCTTCCTTGATAAGATTTCTTTTAAGAACTTCCCATAGGCGGGCATACCTAAAATAGCATCAAGGAAAGGAATATTAATATGTAGCTTATTCATCAAGTCAAGAAACTTACCAAAGTGCTTGTCTAGATGTGCTCTGGCTCTGGACTGAGGGAATGGAAGTGGTGGCTTGTATGCAGGAGGTGGAACATAAGTTTCTGTCATCCCTCCTACTTTCTGTTGCTCCGCCTCGGTTGGCATCTCGGTCGAGGTGTTCTTCGACTGGATTTGGACCGAGGTGGTCTGCGTCGAGCGAGGTACTGGATTTGCAGTTTTAAGTCCACTCCTCGTCGTTATGGCCATGCACTGGCCCTTAGGGTTAGTTTCCGTCTTTGCTGGAAGCTTCCCTGGATCTCTTGGCGCTTCATTCGCCCTATTAGCAAGTTGTTGTTCGAAGGACTTTTGGGCCCTCGAAAATGAAGTCATAGAATTCTCCATAGCGCTGAGCTTGATCAAGATTGCCTCCAGAACTGCGTCTTTCTTTTCTGGCTGAGACGAACTTGATCCTTGCCCTTGGCTTTTCAATGGAGTAGAAGAAGAAGAAGAAGGGGAAGAGAGGAAAGGGTTAGAGGAATCATTAGAATTGGAGTTTGAATGATTGTTACCGTGATTTTGGTTATTCGCCCTCCAATTGTTGCTATTGGATCCTCTATTGTTGTTGTTGTAGTTGTTGTTTCGGGGACCGTTGTTGTTGTTACGGTACCCGTTATTGTTGTTGTTCCATTGCCCTTGCTCTTCCTTCTTAGTTTGAGCCATCAAGAGCTCCTTCAATTGCTTCACGTCATTCTTCAACGACGTGAGTTGATTGTTGTTGGGTTGAGTCTCTTGAAAGTTGACTCTTTTAATTCCACCTTCAGCTCCTTGGTGGGTATACTTCTCCATGTGCAAGGCTTGCTTCTCAATGAAGTCCCAAGCCTCATCAATCGCCATGTCCATGAAGGTGCCGGCAGAGAGTAGTTGGAGATTGAACTGGGTGCTTCCGTCCAGCCCTTTGAAGTAGATCTCTAACAACTCGATCTTTGGAATCCCATGATGTGGGCAATCCAAGAGGATATCCTTGAACCGCTCCCAAGATTTGGACAAGCTCTCCTTGTCCTTCATAATGAAAGCATTGATCTTCCCTCTCATTTCGGCGGTCTTTGAGGGGGGAAAGAATTTGGTCAAGAATTCCGTGGTCATCTCCTCCCATGTGCTGATTTTTCCTGGAGGAAGAGATTGATACCAAGTAAGAACTCTATCTTTTAAAGAAAAGTAAAAAGGTCTTAGCTTGTAGTTGTTATTCTCAATTCTGGGAGGTCGCAAGGTTTCCATCAAGATCTCGTAATTTTGAAGATGTTGATGCGGCGACTCCTTCTCTAGCCCTCCGAATTGGCATTGGCGAATCATGGCTAGAACTTGCGGTCGAAGTTCGTAGTCATGATATGCTGGATCTCCTAGGTTCACTCCTGGACGCCTCAGTTGTTGATTAGGGTCCATCCTTTGACCTAGGGTTTGTGGAATTCCTGCAAGAAGAACATCTCGGACTGGCATCCGAGGTGGAAGTACATCGGCCGGGGCGTCAGGTACTGGAATCTGCCTCGGTCGAAGATCAGCTACTGGATCCTGCATCGGTCGAGGATCAACAGGAGGATCTTCCCTCGGTCGAAGTAGAATCTGGTCTCGTATGACTACAATCTCAGCTTCAATTGTTGCAGTCTTGGTGCGATTCTCTTCTTTCTCTTGCCTGAGTTCTTCCTTGCTGAGGCGTAGCAGCTCTAGCGCCTCTTTCAATTGGCCCGCAAGATCGCGATCGTCTTGTTGGGCCATCTTCGCTTCTCTTAAGCGTCGCTTGTAAGTCTTTTCTGGTTCGGGATCGTAAGGAACGATTTCCTTCCCAGTGCGGGTTCTTCGCATATACCTAAGAAAGAACCTGCAAAAGTCGTCACTCAAGTAGAGTGGTTAGATGAAACGGGGCAAGCGCCCCAAGAGCAAACCGTACCGGCTCGGTCTAGACCATGTCCCCGGCAATGGCGCCAAAAACTTGTTCGCTCCAAACGGTGTGTGCAAGCTTTAAATTTATAACCCTAGACTTAAGCTTAAAACAAGGATGCGAACCCGCAGTGTACGGGTCAATCGTAGTAAAAGCAAGAAAATTCCAGGGGTCGATCACAGGGACTCGGTGAAACAAAGTCAATACGGTGTGCTTATGTCAATACTAACCACAAGAGCGATTAACACAATCAAAGATGAATAAGAAGTCAATAAAGCAAACATACAATTCTAGGGATTAAAGCATCTAGTTGTGGTTCCAACTCAAGATCTATAGATAAGCGGACAAAGCTGAGATTTTTGCGTGGGGAAGGTGTTTCTAAAGTGGAGTAGATCACCGGGTAAGTCTCACTACACACTAATCCTAAACCGTAACTCCTATCACCGGGTAAGTCTCAAGGAATCAAGATAAAGAACTATAACCTCAAACTAACATACCATCTAAGGGAATAGAATCAACCTTTACCGGGTAAGTCTCAGGCTAACTCACAAAGATGGGATGGAAGCACACTCAAACCCCAATAAAGGATAAACCTTTATTACCTACACTTATGATCGTTGGTACACAAACTAAGGAATTACCGGGTAAGTCTCATCCTAAGCTTGCTCTGAACCAGGAAGGTGTAATAAGAATAGGATTTAGCAAACTCTAACACTTAACTCTCAGTTATGGATCAGATAAGTCACCTCGGTCAGCCAGTTTCCACCTCGGCCGAAATGTTCATCGACTGAACGAGATGCTTAGGGTTAAGGTTAAAGACTCGAGCTTTCAGGATCCTACTGGAATCTAAGATTATTCTATCATTGTTTTTCCACAACCTTCAGCCAATCACCCTAGAATCACACAAGGAAATTAGCCACTCATCATCATAATGAAAGTATTAAATATATGGGAAGAAGGTGAATATTTGAACAAAGAAGAATTTAATGAAAAGACTTCAATAACTGAATCAAATATCACAACAAAGCGTTCCTTGGATAACAATCCAAAAAGACAAGACAACAATTGAGGGAATTGAAGACAATCTTACAAAACCCTTCAATAAAGCTATAAAAGCTATGGACTTCAATCTTCCTTCAACCTTCAAAAAGGTTCTTCGAAACTCCCAACTGGAGTATGTTGCTGCTGCTGCGTAATTTTCGGTGTAAGCGGGTTGTATGCGGGATCTAAGCACGATCGGATTTGTGGAAAATCCAACCCTTTTTATAGGAAAATAACCCTCCAAAGATAATAAATCTTAGAAAGATATTCTCCCATAAATATAGGTAAAATATATGATTCTGCATATCTCCTTCCTTCCAGGAGCCAAGCCCAAAAATATAAGATCACTTTCCAATTTTAAAAGATCTCAGCCAAGAACGAAATATTCTCGCCGCGTCCTAGGTGTTCGCCTCGGTCGAGTCGGCGTCTCTGGATCACCTCGGTCGAGATGAATCTCTGGTCAACCGAGGTGAGTCACAACTGAATGTGAAATCTCTCAAAACTGGTCCGAAGTAAATCTTTAATCCATGGCTATGCTCCCTGGATGTAGCTCCAAATGACTCATGACTCCTTTTGCTCCTTTTTGATGCAAAACGTACCATTTTACCTGCAATTACAACAAAACTAGGTGTAGACCTCGATTCTCGCAAAGGTAGATGAAATGGTAGTAAACTCACATAATGTACATACAAACATGCAGATTATGAAAGATAAAACGTCCAAACAAACCCCAAAATATAGACTATAATTCATGCTATCACATTCCTAAGGAGTTCAAAGCTAGAGACTTAGTTCTACTCTTCAACTACCGCCTTCGCCTCTTTCCAAATAAGTTAAAGTCTAGATGGACAGGACCTTATGTTGTGAAACATGTTTTCCCTTATGGTGCGTTCGAGATCTAGGGAGAAACAAGTGGAAGCTTCAAAGTCAATGGTCATAGACTTAAGAAATACAAACCGGAAGTCTAGGTTGAGGAGATTGCACAACTATACCTTGTTTAGGGATGCCATACGGTCCACCTAGCGACCTTAAACCAAGCGCTTCTTGGGAGGCAATCCAAGGTATTGCTTTCTTTTCCCTTTTCTAGTCTAGCTTTAGATAGTTTGCTTTTGCTTTATTTTTGGCGTCCTAGACAGAAAACAGGTAATCTCTAAGGAAGGAATGCAACCCAGGAGCAACACTGGAAGGACAGAAGTTCGAGAGATTGAGAAGACGGAGTTTGACTGAGACACATCTCGGTTACTGTCACAGAACCTTGACCGAGATGATTCTTGAGCAACCGAGGCGACTAGGGCTGACACATTCCACCTCGGTCCAGACACCTCGGTCCAGTCGGGACCACCTCGACCGAGGTGACAGCAGATTCAGTAAGGGGTATAAAAAGGGGAACGGTTTCTCTCTCTTCCCTCCCTCACCTTCTCGACCGCGGCGCTAATCTTACCTCGCTTCTTCGATTCTCACTCGTTTTTGACGATTTTTGCTTCGGTTCTGAGAGGAAAGGCTAGAGGAACGAAGTGCAAGCAAGAAACTGCAGCAAAAACGCCTCAAATCGACCGAATCTGTGGTAACAAAACCGAAAACCCTAACTTCTCATCTTTTACTGATTTTGGGAGAAATTGGCTTTTGTTGCCAATCATTCTTGTTGGAAAAGGCTTAAGTACCCCATAGGAACAATTGGTAGTGATATTGGGGGAAAATAACTGGAATTTTGAGAGTTGAAATCGCCCAAAACCTTACCTTGGTCCAGTCAACATGCGCCTCGGCCGAGGTGATTCTTGAGCTCTAACAAGCAACTAAGGTGCTCTGACAGAGAGAGAAAATGAGTTCTAGATCTGACAGACAGCTTGTCCTGAGAGATGGATCTTCCCCTTCTTCTTCTTCTCCTCGGCCTTCTGTACCGGTGATACACAAGCGTCACCAAGCCGACTACGATCACATCTGTACGCGCCATGTGGTTGCGTCGCGGTTTTTGGACATCTCCGCCTTTGATTGTTTATATGTTGCGGAGGATCTGAGACGGATGGTCTCGATGGTAGGGCTGGAGCAGTTTATGGAGATCAGAGCTCCGGCCTACCTCGATCCCACACTAGAGTTTGTGAGCTCTGTGACTTACTTGCCTGCAGAGCAGTCCATCAAGTACCGGTTACTGAACCGGAATTATCTAGTACCGATGGACCAGTGCAAAGAGGTCTTCGGCTTCCCGACCCCGACAGTTACTGATTTCCCCTCTCGATTTGTAGCTCAACAATTCCGGGGACAGATAGCTCATGTAGTTGAGCATGTTGATAGGTGGATACCTGGAGACTCTAGGGAGCGGATCATGTTCCACCTCGCTTTTAGACTCGCCCATAGGATATTCAGCAAGACACTTATGGCGCGTACTGAGACGCCCCAAAAGGTTAGACAGGGGGAGCTTTTGAGTTTGTTTTGCATGGTGACTGGGGGTGTGCCTGATTTCGATGCCTTGCTAGTTGAGGATCTGCACCGGATCAAGGCAAAGGGGAGATGAGACATTTGTTGCGGAGGTCTAGTGACCCATATAGCTAAAGTATTGGGGTTGGATCTGAGTGCTTGTACGCTAGTGGCGGCTGCCAATCCGCTAGGGCTGTAAGAGATGATTACCAAGAGGATTCTGGTTCCTCGTGGACTTACTACGCCGTATGTGGCGATGCCTTGGAAGCAGACTGCCCTCAGGGTATTAGGTGGTTATCCCAAATTTTTCTCTATGATCCTCAATACTGGTCCACTGCATGGACTCCATACATTGAGGACGCTAGAGACGCAGCAGCTCCGGTGCAAGAGGATGAGGACGAGGAGGGCGATGACGGTGCTGCTATGGATACAAGGACAGACACTGCCGGTCCCAACATACCAGTCGTTGATCTTGACGACGAGGAGACTGAGGAGGAGGCAGCAGCACCACCATCACGTCCTACCAGGCGCAGAGTCCGCACACAGCGGGATCCCGTAGCTCACATACGGATAGACGAGCTGACGGATCAGATGATCGAATCCTACGCCGCTCTATCCTTAGATATGTTGGAGATGAAGGAGAGCCAACACTACCAGCTCTGGATGTTGGAGATACAGTTCCAACACACTATGGGCTACCCCTTTGATCTATCCCAGCACCCGTACGTGCCATATCCACCACCACCACCAGCAGATCAGGACTAGAGCTTGCAGGGATTTCTTTTTTTTTATTTATTATGCAGCTCAGCTTATGTCCGGTGAGTACACTTCTTTTAGACTTATTTTGACCCATTGGGAAATGTGTCCCAAGTATGAGGTACTTGGATGTATGATTTGACATTATGTGTATGCTTGTATGGCTCTATTTGGATATTATTGTTTTATCTTGCTCTATGTGTTTATCTGAGACTACATGCATGCATACAGGTTAATTGATTGAGAAAAACGTCAAAAACTAGTTAAGAAAATTTTTTTATGACATCGACCGAAGTGATTCTGACCAAACGAGGTAAAGCAGTACCTCGGTTGACTTAGAACACCTCAACCGAGGTGGTGTAACTGAGAGATTTTTCCGAAACGTTTTGTGCTTCATATCTGGATATGACCTCAGTGAAGATTTTGTTTGCAGATTGGTTTTGAAATCTTTATATGTTTGAAAGGTTTTATGATATGTTTAAGTTGCTAAACGCTTTGTTTGAAATTTGTGGCATGTTTAATACTTTGTTTTTAACAAAATTATGTTGAATTTGAAGGTTAACACCACATGATGAGTTCTCTCACTTTCTTCCTGGGATGATTAAGGCAATTCACTCTCTTCTATTCTGCTTCTTGATCATGCTTAGCCCCTCATATACATATTTGCCTCCCTTTACCTACCCGGGAATTTGGAAGCAAGCAAATGAAAAGCGAGTGAAGGAAAAGATGAGATGTTGGCTGGAAGTTGGAAAGAAACAAATATGTTTGGAGAAGTCAATCATGATGATGAGTAACTCGGCACCATTCACATAGCCGGGTGTTTGTATCTTGCCAAAGTCGGATTGAGCGATATTCCTAACGGGTCATGGTATGTGCATCAAGGGTTTGAGGCATCTCGAGAAATTGATGATTGCTGATCTCCTAGGCTTCGGTTATTGTGCACCTCTGTCCATGCATCCCAAAAAGTAAAAAAGTAAAATAAGCAAAGCTTATTGGTGGAAGATGTTGAAGTTCAAAAGGAAGTGAAGTAAAGATCCTTTTCCCGGATTTTAACATCACATTCCCTATATACATCCCACCCTCACACGTTTCTTGACCTTCTCTTGAAAAGTCCTTGAGACCTCAAGCTTGTTGATTTACTTGGTGGTTTAAACTTGATTATACATGATTAATTTCGATAATTATGATTTATTACGCATTCTATGATTTTATGCAAAGATGAACAACTTTCTTATATTTATAAAATGTTTTGAGCATGTTTTGATTTTAAATTCCATGAAGCATTCTCTTAGAGGGATCTATGATTGGAGCACACCACCTAAATATTTTGAAACATTTTTCATTGATCTTTATGACTTATAATCCATTCTATCTTGTACTTAAGATTTGGAACTTGCTTGGGGACAAGCAAGGGACAAGTATGGGGTATTTTGATAGCATAAAATATAGTCTATATTTTGGGACCTGTTTAGACGTTTTATCTTCAATAATCTGCATGTTTGAATGTATATTATGTGATTATATTGTCGTTTCATCTACCTTTGCGGGAATCGAGGTCTACACCAAGTTTCGTTGTAATCGTAGGTAAAATGGCACGTTTTGCATCAAAATGGAGCTAAAGGAGCTAAGGAGTTATTGGAGGTACATTCAGGAGGTTAAGGAAGAACCCAAGAAGCATGGAATTGAATTAAAGGTTTACTTTGGACCAGATTTGAGAGATTTCACCTTTAGTTGAGAGTCACCTCGGTTGACCACAGAATCACCTCGACCGAGGTGATCTAGAGGAGCGCCCCGACCGAGGCGAACACTCTGACGCGGCGAGATATATTTTATTTGGCTGAGATCTTTTATTTTTGGAAGGAAAGATCTTATATTTTTGGGCTGGATTTCAGGAACGAAGATAATATATTTTAGGGGTCTAATTATGAGATATGGATATATTTTATTATGAAATTATCTTTTTAAGATATTTTATCTTTGGAAGATAATTCTCCTACATAAAGGGTTGGATTTTCCACAAGTTCAACCATGCTTAGAGGCTGAGAGCATCTAGCAGTTAGGAATGATTTTTGGAAGGTTGAAGGAAGATTGAAGGAAGGAAGTTCATAGCTTGTGATAGCTTTTAAGGGGATTTGTAAGATTTTCATAGATTCCCTTTGTTTGATTGTCTTGTTGGATTTTTTATCCAAGGAACGTTGATTTGTTTATCTGGTTCAGTTATTGAAACCTTGTTCTTAAGGATCTTATGTTCAAATATTCATTCTCTTCCCATATATTCGATTATTGCTTTCATGATGATGAGTGGCTAATTTCTTTGTGCGATTCTAGGGTGATTGGTTGAAGGTTGTGGGAAAAACAATGATAGAATAATCTTAATTCCAGTAGGACCCTGAAAGCTCGAGTCTTTATCCTTAACCCTAGAACATCTCGTTCAGTCGATGAACATCTCGGCCGGGGTGGAACTTGACTGACCAAGGTGACCTTTTCTGCGAGTTAAGTGTTAGAGTTTGCCAAATCCTATTCTTATTACACTTTTCCTGGTTCAATACAAATCCTATTCTTATTACACCTTTTCTGCGGTATGCAAAAGTGCCAAATGGGCAAGTGAACGTCGTCTTTTCTTGATCTTCTAGTGCGATTGCTATTTGGAAATATCCCGAATATCCATCCAGAAAACAATAGTACTGATGACATGCAAGACGTTCCAACATTTGATCAATAAAAGGTAATGGGAAATGGGCTTTTCGTGTTACCTTGTTGAGCTTGCGGTAGTCAATGCAAACTCTCCATCCGGTTTGTGTTTTTCTTGGGATCATCTCTCCATGTTGATTTTCCACCATGGTAATTCCTCCCTTTTTTGGAACTACTTGGGTTGGACTAACCCAAGTACTATCCGAGATAGGGAAGATCATATCCGCTTGAAGGAGCTTCAACACTTCCTTTTTGACAACATCCATCATTGGCGGATTCAACCTCCGTTGAGGTTGCCTAGAGGGTTTGGCTTCATCATCAAGTAAGATCCTATGCATGCAAGTGGAAGGGCTTATCCCTTTGATGTCTGCAATGGTCCATCCAAGGGCCGTCTTGTGCTCTTTTAGTACCTTCACCAACTTTTCTTCCTGACCGGTAGTCAACTTGTTGGAGATGATCACCGGAAGGGTATTGTGTTCTCGAAGGAAAACGTTCTTGAGGTGTGACGGAAGGTCCTTTAATTCTATTTCACGTGCCTGCACTATAGACGGAACAAGCTTCTCGCTTGGGGTTAGTTAAGTGGGCCCAATGGCCAAATTGGAGATAGGTAGCCTTTTATGCCCATCTAATTGGGCTAGGACCTCGTTCATGCTGGATGTTAATACATAATCTGATTTGAAACCATCAATGTCATGCTCAATCACATTCTTCAATTCATCAACGTCAGAGTTAACAAAAACATCTTGCATAAAAGGTTCAACAATGTCAATAGCACATAAAGAATGATCATCACTAGGAAATCTCATTGCATCATAGATGTCAAATTCCACTACTTCTCCATCAAAATCCATGGTCAATTTGCCACTAACATAATCAATTTCAGTCCTAGCAGTTTCCAAAAATGTCCTACCTAACAGAATGGGCGCAAAATGTGAATCATTTTCCATATCCATTACAAAAAAATCAACAGGAAATATTAGGTTGTCTACCATTACTAATACATCTTCAATTATCCCTTTTGGGTACACATTAGATCTATCAGCAAGTTGTCCTACAATCCTAGTTTCCATTAATGGCCCAAGGCCTAGTGATTTGTAAATTGAATATGGTAAAACATTGATAGAAGCACCGAGATCAAGCATTGCTTTGTCAAAGCGGGTTTCCCCTATAACACAAGGAATGCTTACCATGCCCGGATCGCTGCATTTCTTGGGCATTCTCCGTTGGGAAACTGCCGACACATGCTCACTTATTTGCACTTTTTGTTTACCCTTCAGTTTTTGATTCCTCTTCATAGTGCAAAGTTCCTTCAAAAAACGAGCATACTTAGGAATACTTTTCACCAACTTAAGGAGGGGAATGTTTACCTCACATTTGGAGAAAGTCCCAAAGAGGTATTTGTCCTCAATGATTCTTCTCTCCTTCAGAGCCTCAGGAAAAGGAACTGGTGGTTTCTCAAAGTACAATGTCGGAAAGTTAGGCCAGATGTAACTATCCCTCTCAGCAGAACCTTATGTTGAGTTTTCTGCAGGGGCGGCTCAAGGGTTGTCGCCGCAGGGGCGGGGACATCCAGCTGTAGGGGCGGCGTCTGCTCTGTGTTGGGCGCAGTTGCAGCCGTAGGGGCGGTTGTGGGTGTGGTAAAATCGACAAAAGGTTTGCTTTGTGGTTCTTTTGCTGGTTTCTGTTGGATTTGCTTTCCACTCCTTAATGTTAAGGCACTGACATTCTCCTTGGGGCTTATAAACGTCTGGGAAGGCAATCCTCCAGAAAGTCTTGATTCGGTCCTTGAAATGGCTACCGCCATTTGACCAACCTGTTTTTCAAGGTTCTTGATGCTGGATTCTGTTGTTTGGACATGAGTAGCAAAGTGTTTAGTCAAAACCTACAACATATCTTCAGTTAATTGATACTTACCTTGACGGGGCTGTTGTTGTTGGTTTTGTTGATCCCTCCAACGAAAGTTCTATTGGTCACGCTAGTTGGCATGAAATTCTGTGCATAGGGATCGTTCCTAGGCCTTTGTGTTAGCATGAAATATTGCGATATTCTAGGTACTTATTCTAGTTGTTTTTCATTCATTATTATGTTCATGGATAAGGCATTGAAGCATTTGTTAGCTTGTTCACCTATATATTTGATATGGAGGTCTACATTAGTTTTGTGATTGATTATAGGTGAATAAGAGATGAAACCGGACCATTTGAGAGAGAAAAGAGAGGATTCGATCATATCTAAGGATTAGGAACACATCAAGGAAGCTAAAGAAGGAGCTAGGATGAAGAATGTCACGACACAAAGGAAACCACAAGTAATCTACACTTCCACGCCCTAAATTACGGCCGTAGAAGAGTCCACGCTCTAAACCACGGCCGTGAATATTGGCATCATGAGCAATGGAGCATTCCAGTAAGTTACACAGCCTAAAGTACGGTCGTGGAAGATGAGAGACACCATAATCCTTTCCACTCCCTATTTCCACTGTCGTGGAACATCAGGAGACCGTGATTTAGGCAATCTTTTGACGAATCATTTATTGCCACATCATCTACGTATTTGGGCTGGGGAGATACCTCTTTCTCTAGGGATAAAAAGGCGGGAAGAGGGAGTTTTTCGGGACCTCGCTTTGGAAAGTTCGCCTTAGGGTTTTCGCGAGGAACTTTGCGGAAGCGCCGGTAGTTTGGATTCCCGAAGATTGTGTGTGGAGGAAGTTCCGCCCTTTTCTTAGGTTTTGATATTAAGACGGATTGACATCCCGTTCTTCATGTTTGCCTAAGATCATTGTGAGGTTTTGTGTTATATTCTGAATCCATTGAGTATTCCATTTTGTGTTTTGGATTTGAGATTGACTTTGAGTTATATTCGAGTTTTCGAGGCTTTTCATCTTTCATTCTTCTTAAATTAATTTTTGATATCATGACAATGGTTATTGGCTAAAATCCTTTAGCAATTCTAAGGTGAAGGGTTGATAGTTGTGGCTTATATGATGATAGATTGATCGTAAACAGATTGGACCTTGAGAGTGTGAGAAACTTCGTCGACAACCAAGATCACGGTCTGTTCTTAGGATTCCACGGCCGTGGAACTCAAGAACTACCCGTGATCTACCTTAGTTTATGAAGTTTGATTTTTCTTTAATCCAAAGTTAAAGATTGGCTTTAACCTAGCCTTGACTTGTCTTTTCTAGGTAGTAGTGAGACTCAACATCCTCTATTTCGGTTTCGAGTGTCACAACCTTAACCGTTTGAGCCTTTCTTGATCCTTGGGTTACAAGTTTGGGTATTTGAGATCAATTTTAGTCCTTAGATCCTTTCTATACTGAAGCCTCAACAACCTTTATAGAGAGTGTCCTTGGGTTAGACATATAGGGTTTTGGAACTTCATCGTACATTACCTTACTTTAGTATACCTTTGCAATTCTTGACTCTGTCCTTATATGTATAGTATATCTTGAATCGATTGCCACAATTTGATACTTGGATCTTTAGGGTTGCTGTTTTCCCAATATTTGCAAAGCTTATTACATTTACTTGCTTGACGAATTGCGAACTGAATTTGTTCCCCCCAAATCCCTGAGTTCGATACTTTGGAATTCTTGCTCTACACGCCGATCCGTACACTACGGGTTCGCTTGATTTGATTCTAGTTTTATAAATTTAAAGTTTATTTGCATGCATGCTTAGTGGCGAACAAGTTTTTGGCGCCGTTGCCGGGGATTTTGTTTAGGCAGAATTCGGTTATCGGTTGTCAAGCTTGGGAGCTTTGCTCTTGTTACTTGATATCTCTTTTGAGTGATATTTGCAGGTTATCTTAGGTATATGCACAGGTCTAGCACCAACAAAGACCTCTTACCTCTTGATCAAGAACTTGAGAAGACTTTGATAAAGAAGCTCAAAGAAAGATAGATGGCTGAAAGTAAAGAGAGGGATATGCAAGTAGAGTTGGATGATTCCGAAGCTCGACATAGATGGAGCGAGAAGACTCGCAGGGAAGAATCGGAGCGTCATCAATTGCAAATTGATGAGCTCAAGGACATGATGCTTCAAATGAGGTTGGAGATGAGTGGTTCCAAGAAGAAGAAGAGAAGCAAACCGACAAGATCGGTTAGAACCGACTCATCCGATGAAGAGAGCGACTACTCCATGCCATCGCTAGAGGACATTGATCCAACGATCAATGCGAACCGGAATAATCCAAGACCAGCCGCCAATCATCGTATCCCGGCCGGGGGTGCGAGAGCCGCTCGTGTAGATGAAGAGCCAAGAACTCTTGGACAAAGAATGAATCCGATTCAGCAACCACGCCGTCTAGGTGTAAACTTTGATGCTGACGATATTCAGGGGTTTAGGTTTAACCCACAAGTTATTACCATCATTTGCCAAAGCCAGTTTGGAGGAACGAGTGTCGAATCTCCACATCAACATTTACAGAATTTTGAGATCTTGATGGAGACAATGAAGCCAAAGAATGCAACAACCAACAATTACAAGATCAAGCCATTCTTTTTCTCTTTGAAAGGGAAAGCTTTATCTTGGTATCAAGCTCTTTCAAATGGAAGACTTAACACATGAGAGGATCTATCTTCGGAGTTCCTAACCAAGTTCTTTCCGCCATCCAAGACGGCGGAGTTGAGAGGTAAAATTAATGCTTTTTCTATGAGATCTAATGAAAGTTTGTTTCAGTCTTGGGAAAGATTTGAGGATTTACTATTGGATTGCCCACACCATGGCATTTCGAAATTGGAGTTATTAGAGATATACTATAAGGGGCTGGATGTGGAAACATAATTCAAGCTCCAATCCCTTTCATGTGGCACATTCATGGACATGAGGGAAGATGACGCTTGGGACTTCATTCAGAAACAAGCCCGAGTTATTGAGAAGTACTCTCACCGGAAGGTGGAAGATAATCGAGTGGAGCAAGGAGCAAAGCTAACACAAGCTGCTCAAACTCAAATCTTTTCTCTCAACACCGAGATTAAAGAATTGAAGGAAGTCATCAAAGCTAGCTTTCAAAAGCCTAAGGAGAAAGATGTTGGTTATTTAGGAAACAACAATAACCACAATGGGAATGAGAACACCAATCGCAACATCCGGAACAAAAACCGGAACAATTGGAACAACAACAACCAGAATAAAAATTGGAACAACAATAGGAGTTCAAACAACAACAATTGGCGTTCGAACCAACAACAAAACTCCGGTAATTCTTATCCCAATTCAGGAAATTTACTAACTCCACCATCTTCTTCTTCCATTCCTTTGAAAAGCCAGGGGCAAACATCTAATAGTGGAAGCACTTCGGGGAAAGAGAAGCCCGATCCCATGCTGGAAACAATGTTGGTAAAGCTTCAAGGGTTGGAGAGTCACATCACTAAGGTTGATAAAGCTCAAAAGGTTTTAGAAAACCAAATGTTCAGCAATGCTGAGGAAGATCCTAACAATCAAGGAAAACCTCCAGGAAAGACGGAGGATAACCCGAAAGGAAGGGTGATGGCTATCACAACTAGAAGCGGAGCAACAACCACCGACCCACAACCTAAGTTTGTGGAAGTTTCCTTCGAAAAGGAGAAGGAAGACATCTATATTCGTCCTCCAACTTACAAACCTCCCCTACCATTTCCACAATCTTGAGCAAGAGCGTGTCTAGACAAGCAATTCGGTAAGTTCATTGAGCTCATGAGCAAACTGTATATTAATATACCTTTCATTGATGCAATTGTAGGTATGCCAGCATATGGAAAGTTCTTAAAGGAGATCCTCTCTAACAAAAGGAAATTGGAAGACTTTGGAGAAGTCAAGATGAGTTCGGAATCGTCGGATCTCATCAAAACAATGAAAGAGAAAATGCCCCCAAAATTTGAAGGATCCGGGGTCATTTTGCATTCCGATCGGAATGGGAGATGTCACATACGACGCTTTATGTAACTTGGGAGCAAGTGTTAGCATCATTCCGCTTGCTTTATGCAGGAAGATCGGTGTAGGTGAACCTAAACCGGTAAAGATGACATTATACATGGCGGATCAATCCATAACTCGTCCCGTCGGCATCATCGAGGACGTCCCGGTCAAGCTTGATAAGTTCTATGTTCCAATAGATTTTGTTGTGCTTGACAATCCTGCAGATAGTCCGGTCCCGATCATACTCGGAAGATCGTTTCTTGCAACTTCCGGCTGCATAGTGGATTGCAAGAATGCTCTTGCCTTCGACATAGGAGAGGAGAAAGTAGAGTTTGTCCTTTCTACTTTGGTGAAAGAGCCATCTCTTGAAGGGGATATGTTTAATATCCATGACGAAGAGGCATCTAGAGAGGAAGTAAGTTCGTGTCTTCTCAAAGATCCATTGCAGAGGGTTATTTGTAACAGTAAAAAATCGAAGATGACCTAATCGAGAATTTTAAGGAATTAAATCCGTTTTAACACGAGATACCTCTCGAGGTAACTTGCTCCTAGATGATATTACAACCCAATATTATTTGGAGCATTTGAGAGGTTCAATTAATAAAAATGCAGTTGAGAGAAATGATCAGGACATCGGACATGTCCTAGATATGAAAAAACATGGAAAGGCAAAACGACCAAAAGAGTCGCTATTTCGTTTCTTAGCGGCTAAGAAAGATGGCTTAGGAATACGCGTTTTTTGAGACAATTGCGGAATAATTATCCATACAATATTTCAGATTTATTATTCCAATTTCGAGAAGTTTGGAGAAGGGATCTTAAACCGCTTTCGGATCGGTGAAAGGATAATTATCGACTCCGCTAAAGGATAATCATCGTCTTCGCTATAAATAGCGAAAATAATGTTTATTAATTCATTTTCTTTCACGTTTCCTCGTAAAAGCTCTGATTTCTCTCAACCTTCAAACTCAGATCTACTCTTCGTTTCTAATCCGATTTCAAATCCGTTTGAGTTTTTGGATTCCTCTCTTCATTCTCTTCATTTTGGTACCGAGTTTCTACATTTCTGCGTAAGGGAAGGCCTGGTCGAGCATATGTGATACTAGGGAGGTTCCGTCGCTCAGATTCCGGAGAATTTGATGGTCTCCGAGAGTAGCCTGCGTCGTTGTGATTTTGAATCTTCTTTCGGATCGTCAATCGAGATAGTAACGAATAAGTTATGAATTTATTCGTTTTCCGTATTGCGATTTGGCCTAAATTGACCTTACGCTTGTCAAAATGGATAATTGGAAATTCCATTATGCTCGTTACTTTATTCTGGTGATTATGGGCTGTTTGTTTGATGAGATTTGATGACAGGTGGGTTCAGAAATTGCTTGCGGGCAAAACGTTATTCTGGCAAAATTTAATAAATTAATTAAAGGTTAATTAATTAAATTGGGATTCTAAAAAATGTTATAAGCTGATAAATTCAAAGGAATGAATTTAACTAGTGTTTCAAGCGAGAAGTTTAATACGAAGAATATGATATTCTCAACAGGTGTTGGTGGAGGTTTTGGCTTAACTATAACGTAGTTGCTTTGTGAGCGTATCCAAGCATGATAAAAGAGGATAGTCCGAGTGACGGACTCAGTAGTTGTTATGATGTGGTGAAATGATATGTTTCGGCTTAACTATAACGTAGTCTAGCATGCTATATGTTATGTTATGATGTGATGAGATGATATGTTTCAAAACCAGTCAGTAAACAAAATCTTCACTGAGATCATATCCACATATGAAACACAAAAATCGTTTTCGAAAACTCTCAATTAACCCACCTCGGTCGAGGTGTTCTTAGGTCAACCGAGGTGAAACACCTCGTTCGGCCAGAACTGCCCCGATCGAGGTCCAAAAAATTATTATTATTTTTTTTAAAACCAGTTTTTTTTCAGTTTCGACGTTTTTCTCAATCAAATAACCTGTAAGTATTCATGTAGTCTCAGATAAACACATAGATGCAAAAGTGAAGCATAAATATAAATATCCGGTCAAATAGAGTCATACATCAAATAAATGTCAAGTAATACACAAATACCCCATACTTGGGACACACTGTCCCAGTGGGTCAAAATAAGTCTAAGAGAATAAAATACTCACCGGATAATAAGCAGAACTGCATAAAAATAAGAAAGAAAATCTTGCAGCTCTCAGTAATCCTGATCCGGTGGTGGTGGTGGTGGTTCATACGGATACTGGGATGGGTCAAATGGATAACCCATAGTCTGCTGGAACTGGATCTCCATCATCCTGCGTTGATAATGCTGGCTCTCTAGCATCTGATGAGTCCAACTGTCGATCTGTCGGTGTTGGGCGGCAAATCTCTCATCGATGTCCACAGTAAGAGCAGCATAAGAGTCAATTATCTGCTCCGTTAGATCATCGATCCGACGGTGAGCCTTTGGATCTCTATGTCGGCGTGCCCTACGCCTAGCACGTCTCACAAGTGATGCAGCAGGTGCCAGCTCAGTATCCTCATCATCGTCAAGATCAATAATTGGCGCACTCGTCCCCGCAGTATCTGTCCCTGTATCCATCGGGACTCCACCATCCCTGTCATCAGCTGTCTCCTCATCATCTACCTCCTCCTCAGCTGGGGCAGCTGCTGCCTCTTTGTAATCCTCCATCAGTGGGGCCCAGACGGTCTGCCAATAATGAGGGTCACAAACAGTAAACTGTGCTGACCACCTGATCCCCTGCGGTGCAGTCAACTCCCATGGCATAGCCACGTATGGTGTAGTTAGTCCTCGGGGAACCAGAATCCTCTGAGTGATCATCTCCTGCAGCCCAAGCGGCTTGGGAGCCGCCACCATAGTGCAAGCGCTGAGATCCATGTCCTCGTAGCTGGCGATGTGGGTGACAAGTCCTCCACAGCAGATGTCTCCCTTCGCCTTGGCCTTGATCTTGTGTAGATCCTCTGCCAACATCAAACCAAATTCCGGGATCCCTCCAGTCACCATGCAATATAAACTGAATAGCTCCCCCTATCGGACCTTCTGGGGCGTCTCAGTACGCGCCAGAAGCGTCTCACTAAAGATCCGGTGGGCTAACCTAAAGGCTAAGTGGAAGATGACCTTCTCCCTGGAATCTCCAGGGCGCCATCTGTCTGCATGCTCAGCAATATAGGCAATCTGTCCCCAAAACTCCCTAGCTACAGATCGGGACGGGAAGTCAACAGTTGTGGGGGCAGGAAAACCAAAAATCTCCCTCCAATACTCTAGTGGCACTATGAAGTTCCGGTTCATCAACCGGTACTTCACAGATCGCTCTGTGGGGAGGTAGGTGAAGGAGCTAATGAACTCTAAGGTGGGCTCCAAATAGGCAGGGGCTCGGATCTCAGTAAACTAATCCAGCCCTACTGTAGATATCATCCGTCTAAGGTCTCCGTCTACTTGGAGACAGTCAAAAGCAGACACGTCCAGGAAGCGGGGTGCAATCACTGGACGGCCGGAAATACGCTCATAATCGACCCGGTGTCGCTCGTGGATCACCGGGCGATAGGGTCGGGAAGAAGAGGAAGATGGGGAAGGGGAGGATCTATCCCTAAGGGCAAGGCGTCTGTTAGAACTCATTTTCAAATCTGTCACTTTCAGGTCACCTCGGTCGACTGACAACTCTCAAGAATCACCTCGGCCGAGGCACAGAATGACTGGACCGAGACGGAAAACTGGATTCTAATTTCTTCAGAAAATTCAGTTCTTTTCGCCCAAAATCACTACAACTGCTTCCTATGGGGTACTTAATCCTTTTCTCAGCAAATGCAAGGGCAACTAAAGCCCAAATCAAAACGAAATCAGCGAGTTAGGGTTTCGGTTTTGTTTTACCTCGTTCGGCAGAATCGGTTCGATTTCTTCGTAGATCGACGATGCACTGGGATCCTCTACGCTTTGATTTCAGTTTGGAAGCGAAAATCTTTGAAAATGACAGAGATTCGAAGGAGCGAGGTGAGGTATAGCGCCGCGGTCGAGGGAGGGTAAAATGGAAGA
This sequence comes from Fagopyrum esculentum, assembly GCA_033239045.1. Lineage (NCBI taxonomy): Eukaryota > Viridiplantae > Streptophyta > Magnoliopsida > Caryophyllales > Polygonaceae > Fagopyrum > Fagopyrum esculentum. The sequence goes on along the minus strand of BSUD01000007.1, from coordinate 100,646,927 downwards.
GAGAGAAAATTAATCCCCCTTTTATACCCTTTCTGGAACTGCTGTCACCTCGGTCGAGATGGTCTCGACTGGACAGAGGTGGTACGGACCGAGGTGGTTCTTCAGAAACCCTAGTCGCCTCGGTTGCTCAAGAATCATCTCGGTCGAGGTGCTCTGATAGCAACCGAGATGCCTCAGTCAAAACTTCGTCTTCTCAAATTCTCAATCTTCTGTCCTTCCAGTTATGCCCCTTCCTTAGATGTCTCCTGTTTTCTGTCTAGGATGCCAAAAACAAAACAAAGCAAAGCAAAAGCAAAAACTATCTAAACTAGACTAGAAAAAGGGAAAAGAAAGCAATACCTTGGGTTGCCTCCCAAGAAGCTCTTGGTTTAAGGTCGCTAGCTGGACCATGATGCATCTCAAATGTGGTGGGAGGTGCCCTCACCCCATACTTCACCTCCATCGTGGGGTGAAGTAAGTAAGTCTATCAAACGCTCCAACAAGTGTAAATGCTCATCGGGGAATGAATCGTCTATGGGTGGGTCGTCCTTCTCGCGTGAAGATGCAGGTAGCCGGCTGAGGTGATCCGCAACAGAATTTTCGGATCCCTTCTTATCGCGGATCTCTAGATCAAACTCTTGAAGCAAGAGAATCCATCGAATAAGGCGTGGTTTGGCATCTTTCTTAGCCAACAAGTAACGGATGGCTGCATGGTCGGTGTAGACAATGACTTTCGCCCCTACTAAATAGGAACGAAACTTCTCGAAAGCATATACAACCGCCAATAATTCTTTCTCGTTGGTAGCGTAGTTGCGTTGTGCTACATCTAGCGTCTTGCTAGCATAGTAAATGGCGGTGGTCCGGCCATCCTTCTTCTGTCCAAGCACCGCTCTTACGGCTACATCACTAGCATCGCACATGATCTCAAAGGGCAAGGTCCAATCCGGAGGTTGGATAATGGGAGTGGAGATCAACGCTTCCTTAATCCTGTAAAAAGCATCAAGACTCTCCTGTGAAAACTCAAAAACAACATCTTTATTCAAGAGGTTAGTAAGAGGTTTAGAAATCTTAGAGAAGTCCTTGATGAATCTCTTGTAGAAACCTGCATGCCCGAGAAAACTCCTCACACCTTTGACTGAACAAGGGGGAGGGAGTTTCTCAATAGTCTCGATCTTAGCGCGATCGACCTCAATGCCTCGATTAGAAATGAGGTGTCCTAGCACAATGCCTTCATTAACCATAAAATGACACTTCTCTCAATTCAAAACGAGATTAGTGTCTTCACATATTTTAAGCACTAGAGAAAGGTTAGATAGGCAATCATCAAAAGAGGAACCATATACAGAAAAATCATCCATAAATACCTCCATGATCTCCTCTATGTACTTAGAAAAGATAGCCATCATGCATCGCTGGAAGGTAGCGGTTGCATTGCACAATCCAAATGGCATCCTCCTATAAGCAAATGTCCCCCATGGACAAGTGAAAGTGGTCTTCTCCTGATCATCCAGATGGATAGGAATCTGGAAGAATCCACTATAACCGTCTAAGTAGCAAAAGTGTGAATGCTGGGCCAACCGCTCGAGCATTTGATCAATGAAGGGAAGTGGAAAATGGTTCTTCCGTGTGGCCGTGTTCAGCTTCCTATAATCGATGCAAACCCTCCAGCCCGTAACGGTCCTAGTCGGGATCAACTCGTTGTTCTTATTTGTCACAACTGTCATCCCTCCTTTCTTCGGAACTACATGCACCGGGCTAACCCACTTGCTGTCCGAGATAGGGTATATGATACCTGCATCCAACAACTTAAGAATTTCTTTCTTCACAACCTCTTTCATTATCGGATTTAACCGTCTTTGAGGTTCACGTGAAGTCTTATGATCATCCTCCATTAAAATTCTATGCATGTAGAAAGAGGGCTTAATGCCAATAAGATCATCTATAGTATAACCTAAAGCTTTTTGATGATTTCTCAGGACAGGCATTAGTTTAGATAATTTAGTTTCGGAGAGTGAAGCGCTAACAATAACGGGATAGGCAGAATCCGGTCCAAGAAAGACATACCTCAAGTGGTTTGGGAGTTGTTTAAGCTCCACAACTGGGGGTGCTTTCTGAGGGGGATCCTTGCTTCCTCCTTCCAGTGGAGTAGATCTAGAAACTAGACTTTCGGAAGTCTCAGTTGAAGTTTTCTCGCCATCGACCTCGGTCGAGGCGCAAAGGCGTTGACCGAGATGTTCTTCAGTCGCCTCGCTCAGTCCAGAAAGTGCCTCGGTCGAGGTACTGCAACTGGAACCGAAACTGGAGATCTTCGTCTCCTGGATTAGCTTCTCAGTTTTAGCTCCTGGATCTTCTTCCAGTGCTTTTAAGCTCCGTATATCTGCATCACAAGAAGCATCTATACCTTCCTCCATTAAACTGAAGCTAATAACTCTTTCGAGTGGATCGTTAATAAGGATAGAGCTCACCAATTCTCTTGATTCTTCTTCATCGTAGATGTTGAATATATCATCGCTCAGCTGCTCCCCTTTCATGGCTGCAAGTAGTGCAAACTCCATCTCATCGCCACCAATGTTGATTTTCAACTTGGCGTTCTTGCAATCCACGTTGCAACCCGAAGTTGCTAGAAATGGCCTCCCGAGAATAATAGGAACAGGATAATCTGCGGGAATGTCAAGCACAACAAAATCTATTCATAAATAGAAGTTACCTAACTTGACCGGAACGTCCTCCAAAATTCCCACGGGATGGGTGATGGAGCGATCCGCCATATATAGTCGAATCTTAACCGGCTTGGGCTCTCCAAGTCCGATCTTAACACATAGTTCCATCGGGATGATGCTCACGCTGGCTCCTAGATCACAAAGGGCTTCACAAGTGACATCCCCAACTTGAATGGGAATGCAAAATGAGCCGGGATCTCTCAATTTAGGTGGCATCTTCTCCTTCATGATTTGAATAAGCTCCGAGGATTTAGATGTCATCCTAACTTCACCAAAGTCTTCCAGTTTCCTCTTCCTTGATAGGATCTCCTTCAAGAACTTCCCATAGGCGAGCATCCCTAGAATAGCATCAAGGAAAGGAATGTTAATGTGCAGTTTATTCATCAAGTCAAGGAACTTACCAAAGTGCTTGTCTAGATGTGCTCTGGCCCTTGACTGGGGGAATGGAAGTGGTGGTTTGTATGTAGGAGGTGGAACATAAACTTCAGTTTTCCCCTCCGCTTTCTGTGGCTCCACCTCGGTTGGCATCTCGGCCGAAGTGTTCTTTGACTGCACCTGGACCGAGGTGGTCTTCGTCGGTACTAGCACCGACCAAGGCACTGGATCTGCAGTTTTCAGTCCACTCCTCGTAGTTATGGCCATGATCTGGCCCTTGGGGTTGCTTTCCGTCCTTGCTGGAAGCTTCCCTGGATCTCTTGGCGCTTCATTCGCCCTACTTGCAAGTTTTTGTTCAAAGGCTTTTTGGGCCTTTGAAAATGAAGTCATAGAAGTCTCCATAGCATTAAGCTTGATCAAGATAGCCTCCATAACTGCGTCTTTCTTTTCTGGCTGAGACGAACTTGATCCTTGCCCCTGCCTCTTTAATGGAGTAGAAGAAGAAGAAGGGGAAGAGAGGAAAGGGTTAGAGGAATCGTTAGAGTTGGAGTTTGAATGATTGTTACTAGAATTTTGGTTGTTTGCCCTCCAATTGTTGCTATTGGACCCTCTATTGTTGTTGTTGTAGTTGTTGTTCCAAGAACCGTTGTTGTTGTTACGATATCCATTGTTGTTGTTCCTTTGTCCTTGCTCTTCCTTCTTGGTTTGAGCAACCAAGAGTTCCTTCAATTGCTTCACGTCATTCTTCAAAGACGTGAGTTGATTGTTGTTGGGTTGAGTTTCTTGGAAGTTAACTCTTTTAACTCCACCTTCAGCTCCTTGATGGGTGTACTTCTCCATATGCAAAGCTTGCTTTTCGATAAAGTCCCAAGCTTCGTCAATCGCCATGTCCATAAAGGTACCGGCGGAGAGTAGTTGGAGGTTGAACTAGGTGCTTCCGTCCAGTCCCTTGAAGTATATCTCCAATAACTCTAACTTTGGAATCCCATGATGTGGGCAATCCAAAAGAATGTCCTTGAACCGCTCCCATGACTTGGACAAGCTCTCCTTGTCCTTCATAATGAAAGCGTTGATCTTCCCTCTCATTTCAGCCGTCTTTGAGGGGGGAAAGAATTTGGTCAAGAATTCCGTAGTCATCTCCTCCCATGTGCTAATTTTTCCTGGAGGAAGAGATTGATACCAAGTAAGAGCTCTATCTTTTAAAGATAAGTAAAAAGGTCTTAGCTTGTAGTTGTTATTCTCAATTCTTGAGGGTCTCAAGGTCTCCATCAAGATCTCATAGTTTTGAAGATGTTGATGCGGTGGTTCCTTTTGTAGCCCTCCGAACAGGCATTGGCGAATCATGGATAGAACTTGCGGTCGAAGTTCGTAGTCATGGTCCGCTGGATCTCCTAGGTTAACTCCTGGACGCCTCAGTTGTTGATTAGGGTCCATCCTTTGACCTAGGGTTTGTGGGATTCCTACAAGAAGAGCGCCTCGGACTGGCATCCGAGGTTAAAGTACCTCGGCCGGGGCATTAGGTACTGGAACCTGCCTCGGTCGAGGATCAGCAACTGGGACCTGCATCGGTCCAACATCGGGAACTAGGTCTTCCCTCGGTCGAAGTTGATATTGGTCTCTTAAAGCTGCCATATCCGCTTCGATTGCTTCAGTCCTGGTGCGAGTTTCTTCTTTCTCTTGTCTTAGCTCTTCCCTGCTAAGGCATAGCAGCTCTAGCGCCTCTTTCAATTCGGCCGCAAGATCGCGGTTGTCTTGGTGGGCCATCTTCGCTTCTCTTAAGCGTCGTTTGTATGTCTTTTCTGGTTCGGGATCGTAAGGAACGATTTCCTTCCCAGTGCGGGTTCTTCGCATATACCTAAGAAAGAACCTGCAAAAGTCACTCAAGTAGAGTGGTTAGTAGTCACGGGGGCAAGTGCCCCAAAAGCAAACCGGAACCGGCTCGGTCTAGACCAAGTCCCCGGCAACGGCGCCAAAAACTTGTTCGCTCCAAACGGTGTGTGCAAGCTTTAAATTTATAACCCTAGACGTAAGCTTAAAACAAGGATGCGAACCCGCAGTGTACGGGTAATCGTAGTAAAAAGCAAGGAATTTCAGGGGTCGATCACAGGGAGTTAGTGAAACAAAGTCCAATTACGGTATGCTTAAGCAATCACTAACCACAAGCAATTAAAACAATCAAAGATGATATAAGTCAATAAAGGAAACATGCAATTCTAGGGATTAAAGCATCTAGTTGTGGTTCCAACTCAAGATTTAAAGATAAGCGGACAAAGCTGAGGTTTTTGCATAGGGAAGGTGTTACTAAAGTGGAATAGATCACCGGGTAAGTCTCACTATTCACTAATCCTAAACCGTAACTCCTATTACCGGGTAAGTCTCAAGGAATTAAGATAAAGAACCATAACCTCAAACTAACACACCATCTAAGGGAATAGAATCAACCTTTACCGGGTAAGTCTCAGGCTAACTCACAAAGATGGGATGAAAGCACACTTAAACCCCAATAAAGGATAAACCTTTATTACCTACACTTGTGATCGTCGGTAAACAAACAAAGGAATCACCGGGTAAGTCTCATCCTAGGCTTGCATTGAACCATGAAAGGTGTAATAAGAATAAGATTTGGCAAACTCTAACACTTAACTCTCAGTTTAGGATCAGATAAGTCACCTCGGTCAGAAGAATTCCACCCCGGCCGAGATGTTCATCGACGGAACGAGATGCTTAGGGTTAAGGTTAAAGACTCGAACTTTCAGGATCCTACTGGAATCTAAGATTATTCTATCATTGTTTTTCCCACAACCTTCAGCTAATCACCCTAGAATCACACAAAGAGATTAGCCACTCATCATCATGAAAGTATTAATCAAATATATGGGAAGAAGGTGAATATTTGAACAAGAAGAATTTAATGAAAAGACTTCAATAACTGAATCAAATATCACAACAAAGCGTTCCTTGGATAGAAATCCAATAAGAAAGACAATAAGGAAGACAATCTAAGGTAATCTTACAAGAAAACCTTCAAAAAGCTATAAAAGCTACAATCTTCCTTCTTCAACCTTCAAAAAGGTTCTTCAAATCTCCCAACTGGAGTATGGCTGCTGCGTATGCGCGGTTTCCAATTGTATGCCGATGTATGCAAGATGCTATGCGGGTTGCTATGCAGGTTGTTATGCGGGTTGTCGGATTTGTGGGAAATCCAACCCTTTTTATAGGAAAATTACTCTCCAAAGATAAGATATCTTAGAAAGACCTCTTCCCATAAAAATAGGTAAAATATATGATCTAGTATATCTTCTTCCTTCCATGAGCCAAGCCCAAAAATATAAGATCTCTTTCCAAAGATAAAAGATCTCAGCCAAGAATAAAATATTCCCGCCGCGTCCCAGGTATTCGCCTCGGTCAAGTCGGCTTCTCTGGATCACCTCGGTCGAGGTGAATCTATGGTCAACCGAGGTGAGTCACAACTAAATGTGAAATCTCTCAAATCTGGTCCAAAGTGAATCTCTAATCCATGGCTATGCTTCCTGAATGGTTCCTTTTGCTCCTTTTTGATGCAAAACGTGCCATTTTACCTACGATTACAGCAAAACGTGCCATTTTACCTACGATTACAGCAAAACTAGGTGTAGACCTCGATTCTCGCAAAGGTAGATGAAATGGTAATATAATCACATAATATACATACAAACATGCAGATTATGAAAGATAAAACGTCCAAACAAACCCCAAAATATAGACTATAATTCATGCTATCAACGAGGTTGCTACCTGATCTACAAGGGGCCTCAGAGGTTGCTACCTGATCTACAGGGGGCCTCAAGATAAGAAAAACAGCCAGAGGTCGCTACATGATCTACAAGGGGCCTCAAGATAAGAAAAATAGTCCAAGATCGCAACCTGATCTACAAGGGGTCTTAGGACAAGATGGCCAAGGTCGCTACCTGATCTACAGGGGGCCTAGGACGCTATCGGGTTGGCCAACCGAAAGAAAAAAAAGTAAGAAAGAAAAGAAATACGAAAGCACATGAGAAAATATATCGTACGATCAGTTGGGGCTAGTTAGTTAATTATCACCTATGCATCGATGCGATCGAGTCTAGCATGTTGTATGTTATGTTATGATGTGATGAGATGATATGTTTATATGTGATGTGTGATAACATGCTTGAATGTTTATGTCAAATGTGATATGAATGGTTGTGGAATGATATGTGAATGTGGATATGTATGTGTGCTTGGAAATGTGAGGAAGGGTATAGAGTGTCCTTTGGGGACGGGATATTAGATACTTATATATATTGGGAGAGTGCGATTTGTATACCCTTACTGAGCGTGTGGCTCATTGTTGTTATATCCACATATTTTTCAGCTACTCGGACTCGGTCTGATCAAAGCAATGACGTTGGACCCCACATTTGGATTTGAGATCATATCAGGTGGGCTGTTATGGGATGCTACCGCCTAGGATGTTTTGTGTGGTTTTAAACCGTTGTGTTTTGCTAAACAGAGTTTTATGACGTATGTTAGTATGTATATATGTTATGATGACTGCAAGATAAAGTTTTAAAATTTTATGGTTTCCGTTTTTTTCACTTATTGCTTTAAACAGTGTTAATTAACTGGTAATCAACTAGAAATGAAATAGGTGGGTCACATTATTACTATGAGCATCACGGAGAAAGGAGAAGAAGAGGAGTGCAATGAGGAGATTGAAGCTTTAGAAGAGCTACAAGAAGTGCATGAAGAAGAGTTTGAAAAACTTTACGATGGGTCAGAAGATGTGAGGAATCACGGTCAATCGTGCTATTCCACGGCCGTGGTTCCCACTAACATGACCGTAATCACCTATCTAGAGGACTCCAGTAAGTTACACGGACAAAACCACGGCCGTGAAACTATCACAGGTGCCGTAATTGACTTCCACGCCCAAAACCACGATCGTGGAAGTAACAGTGGTGCCGTAATTTTTGGAGATTTCGAGAAAAATTACGTCCTCTCTACCAATGCTTTTGAGCCTTCTTCAACAACTTCTATACCCTTAGAAACTTCCAAGGAAGCATTGGACACTCCTCAAGAGCCACTAGAGACTCCGATAGTGATGGAATTAAAACCACTTCCCACACATCTAAGGTACGCATTTCTAGGATCAAATTCTACCTTTCCGGTAATTGTTAGTTCCGATCTAAGTGAAGATGAACATAGTCAGCTTATGGTTGTTCTAAGGAAACATAGGAAAGCCTTAGGTTACACTATAGAGGATCTAGTAGGAATTAAGCCTTCATTATGCATGCATAAGATCCTAATGGAAGAAGACTTTAGAACTTCACGACAACCTCAAAGGCGGTTAAATCCGACCATAAAAGAGGTTGTCAAGAAGAAAATTCTTAAACTACTTGATGCAAGTATCATCTACCCTATCTTCGATAGCAAGTGGGTGAGTCCCGTACAGGTTGTTCCAAAGAAGGGAGGAATGACGGTCATCACCAATAAGAACAATGAGCTCATTCCTACAAGGACAGTGACTGGATGGAGGATGTGCATTGATTACAGGAAGCTAAACAATGCAACTAGAAAGGATCACTTCCCATTACCCTTCATTGACCAAATGCTTGAAAGGTTAGCTCAACATTCTCATTTTTTCTATCTTGATGGTTATAGTGGTTTCTTTCAGATCCCGATTGATCCTGACGATCAAGAGAAGACCACATTCACGTGCCCGTGGAGTACGTTCGCTTATAGGAGAATGCCTTTCAGGCTTTGCAACGCCCAAACCACCTTCCAAAGGTGCATGATGGCTATCTTCTCGGAGTACATAGAGGAGATCATGGAAGTTTTCATGGATGACTTTTCTGTTTATGGTTCCTCTTTCGATAATTGTCTTTCTAACCTTTCTCTTGTGCTACAAAGATGTGAAGACACTAACCTAGTTCTTAATTGGGAGTAGTGTCAATTTATTGTGAAGGAAGGCATTGTACTCGGACACTTGATCTCTTGTAGAGGGATCGAAGTAGATAAGGCTAAGATAGAAACTATAGAAAAGCTCCCTCCTCCATCTTCGGTGAAGGGGATAAGAAGCTTTCTAGGACATGCTGGATTTTATAGACGTTTTATAAAGGATTTCTCTAAGATATCAAAACCACTTACTAATCTATTGATGAAGGATGCAGTTTTTGATTTCTCGTAGGAGTGCTTAGATGCGTTTCATATGATCCGGGAAGCTCTAATCTCAGCCCCAATCATACAACCTCCGGACTGGAGTCTTCCATTCGAGGTCATGTGATGCTATGATGTAGCCGTTGGGGCTGTACTAGGACAAAAGAAGGAAGGCCGCACATATGCCATCTATGACGCTAGCAAGACGGTAGATGAAGCGCATCTCAACTATGCCACTACGGAAAAAGAATTTTTGGCCGTTGTATATGCATTTGAAAATTTTCGTTCTTATCTTGTAGGATCGAAGGTGATTGTATACATGGACCACTCGGCAATCCGGTATTTTCTTGCCAAGAAAGACGCAAAACAGAGACTAATTAGATGGATTCTTCTCCTACAAGAATTCGATCTTGAGATCCGCGACAAGAAAGGTTCGGAAAATTCTGTTGCGGATCATTTCAGTCGTCTACCACACCTAGAAGATGACGACCTACCTATAGATGACTCCTTCCTTGACGAACACTTACACATCATAGAGGAGTGCATCGACAAGATAACAAAAGGTAACGAACCATGGTTTGCTGATTTTGTTAACTATTTGGTTTGTCAAGAAATACCGCCCGGACTATCCTACCTACAAGAAAGAAGTTCTTCAAGGATGTCCAGGAATACTTTTGGAACGAACCTCTACTCTTCAAGAGAGGTCCAGACGGCATCATTCGAAGGTCTGTGCCGGAAGACGAGATGCAAAGTGTCATCCATCATTGTCATTCACTACCTTGTGGAGGACACGCTAGTTCCAACAAAACTAGCGGTAAGGTATTGCAATCCGGTTTCTTTTGGCCTACTTTATTTAAGGATGTGCAAACCTTTGTTTCCTGCTGCGATGCTTGTCAAAGAACAGGAAACATATCAAGAAGAAACGAAATGCCTATTAACAACATTCAAGAGGTAGAGATCTTCGACGTTTGGGGAGTCGATTTTATGGGTCCTTTCCCATCATCTTGCGGGAATCAATACATACTTCTAGCTGTGGATTATGTCTCAAGATGGGTTGAAGTCATAGCTTCTCCAACTAATGATGCCACAGTTGTCATAAAGTTCTTCAATAGAACCATTTTCCCTCGATTCGGGACACCGCGGACCATTATTAGTGACGGAGGTTCACACTTCATAGCCCGACGATTCGAAGCTCTACTAGCTAAGTATGGGGTGACTCACAAGATCGCCACCCCTTATCATCCACAAACGAGTGGACAAGTGGAGATTTCAAATAGAGAAATTAAAGGCATCTTAGGGAAAACAGTTTCGAAGACAAGGAAGGATTGGTCTTTGAAACTAGATGATGCATTATGGGCATACCGGACTGCGTATAAGACTCCCATAGGAACGTCACCATACAACCTTGTGTATGGGAAGTCTTGTCACTTGCCGGTAGAGCTGGAACACAAGGCGTATTGGGCGGTAAAATGGTTGAACGTCAGCATGAAGGAAGCGGGCGAGAAGTGCCTCTTGGACCTTAACGAGCTTGAAGAACTTCGCTTAAATGCCTACTAGAACGCCAAAATCTACAAGGAGAGAGCGAAGCGTTGGCATGATAAGCATATCATTCCAAAGGACCTCAAAGAAGGAGATTAAGTTCTTCTCTTCAATTCAAGACTTCGTCTCTTTCCAGGTAAACTTAAATATCGTTGGACCGGACCTTATCTAATCAAACATGTTTTCCCCATGGCGCAGTTGAAGTATGAGGTGAGAAGAGCGGAAGTTTTAAGGTGAACGGTCAACGACTCAAGAAGTTTTCACCGGAGCTCCAAGGTGAGGAGTTCGCACCTACTGCACTCGAATAAACGCAGCTACGGTCTAGCTACGGACCTTAAACCAGCGCTACTTGGGAGGCAGCTTAAGCTATTGCATTTTCATTTTTCATTCTTAGACTAGATTAGTTAAGACATTTTTGTTTTGTTTTGCCCTCGATACCTCCCGGTGTGCTATGTTTTGGATGTAGGAACAATGGAGTAGGCAATGGGAAAGGAAAAAGTTAGAAGGAATCAACGAAACTTGGATTTTGGAACATTACAAAGAGTTCCACGCCCTAAACCACGGTAGTGGAAGCTATAGTGACCGTAATTTGCAAAAGTCTGAGAAAAATCACCAAAACCACGGTTCCGTACAAAACCACGGCCGTGGAACACCCCGAGTGACCGTGATTTTCCAAAAATTTACGGCCACTATATAAACCACCTTCCTTCACAAAACACCCCTATCCCTAAATCCACGCCCCTCTTCCACGACCTAAACTCTGAAAATCTCCACATCTCGCAAATCCTCATTCGGTAATCGTTTCGAACTATTCTTGATCCTAAAGTGAAGCATTTTTTATCACCTACAAGATCCAACAAACAGATCGAGTGAACAATCCCTGCAGAAGACGGATTTTGGATTCAAAGATCCAAAAACCTAGGTTTTTCTTCTATTTCTCTACTTTGTCAATTCTAGTCTTTTTCTCGCAAGAACTTAGAGGAATTGCATAAGATTGAGATTGAAATTAGTCTAGGACAGGTTCTGCTGAGTTTGGTGATTTTTTGATTGAGATTCGTGCAAACAAAGAGAAATTACGGTCTTTGGGCATTCCACGACCGTGGAAATCTAAGAAGAGGCCGTGATTTTTACTCCTTAGGAGAAAATGTTTACGAGAAGTGCAGGAAAGAAAAAGAAGAGAAAGGGTGATAGTTCCTCTTCTTCCCAAGCCCCCCCTAGTGAACCACCTTCACCTCCACAACCTAGAATCCCTACCATACACCCAAACTACCTCGATGCTTTAAAAAAGATCGAGAAGAGACCGGTCATAGGACCAAAATATCTTTTGCTTGAGGACCTAGAACCAATCAATGTAGTGAGTGACTTGACATGGCTTTTAGACAGGGCTGGGTTGATTGTCTTTTCCACTATTCGAGCGGATGCCTAGGAGGAGATCACGAGGGAGTTTTTCATTTCCTTCGAGCACAGTGTCGTCGAGAGGACGGTGTCTTTCAGATTGATGAAGACGGATTATGAGTTCTCGATCCAGTAGTTTGGAGCCTTCTTTGGGTTCCATAAGACCTTTAACGGTCGTTTTCCTAGCGGTGTATACGCTAAGGACTTCTGGGAGGACATAGCCATGATTTATCCCAGTGAGGACCGCTGGCAGCCAGTTGACACCAAGGCTAAGCTCATCTACCACTTAGCCTTGAAGATAGCTCATAGGGTCCTTTCCGAGTGCCTATTCCCTAGGACCGAGATCCCCCAAAAGATAAAGACCGATGAGCTATTCCTTCTCTAATGCATGCTCCACGGTAGACCCGGTGATTGTGCCACCCTCCTAGCCTCCACCATGAGTAAGCTTATGAACAAGAGGGATGGGAAAATTGGGTATGGTGGGATGGTTACCCACATTGCTACGCAGCTCGGGATTGATTGCTCCGCATGCACTAGGATAGCGGCAAGACCTTTGGGTCTCAATAGCCTTATGACTAGGGGTATTATCTTTCCTAGACACCGAGGTCCACCTACTGCTAGTATTCCATGGGAGGATATAGGAGGTAGAGGCATTCTGTGGCTCCCAGGGTATTCCATTATGGTTGGATGCCATAATTGGAAGGAGACATTCGCTGCTATGCATGCGAATAGATTAGCACTGCCCCCTTACATTCCGGACGAGCCTCCAGCTGAGGATATGGGAGGAGGTGATTACTATGAGGGAGGAGGTGATGAGCAGACATTTGGAATATTCTCGGATCAGCCGGACACCTTCCCAGACTTACCTAGACAGTCTCCCCGCCCTTCTAGACCCTCATGTGCTTCTTCCTCTCGCTACACTAGTGTGAGCGAGAGACCGACATGGATGGAGGCTCCTCCCGCTTGGTATGGAGCACATCTAGAGTGGATGGGAGCTCCACCACCATGGTAGAGTCAGGCACCAGCAACTCCAGCAACACCGGCACCACAGGACGCACCAGCATGGTACGGCCAGCCGCCGGCATGGTATGAGCAGCTACCTGAGTGGACCACCGACCTTTCTAGGAGAGTCGGAGATCTAGAGATTCATCGAGACCAATAGGATGCACGGGCTGAGGAGCATGACCGGATGATGAGGGATATATACCGCCAGCAGTTTGGGCGGAACTTCAGCCCCGAGTTTCGCTCGTTTCCACCACCGCCTCCACCGCAGTGACGAGATTTCATGACAACCAGTTTCAGCCGCCCCACTGCCATCTAGTGAGTTCACTTTTCTTTTCTTTCTTTTCCTTATTTCTTTTTGAACATTGAGGACAATGTTTGTCTTAAGTATGGGTTGGGGTGTGACTATGTGTTGTAATAACTCTACTACATTTGCTTGTCTTGATCGATGACACTTTGCATGTTTCGTTTCATAGTCACGTTTCATAATTGCATTGTATGAAAAAGTTTTGAAAAACCTATAAAAATGCGAAAAATTTTGAAAAATTCTAAAAAGGTTTTGTGCTCTAAGATTTGAGATGATTTCTATGATAGTTCCTACTTGCGGATTGAGTTTTTGATGAAAATTGTATGCCTAAACGAAATCATGAATTGAAAAGAAATTGAATGTGTTGTTTATCCTTCTTCCAAGTCTCATAATGTGAAGAGTTTTATCTAAATCATATTGAGAAATCGAGGTTGAAATCGCAAGATGAGTTCTTATACTTCTTTTTTGAAATGATTAAGGCAATTCGATTTTCTTACTTCTTTCTTTGATCATTTAGCCCCTCAATAAAAGTAATTGCCTCCCTTACCTATCCGGGAATTAGGAGGAGATGATATTTGGCATGTTTGATGTGGGAGGGCCATGAAAGCAAAATTTTGGATTAAAAGAATAGAAATTCTAGGTTTGGGGAATTCAATCATGATGATGAGTATCTCGGCACCATTCACATAGCCGGGTGTTTGTGTCTTGCCAATGTCGGATTGAGCGATATTCCTAGTGGATTATGGTATGTGCATCAAGGGTTTGAGGCATCTCGAAATTGAGAAACGCCAATCTCCTAGGCTTCGGTTTTTGTGCACCGCTGTCCATAACTCCAAAAGTAAAGTCGAAAAATAATGTGAAAAAGAAAAGAGCAAAGCTCTAAGTTGATGGTGTTGCAAAATCAAAATAAAAAAGTAAAAGTGTTGGGTTATCCTTTTTCCCGGATTCATGCACCACATCCCTTATAAGTTCCCTCCTTTCCGCGTTCTAGACCTTACTTGGAAGTCCTTAAGATCAAAAGAGAGTTATTTGACTTGGTGATCTAAATTGAAGTTTCTTATGATTGATTTTGACAATACTTGAAGGGTTATGATATATGTCTTGATGTTTGAGCAGCTTATGATGTTTCTTTCCTCTACATTCGTTTGTTTATGTATATGAGTGTTTTTGAAGATGAATGAAGCAAGGTTTGAGAATGATCTATTGACTAGAAGCACACTTACCTAAAAGATATTTTGTTTTTGAGTTTGCATGCATATTTCATCCTAACTTGTGTTCTAAGCTTTCGAAAACCTTGCTTGGGAACAAGCAAGTGAGAAGTATGGGGTATTTTGTTAGCATGAAATATTGCGATATTCTAGGCACTTATTCTAGTTGTTTTGTGATTGATTATAGGTGAATAAGAGCTGAAACCGGACCATTTGAGAGAGAAAAGAGAGGATTCGATCATATCCAAGGATTAGGAACACATCAAGGAAGCTAAAGAAGGAGCTAGGATGAAGAATGTCACGACACAAAGGAAACCACAAGTAATCTACACTTCCACACCCTAAATTACGGCCGTAAAAGAGTCCACGCTCTAAACCACGGCCGTGAATCTTGGCATCATGAGCATGGAGCATTCCAGTAAGTTACACGGCCTATTTCCACGGTCGTGGAAGATGAGCGACACCGTAATCCTTTCCACGCCCTATTTCCACGGTCGTGGAACATCAGGAGACCGTGATTTAGGCAATCTTTTGACGAATCATTTATTGCCACATCATCTATGTATTTGGGCTGGGGAGATACCTCTTTCTCTACAGATAAAAAGGCGGGAAGAGGGAGTTTTTCGGGACCTCTCTTTGGAGAGTTCGCCTTAGGGTTTTCGCGAGGAACTTTGCGGAAGCGCCGGAAGTTTGGATTCCCGAAGATTGTGTGTGGCGGAAGTTGCGCCCTTTTCTTAGGTTTTCATATTGAAGACGGATTGACATCCCGTTCTTCGTGTTTGCCTAAGATCATTGTGAGGTTTTGTGTTATATTCTGAATCCATTGAGTATTCCATTTTGTGTTTTGGATTTGAGATTAACTTTGAGTTATATTCGAGTTTACGAGGGTTTTCATCTTTCATTCTTCTTAAATTGATTTTTGATATCATGACAATGGTTATTGGCTAAAACCTTTTAGCAATTCTAAGGTGATGGGTTGATAGTTGTGGCTTAAATGATGATAGATTGATCGTAAACAGATTGGACCCTGGGAGTGTGAGAAACTTCGTCGACAACCAAGATCACGGTCTGTTCTTAGGATTCCACGGCCGTGGAACTCAAGAACTACCCGTGATTTACCTTAGTTTTCGAACCTTGCTTTTTCTTTAATCCAAACATAAAGATTTGCTTTAACCTAGCCTTGACTTGTCTTTTCTAGGTAGTAGTGAGACTCAATATCCTCTATTTCAATTTCGAGTGTCATGACCTTAACCGTTTGAGCTTGTCTTGATCCTTGGGTTACAAGTTTGGGTATTTGAGATCAATTCTAGTCCTTAGATCCTTTCTATACTGAAGCCTCAACAACCTTTATAGAGAGTGTCCTTGGGTTAGACATATAGGGTTTTGGAACTTCATCGTACATTACCTTACTTTAGTATACCTTTGCAATTCTTGACTCTGTCCTTATATGTATAGTATATCTTGAATCGATTGCCACAATTTGATACTTGGATCTTTAGGGTTGCTGTTTTCCCAATATTTGCAAAGCTTATTACATTTACTTGCTTGACGAATTGCGAACTGAATTTGTTCCCCCCAAATCCCTGAGTTCGATACTCTAGAATTCTTGCTTTACTACGCCGATCCGTACACTGCGGGTTCGCTTGCTTTGATTCTAGTTTTATAAATTTAAAGCTTATTTGCACGCACGCTTAGTGGTGAACACTTTGCTGCTGTGGTTGTCCATAACCCATTGCGTTCACCTCAGCATCATCATCCTGGACTTGGGGACACATGTTCGTTGGATGATATGGGTCAGCACACACTCCACAAGCTTTGAGATGTTGTGGGGTTCCCATAAGTGTTAGTCTCTTCACCATTTCCTTCAGTTCCGCGAGCTCGGTAGAGATCTCACTCTTTCCGGAACTCACATCATGAACTCCTTTCTTGGATGGGGTCCTTCCAAAGTTCCGAGTACCTTCCGCTAGTTCCTGTATCTTTTGCAAAGCAAGGCCTGGAGTAGAGTTAAGAATATTACCTTCGCAAGCCGCATCGACGATCCTCCTTTAATTATCGAGCAAGCCATTGTACAAGTACAAGACTAGATCTTGAGTTGAATATCCGTGGAAAGGACAGCTGGATCGGAGGCGTGCAAACCTTTCGAAGTACTCGTAGAGATTTTCGTTCGCCTCTTGCTCGATGTTGCTTATAGCTTTCTTTAAGCTGTTTGCCTTCTTGGCTGGAAAGTATTTCTCCAAAAACGCCTTGTGAAGGTTCTCCCAAGTGTCGATGCTCCCGGATGGAAGGTGGTAATACCAATCATCCGCGTAATCTTTGAGTGTGAAGCCGAATGCTCTCATCCTTATTTGTTCTTCGGTAATGTTGGCCGGCTTCATGGTTATACGCACGGTATGGAACTTCCCAAGGTATTTGATGGGGTCTTCACCACTTAGCCCATGGAAAGATGGAAGCAAGTGAATGAGGCCCGGCTTGAGCTCAAAATTGAGTCCTTCCCCTAATGCCGGTATAGTGACCGCAAGAGGGTTTTGAGCCAAGGTAGGTTGCGTGAGTTGATGTTAGCATGAAATATTGTGATATTTTAGGCACGTTTTCTAAGTGTATTTGATCCATATTGATAGTTATTGATTGAGCATTGATGCATTTGTGAGCTAGTTTATCTATAATGTCGATATAGAGATCTACACAAGCTTTATGTTGATTATAGGTAATTGAGAGCTATTTCCGAACGGAATCGAGCAAGGATGGAGTTGTTGAGCAATGTCCATGGATTGAGGACACTCTTAGGAGCAAAAGGAGTGTCAACTTGAAGAATGCAAGAGGCTAGGGAAGAATCACGTTCTTGCTCTAAACCACGCTCTAAAATACGGCCGTACTACTTTCCACGTTCAAGTCCATGGCCGTGGAACCCTAGCAAGTGAAGCGTGGTTCATTCTAGTAACTTCTACGGTCGTGGAATCATTGGTTCAAACCGTGTTGATTTTCACGCTCTAAATTACGGTCGTGGAACCTTCCACGACCGTGATCTTGGCGATCCTTTTCGCCACACTTTAAGCCACAATCTTTTAAATGATTAGGCCGGGCCAATAGTTTATCTTACACTATAAAAGGACGGGCGAAGAGAGATTCCGTCACCTGTGCTTACACCTCCGCTTAGAGATCTTTGCAACCTTTTGCTTAGACCTATCTTCGTTTGCGCATCTTGCATTTTGCGCTTGGGAATTGCCCTAATTTCGCATTTGGCGGAAGTTGTGTTTGAGAGATTTTGGCGCAGCGCTATTGTGATTTCCGGATTGACGGAAGATCGAAGATTTGGAAGATTGTTCGCAAGAAGATTTCTCTTCTTGTTTAGGTTTGATTTAGAAGACGGAGTGACATCCCGTTCTTCCTTCTTATCTAAGATTTGTGTTTGTTTGAGTTATTCCGAATCTAGTGACGATTATTGTTCTTGATTGTGACTTTGAGATTGATTTGAAGTTTATTGAAGGTTTTCGGAAGTTTTCATCTTTCAATCTTTTAATTCTTAAATTTGATATCAATATAACTGTTGTTGGCTAAAAACCCTTAGCAATTCTAAGGTGAAGGGTTGATAGTTGTGGCTTAGATGATGATAGATCGATCGTAAACAGATTGGACCCTAAGAGTTAGAGAGAATCGCCGACGAACCCTAAATTACGGCCTGTTCTTGAGTCCACGACCGTGGAACCTCAAGAACTAACCGTGATTTCCCTTAAGTTTACGAGCTTGCTTTTACTTTAATTCAAAGTTAAAGATTTGCTTTAACTTAGTTTAGGCTTGTCCTTTCTAGGTGGTAGTGAAGCCTCAACAACCTCTACCTCGATTGTGAGTGTCACAACCTTAATCGATTTAGTTAGTCTTGATCCTTGGATTACAAGTTTGGGTATTTGACATTAATTCTTACCTTTAGAACCTTTCTATATTGAAGCCTCAACAACCTTTATAGAGAGTGTCTCGTAGGTGAGTCATATAAGGTTTTTGGAACTTCACCGTACGATTACCTTACATTAGCATACCTTTGCATATCTTAACTCTATCCTTATATCATTAGTATATCTTGAATCGATAGCCACAGTTGGATACTTGGATCTTTAGGATTGTTGTTTTCCCAATAATTCGAAAAGCTCTTACATTTACTTGCTTGACAATCTATAACTGAATTTGTTCCCCCCAAATTCCTGTGTTCGATACTCTGGAATTCTTGCTTAACTATATCGATCCGTACACTGCGGGTTCGCTTGCTTGATTCTAGTTTTATAAATTTAAAGCTTATTTGCATGCACGCTAAGTGGCGAACAAGTTTTTGGCGCCGTTGCCGGAGATTTGGTCTAGGCCGAATTCGGTAGCCGGTTGTCAAGCTTGGGAGCTTGCTCTCGTTATTTGATATCTCTTTAAGTGCATGCGCAGGTCTAGGAACACCGAAGATCTCTTACCTCTTGATCAAGAGCTTGAGAGAACTTTAAGGCAAAAGCGTAAGGAAAAGAAGATGGTTGAAGAACACGAACGTGATCTTCAAGCGAAGTTAGTGGAGAAAGAAGCTCAACTCCAATGGAATGAGAATATTCGCCGGGATGAAATGGATCGTCATCAATCTCAAGTTAACGATCTAAAAGATATGATGTTCCAGATGAGGATAGAACTAAGCAATCTTAAGAATAAGGGAAGCAAGAAATCCTCAAGAAGAGCATCAAGATCGAGAAGAAGAAGTCATTCATCAACTGATGACAACGACTCCTCCATGCCACCACTAAAGGAAATTGATCCCACGATCAATGTGAATCCATTCCATCCATGGGGAGCTGCTAATCGCCATGTTCCACATAGGAATGCAAGGATCGAACGTGTAGATGGTGAGCCAAGAACTCTTGGCCAAAGGATGGATCCAACACAACAACCACACCGTCTAGGTGTGAACTTTGATGCTGATGATGTACAAGGGTTTAGCTTCAACCCTCAAGTTATTACTCTTGTTCGCCAAAATCAATTTGGCGGAACAAGCGCTGAATCTCCACACCAACACTTGCAAAACTTTGAGTGTATGATGGAGACAATGAGGCCGAAGAACGCAACTACCAACAACTATAAGCTCAAGCCTTTCTTCTTCTCTTTGAAGGGGAAAGCATTATCTTGGTATCAAGCTCTTCCTAATGGGAAACTAGACACATGGGAAGACCTTTCCGCGGAGTTCCTCACTAAGTTCTTTCCGCCATCCAAAACGGCGGAACTTAGAGGTAAGATTAATGCATTTTCCATGAGATCTAACGAAAGTTTGTTTCAATCTTGGGAAAGGTTTCAGGATTTGCTTTTGGATTGCCCTCATCATGGCATATCCAAGCTTGCATTGCTGGAGATTTACTATAAGGGGCTGGATGTGGAGACACAATTCAAGCTCCAATCCCTCTCATGTGGCACATTCATGGACATGAGAGAAGATGACGCTTGGGACTTCATTGAGAAGCAAGCAAGGGTCATAGAGAAGTATTCCCACCGGAAAATGGAGGGAAATCGTGTGGAGGAAGGAGCAAAGCTCACACATGAAGCTCAAAGTCAAATTTTCTCCCTCAACAATGAGATCAAAGAGTTGAAGGAGACTATCAAGACCAACTTTCCAAAGCAACAAGGAAAGGATGTTGGCTATTTGGGCAACAACAACAATGGCGGTGAGAACACAAACCGCAACAACAACAACAACCGGAACAACAACCGGAATAATTGGAATGGCAACAACAATAACCGGAACAAAAATTGGAACAACAATAGGGGTTCAAACAACAACAATTGGCGCTCCAATCAACAAAATTCCGGTAACTCTTATCCTTCCAATTCGAATTCACTAACTCCACCTTCCTCTTCCTCTACTCCTTTGAAAAGCCAGGGGCAAACATCTAATGGAGGAAACACTTCGGGGAAGGAGAAGTCCGATCCCATGTTGGAAACGATCTTGGGAAAGCTTCAAGGTTTGGAGAACCGCATTATTAAGGTTGATGATCAAGTTTCCAAGGTTGATAAAGCCCAAAAGGTTTTGGAAAACCAAATGTTCAGCCATGCAGAGGAAGTTTCTAGGAATCAAGGGAAACTTTCAGGAAAGACGGAGGACAACCCTAAAGGAAGGGTGATGGCAATCACAACTAGGAGCGGAGTGATCACCACCAATCCGCAGCCTAAGTTTATTGAAGTCTCCGTTGAGAAAGACAAAGAGAAGGGGAAGGAGAAGGAAGAAGTCTACGTTCCTCCTCCGGCTTACAAACCTCCCCTACCATTCCCTCAATCTAGAGCGAGAGCGCGCCAAGATAAACAATTTGGTAAGTTTATAGAACTCATGAGCAAGCTACATATTAATATACCTTTCATTGATGCTATTGTAGGTATGCCGGCTTATGGCAAGTTCTTAAAGGAGATCCTCTCTAACAAGAGAAAGTTAGAGGACTTTGGAGAGGTTAAGATGAGTTCGGATTCTTCGGATTGCATCAAGACTGTGAAGGAGAAAATGCCTCCAAAGCTAAAAGATCCGGGGTCGTTTTGCATTCCCATAGGAGTGGGAGATGTCACATATGATGCTTTATGTGACTTGGGAGCAAGTGTGAGCATCATACCACTTGCATTATGTTGGAAGATCGGTTTAGGCGACCCTAAACCGGTGAAGATGACGTTGTACATGGCGGATCGATCCATTACTCGCCCCGTCGGTATTGTAGAAGACGTCCCGGTCAAGCTAGGTAAATTCTTTATTCCCATTGATTTTGTTGTGCTTGACATTCCTGCAGATAGTCCGGTCCTGATCATACTCGGAAGACCGTTTCTTGCAACTTCCGGCTGCATAGTCGATTGCAAGAATGGTAGACTCGCTTTTGATATAGGAGAAGAGAAAGTAGAGTTCGTTCTTTCCACTCTAATGAAGGAACCCATCTTTGATGAGGATATATTTAATATCCAAGATGAAGGAGGGTTGTAAGTGCTATTCTCTTCAACGATCCTTTACAAAAGGTTATTACTATGAGTCTAACGAATGTAGGGGAAGAAGAGGAGTGCAATGAGGCAGTTGAAGCCTTAGAGGCACAAGAAGAAGTGGGTGAAGTGGAATTTGAGATGCTCCACGAAGAGGCAGAAAACGTGAGAATCCACGGCCATACACTATATTCCACGGCCGTGGATTTCACCAACAAAACCGTGTCCCACTCCAGAGAGTTATACGGTCGTGGAGAGAACAGAGCAACCGTATTTCCCTTCCACGCCCTAAACCACGGCCGTGGAGAACAAAGAGAAACCGTGATTCTGGCCGTGGAAGAGGGTGAACGTACCTCTTCTTCAACTTCTTTTGATTCTTCTCCCACACATTCAACACCCTTAGAAACTTCTAAGGAGACATCGGATGCTCCTCAAAGATCATTGGAAGCTCCGAAAGAAATGGAACTAAAGCCATTTCCTACTCATCTAAGGTACGCTTTTCTAGGATCTAATTCTACCTTTCCGGTTATTGTTAGTTCCGATCTAAGCATAGATGAACATAATGAGCTCATGGTTGTCCTTAGAAAACATAGAAAAGCTTTAGGATATACTATTGAGGACTTGATAGGAATCAAACCTTCCCTATGCATGCACAAAATACTAATGGAAGAGGACTTTAGGACTTCAAGACAACCTCAAAGGCGGTTGAACCCGACCACATGAAGGAGGTTGTCAAGAAGGAAATTCTTAAACTTCTTGATGCAGGTATCATCTATCCTATCTCCGATAGTAAGTGGGTGAGTCCGGTTCAAGTAGTTCCGAAGAAGGGAGGAATGACGGTCATCACCAACAAGAACAACAAACTCATTCCTACCCGAACCGTAACGGGATGGCGGATGTGCATAGACTACCGCAAGCTTAACAATGCAACGAGGCAGGATCACTTCCCATTGCCATTCATTGATCAAATGCTCGAAAGGTTAGCACAACATTCACACTTTTGCTACCTTGACGGTTATAGTGGTTTCTTTAAGATTCCGATACACCCGGACGATCAGGAGAAGACCACGTTCACGTGCCCATGGGGTACGTTCGCTTATAGGAGAATTCCGTTCGGGCTTTGCAACGCCCCAGCCACCTTTCAAAGGTTCATGATGGCCATCTTCTCCGAATACATTGAGGAAATCATGGAAGTCTTCATGGATGACTTCTCCGTATACGGTTCCTCTTTTCACAATTGTCTTTCTAACCTTGCTCTTGTTTTACAAAGGTGTGAAGATACTAACCCAGTTCTTAATTGGGAGAAGTGTCAATTCATGGTTAAGGAAGGAATTGTTTTAGGACACTTAATCTCTAGTAGAGGGATTGAGGTGGATAAGGCAAAAATAGAAACTATAGAGAAACTTCTTCCCCTAACTTCGGTGAAAGGGATAAGAAGTTTCCTAGGACATGCTGGATTTTATAGACGTTTCATTAAAGACTTCTCTAAGATATCAAAACCGCTCACTAATCTATTGATGAAGGATGCAGTTTTTGAGTTTTCGCAGGAATATTTGGATGCGTTTAACATAATTCGGCAAGATCTAATTTCAGCACCATTATCCAACCTCCGGATTGGACTCTTCCCTTTGAGGTTATGTGCGATGCTAGTGACGTAGCTATAGGAGCTGTTCTTGGACAACGAAAGGAAGGACGAACCCATGCCATATACTATGCTAGATAGACGCTAGATGAACCACAACTCAATTACGCCACTACCGAAAAGGAATTTCTAGCCATTGTTTATGCTATTGACAAGTTTTGCTCTTATCTTGTAGGTGCAAAGGTGATTGTCTACACGGATCATGCTGCGATCCGGTACCTCCTTGCGAAGAAAGATGCGAAGCCAAGGCTAATTAGATGGATTCTTCTCCTACAAGAATTCGATCTAGAGATCCATGACAAGAAGGGTTCGGAAAATTCTGTTGCGGATCATTTGAGTCGCCTAACACATCTAGAGGATGACCATTTACCCATCGATGACTCCTTCCCGGACGAACACCTACACATTATTGAAGAGTGCATCGATGTGATCTCCAAAGGTAACGAACCTTGGTTTGCTGATTTTGTTAACTATTTGGTTTGTCAGGAGATACCGCCCGGATTATCCTACGCACAAAGGAAGAAGTTCTTTAAGGATGTCCGGGAATACTTTTGGAATGAACCTCTCCTTTTCAAGAGAGGTCCGGATGGCATCATTCGGCGATGTGTTCCGGAAGATGAGATGCAAAGTGTCATCCGCCATTGTCATTCACTACCTTGTGGAGGACACGCTAGTTCGAACAAGACTAGCGCAAAGGTATTGCAATCTGGATTCTTTTGGCCTACTTTATTTAGAGATGTGCAATCCTTTGTTTCTTGCTGCGATGCTTGTCAAAGAACAGGTAATATCTCTAGGAGGAATGAGACGCCCCTCAACAACATCCAAGAGGTGGAGATTTTCGATGTTTGGGAGTAGACTTTTTGGGACCATTCCCATCTTCTTGTGGAAACCAATACATACTCTTGGCGGTGGATTACGTTTCTAGATGGGTAGAAGCAATTGCCTCTCCCACCAATGATGCGATGGTTGTGGTTAAATTCTTTAACAAAACCATCTTCCCACGATTTGGGACACCAAGGACTATCATTAGTGATGGGGGTTCTCACTTCATTGCCCGGCGCTTTGAAGCTCTTCTTGCTAAGTATGGGGTTACTCACAAGATCGCCACCCCTTATCATCCACAAACTAGTGGACAAGTTGAGATCTCAAATCGGGAGATCAAAAGAATTCTAGAGAAGACGGTCTCAAGGACTAGGAAGGATTGGTCTTTGAAACTTAATGACGCATTGTGGGCATACCGGACTGCGTACAAGACTCCCATAGGAACCACACCATACAACCTTGTGTATGGGAAGTCTTGCCACTTACCGGTAGAGTTGGAGCATAAGGCGTTTTGGGCTATTAAGTGGTTAAATTTCAGCATGAAAGAAGCGGGAGAGAAGCGTCTCTTAGACCTTAATGAGCTGGAAGAACTCCGCTTGAATGCCTATGAAAACGCCAAGATTTATAAGGAGAGAGCAAATCGTTGGCATGATAAGCATATCATTCCAAAGGACTTAAAAGAAGGAGATCAAGTTCTCCTCTTCAATTCAAGGCTTCGCCTCTTTCCAGGTAGCTTAAATATCGTTGGACCGGACCTTTTCTAATTAAGCGTATTTTTCCCCATGGTGCAGTTGAAGTATGGGGTGAAGCGGGCGGAAGCTTTAAGGTGAACGGTCAACGACTCAAGAAGTATACGCCGGAACTCCAAGCTGAAGAGTTCGCGCCTACCGCACTCGAATAAGTGCGAATTTGGTCTAGCTACGGACCTTAAACAAAGCGCTTCTTGGGAGGCAACCCAAGGTATTGCATTTACGTTTTTGTTTTCGATTCATAGTTTAGCTTAGTTTAGACGTTTTTGCTTTGTTTTGCCTTCGATTTCTTCCGGTATGTTCGTGTTTTTGGATGTAGGAACGATGGAAAAGGAAAAGGGAAGAATAATGTTGAAGAAAAGTGACGAAACTTGGACTTTGGAGCATTACAGAGAGTTCCACGGCCTAAACCACGGTCGTGACAGCTACAGTGACCGTAATTTCCAAAAGCCTTTGAAAAATCACCAAAACCACGGTTCCGTACAATTCCACGGCCTTGGAACCCCCCGACAGACCGTGATTTTCAAAATTTTGCCTGTCACTATATAAACCACATTCTTCACAAAAACACTCCACAAATACCCAATTCCACGACCCAAAACGCCGATTCCACGCCCTTCCTCCCAAATCTTCGTTCGTTAATCGTTTTCAACGATTCTTCTTCCCAAATTGAAGCAAATTCAACCACCAACGAGATCCAAGCAACGAATCAAGCGGCAAATCACCAAGGAACGCACAATTCGGATTTTAAATCCGAAATCTAGGTTTTTTCCACTCTTCTTGATCTTTGTCAATTTGGTTCGTTTTTGCTAGAACTTTTAGGAAGAACTGATTGAAATTGGAAGAAATTAGACTAGGGATGCCTGATTGCTGAGTTTGAGTGTTGTTTTCTGAGATTTGCAAAAAAAACCAGACGAACCACGGTCGCTGACAGTTCCACAGCCGTGGAATTACCAAGAACAGACCGTAATTTTGAACAGTGATGGATTTTGTGACAAGAGTTTTTGGGAGGATAAAGGAGAAGAAGAATGACCAGAACAAAAAGAGGAAGGGTAACCCCTCTTCCTCTTCATCCTCTAGAGCACCATCACCTTCTTCCCCTTCACCTCCACCATCACCTTCATCACCCTCACCTCCTAGCCCTAGAGTACCGACCATTCATGAGGATCACCTCGATGCATTCGAGAGGATCCATGAGAGGGTTGTGATTGTACCTAGGTACCTATTGTTAGAGGATCTAGCTCCTCTTAACATCATAGATGACCTTACTTGGCTCTTGGATAGAGCCGGACTAGTTGTCTTCTCGGCTATCCGAGAAGACGCTTATGAGGAGATTACGATGGAGGTTGTGACGTCTTTCGAGCACAACCATGTGGATAGGACCGTTTCTTTCCATCTTATGGGAAGAAACTATGATTTTTCCATCCGTGAGTTCGGAACCTTCTTTGGGTTTCATGAGACCTTCAATGGTTGTTTTCCTAGTGGCGTTTACGCCAAAGATTTTTGGGAGGAGGTAGCTATGATATACGCCAGCGAGGACCGCTGGCAACCAGCTGACACCAAGGCTAAGTTGATGTATCACTTAGCCTTGAAGATTTCTCACCGTGTTCTTTCGAAGTGTCTCTTCCCTAGGACGGAGACACCTCAAACGATCAAGACGGATGAGCTCTTTCTGCTATACTCTATGCTGTATGGGCGCCGAGCTGACTGTGCCACCCTCTTAGTTGCTACTATGAGCAAGCTTAAAAACAAGAGGAAGGGCAACATTGGATATGGTGGGATAGTTACCCACCTTGCTAGGGCGTTGGGAGTTGATTTTTCTGCATGTACCCGCATACCAGCCGTACCCTTAGGACTTCATACCTTCATGACTAGGGGTCTCATCTTCCCCACACATAGAGGTCCGCCTTATGCGGTCATGCCTTGGGAGAGCAGGACGGGTAGGGGTATTGAGTGGCTACAGGAGTACTCCATTATGGCTGGACGCCATAATTGGAAGGAGACGTTCGCTGCTATGCATGCGAACAGGATTGCAGCTCCTCCGTATGTCCCACCACCGCCCGTAGTTGAGGAGGAGGAGATGAGGGATCAGTATGAGGGTGGAGGAGGAGTAGAGCAGGAGTTTGGCACGTTTCCGGATCAGCCGGATGCGGCCCCCGATGTCCCTAAACGTTCTCCACGTCCTGCCAGAGCTTCAGACTCGTCTTCTCGCCACGCAAGCGTGAGTGAGAGACCCACTTGGGCAGAGACACCTCCTGCATGGTATGGAGCTCCACCTCCATGGGCTACACAGACACCATCTGCACCAGCACCAGCACCAGCACCGTCCGACGCTCCAGAGTGGTACAGTCATGCTCCGGGATGGTATGAGTAGATGCCGGATTGGGCTACTGGTCTTTCGGAGAGAGTAGGAGCATTGGAGATTCGAACCGATACTAGAGATGGACGCTTGGACGACCTCGATCACATGATGAGAGATGTCTACCGCCAACAGTTTGGGCGGTTTTATGATCCTAGCTTCTCTCCATTCCCGTCTCCACCGGCGCCGCAGTGACGATGATGATGACCGACAGCTTTAGCCGCTCCACCGCCACTTTGTGAGTTTCTTTTTCTTTTCTTTCTTTTCTTCTTTTCTTTCATCTATTTGAACATTAGGGACAATGTTTGTTCCAAGTATGGGGTGGGGTGTGACTAAAAGTTTGTAATAACTCTTACTCACTATGATTGCTTCTATCGAGACTATCTTGCATGTTCATTATATTGTTGCACGTTTCATTATTGCATTGCATAAAAAAGAACTTGAAAAACCCATAAAAATTGATAAATTTTGAAAATTTTGTGCTTCTAAGGAATTGAGATGATTTCCATGATAATCGCTACTTGTGAATTGAGTTTGATGACAATTGCATGCTTAAACGAATAGTGAATTGAAAAGGAATTGAATGAGTTGATTATACCTCTTTTGCAAGTTTCATAATGTGATGAATGTTACCTAAATCATGTTGAGGAATTGAAGTTGAAATCGCACTATAAGTTCTTATGCTTCTTGTTGAGATGATTAAGGCAATTCGATTCTTTCTTTCTTCTTTCTTTGGTCATTTAGCTCCTCATTGAAATATTGATCTCCTTTACCTATCCGGGAATTTGGAGGAGTTGATTGAAAAAGGCATGTATGATGTGGGAGGGCCATGAGAGCAATTATTTGCAATCAAAAGAATAGAAAGAAATTGTAGGTTTGGGGAAGTCAATCATGACGATGAGTAACTCGGCACCATTCACATAGCCGGGTGTTTGTGTCTTGCCAAAGTCGGATTGAGCGATATTCCTAGCGGATTATGGTATGTGCGCTAAGGTTTTGAGGCATCTCATAAAAATTGAGAAACGCCAATCTCCTACGCTTCGGTTTTTGTGCACCTCTATCCATAACTCCAAAAGTAAAGTCGAAAAATGAAAGGAAGAGAGCGAAGCTCTAAGTTGAAAGTGTTGCGGAAACCGCAAGAGAAGAAGAAAAGAGTAGTTGTCCACTTTCCCGGATTCATGCACCACATTCCTTAAAGTTTCCTTCCCTTTCCACATTCTAGACCTTTTCTTTGAAAGTCCTTATGATCAAGAGAATGTTATATGGCTTGGTGATCTAAATTAAAGTTTCTTATGATTGATTTTGATAATGTTTGAAGGTTATGATGCTTGTATGGAAGTTTGATTGATCCATGAACTTTCTTTACTCTTTACTGTTTGATTAAGTGTATGAAAGTCTTATAAACGATTGAAGCAAGATTTGAGAATGATCTATTGTTTAGAAGGCACATTCATCCAAAAGAAGTATTGCTTTGAGAAGGTACACATATTTCATCCTAACTCTTGTTTTAAAAGCTTTTGAAAGACCTTGCTTAGGGACAAGCAAGTTGCAAGTATGGGGTTATTTGTTAGCATGAAATATTGTGATATTTTAGGCACGTTTTCTAAGTGTATTTGATCCATATTGATAGTTATTGAGTGAGCATTGATGCATTTGTGAGCTAGTTTATCTATAATGTCGATATAGAGATCTACACAAGCTTTATGTTGATTATAGGTGATTGAGAGCTATTTCCGAACGGAATCGAGCAAGGATGGAGTTGTTGAGCAATGTCCATGGATTGAGGACACTCTTAGGAGCAAAAGGAGTGTCAACTTGAAGAATGCACGAGGCTAGGGAAGAATCATGTTCTTGCCCTAAACCACGCTCTAAAATACGGCCGTACTACTTTCCACGTTCAAGTCCACGGCCGTGGAACCCTAGCAAGTGAAGCGTGGTTCATTCCAGTAACTTCTACGGTCGTGGAATCATTGGTTCAAACCGTGTTGATTTCCACGCTCTAAATTACGGTCGTGGAACCTTCCACGACCGTGATCTTGGCGATCCTTTTCGCCACACTTTAAGCCACGATCTTTTAAAAGATTGGGCCGGGCCGATAGTTTATCTTACACTATAAAAGGACGGACGAAGAGAGATTCCGTCACCTGTGCTTACACCTCCGCTTAGAGATCTTTGCAACCTTTTGCTTAGACCTATCTTTGTTTGCGCATCTTGTATTTTGCACTTGGGAATTGCCCTAATTTCGCATTTGGCGGAAGTTGTGTTTGAGAGATTTTGGCGCAGCGCTATTGTGATTTCCGGATTGACGGAAGATCGAAGATTTGGAAGATTGTTCGCAAGAAGATTTCTCTTCTTGTTTAGGTTTGATTTAGAAGACGGATTGACATCCCGTTCTTCCTTCTTATCTAAGATTTGTGTTTGTTTGAGTTATTCCAAATCTAGTGACGATTATTGTTCTTGATTGTGACTTTGAGATTGATTTGAAGTTTATTGAAGGTTTTCGGAAGTTTTCATCTTTCAATCTTTTAATTCTTGAATTTGATATCAATATGACTGTTGTTGGCTAAAAACCATTAGCAATTCTAAGGTGAAGGGTTGATAGTTGTGGCTTAGATGATGATAGATCGATCGTAAACAGATTGGACCCTGAAAGTTAGAGAGAATCGCTGACGAACCCTAAATTACGGCCTGTTCTTGAGTCCACGACCGTGGAACCTCAAAAACTAACCGTGATTTCCCTTAAGTTTACGAACTTGCTTTTACTTTAATTCAAAGTTAAAGATTTGCTTTAACTTAGTTTAGGCTTGTCCTTTCTAGGTGGTAGTGAAGCCTCAACAACCTCTACCTCGATTGTGAGTGTCACAACCTTAATCGATTTAGTTAGTCTTGATCCTTGGATTACAAGTTTGGGTATTTGACATTAATTCTTACCTTTAGAACCTTTCTATATTGAAGCCTCAACAACCTTTATAGAGAGTGTCTTGTAGGTGGGTCATATAAGGTTTTTGGAACTTCACCGTACGATTACCTTACATTACCATACCTTTGCATATCTTAACTCTGTCCTTATATCATTAGTATATCTTGAATCGATAGCCACAATTGGATACTTGGATCTTTAGGATTGTTGTTTTCCCAATAATTCGAAAAGCTCTTACATTTACTTGCTTTACAATCTATAACTAAATTTTTTCCCCCCCAAATCCCTGTGTTCGATACTCTGGAATTCTTGCTTAACTATATCGATTCGTACACTGCGGGTTCGCTTGCTTGATTCTAGTTTTATAAATTTAAAGATTATTTGCACGCACGCTAAGTGGCGAACAGTTGACGAAGTGTACGGTCATCCATCT
Source organism: Fagopyrum esculentum (assembly GCA_033239045.1). Taxonomy (NCBI): domain Eukaryota; kingdom Viridiplantae; phylum Streptophyta; class Magnoliopsida; order Caryophyllales; family Polygonaceae; genus Fagopyrum; species Fagopyrum esculentum. Next base: position 100,616,358 of record BSUD01000007.1, on the reverse strand, counting down.
CTTGTTGAAGTTGTTGTTGTCTTCGTTGCCGGATGTGCGTCCTCTCAATTCTGGATCAAAAGTAGCAAAATCGGGATTAGTAGCACGGGTTTGAACCATAAAAATGGTTTAAACCAATAATCAATAATAACAATTAGACACTAAAACTCCCCGGCGACGGCGCCAAAATTTGACTGAAGGTATTTCTATGGTCGTCTATAACCAATCAAAAGTAAATCCCGACTTAGCACTTGAACAAGTATAGTGGTTAAGTAAGGGTCGAACCCAAGAAGTTAAGGTGTTTTATTAGATGCAATTATCAATTATATTAACAAGTAACAAAAAGGGGGAGTTTTGGTTGAATTGATGAACACAAAAACTTATGAAAACGATTAATGCGACAAGTAAGACAATGATGGGTGAATCTACACTAGGTTGATTCTAAGCATGCAATTGCTACTTTGGTGAGTTCCTTTTACAGTTTTTCAAGTAATCTCCCGTCTCGATCATATATATGTGTTGAGCCAACCGGCATCAACACAACTTAACAGGTTAGTGTTCCGTAAACCTACAAAAACAAATAACAAGTTAGCTTTCAAACAAAGTCTAAGGGATATAAAGAGAAGATTAAAACCGTTAAACTTATCTTTATATTTGTGTTCCTTTTCTTTAAGTAATTACAACCCGCTATTACTTAAAGTTACTACTAGATTAAATACCTGAACCCGGAACCTATTAATCCTAGTTATTTGCATGCACTTTAGAACCTAAGGTGATCAATCTCAAGTAATAGTAAAACATGCAATTAGACAATGGAGATCAAGGAAACCCAAAGCTTTACTGAATAAAAACTTATATTAAAGAAAACTTACAACCAAAGTAACAACGCATCTTCAAAGCAACCCAATATAGCAAGGGAGTTAGCAACTCATTACAAAGGAAGCAAGATAATCTAAATGAATAATTTGTTGATTAACAAGATGGATGATTCTAGCAATGAACCAAGGACTATTTATACTACAAAAGACACTAAATAGGAGTAAATGGCCGGCCCAAAACAGCCACCTTTAATGCCATAAAGGTTGTGTAAACAGCCGGAGTAAAGCTTCTGACGTTAAACCGTAGGGGCGGCCTTCAGCTCCGCAGCGGTGGTGAAGGCAAAAACGCTTGATCTTCTTCATGGCCGCAAGGGCGACTAGGAAATTCCGCAAGGGTGGATCTTTAATGCTCTTCAAACGTCTGACCCTTCGACTTCCTGTCGTTTCTGATGCCAAGCTGCCGGGGCGTCCCTATGTCAACGCAATGGCGGTGACACAACCTCTTCGTCTTCTAGATCCTAGGTTGAGGCATAGGCAGAGGCGCAGTGGAAGGCACAGAGATGCTGGTCTTCGTTTCTTCAGGGCAAGTCACCGTAGGGGCGCCAAGGAGTGGCGCAGGGGCGGTGACACACTTCATGGGAGTGGCCTACCCGGACAACCTCCTTATGACTCCCCTTCTTATGTCGCCAAACGCCGGAAGGGAAACCTACACTCGGTGTCACTCATTTTTCCAAGGTGCCCTTTCGGGTTTTCACCTTGCCACTCTTCTTCTTTTGATAATCTCACTTGAACTCACTTCCCTCAAGCCCAGCATTGCTTTCACGCCTCACACGTTGCAGCTCAACAATTCAGCCGCAGGTACGCCCAGTTTTCGCCGCGGGTGGATCTGGATACAGAAGCCGCGGGTGGTCACTCCAATCCATAGGTGCGGCCTCCCACGCCGCGCCGGCTCCATACCGCAGTCACGCTAGGGGGCACAGTCGAGCCTTCCTCTTCATCATTTGTCGAGTGCACGACTGAGTAAGGATACTCCACCTCCTTCTCTTCCTTAGTCTATGCTAGGGATAATGAATACTTGCAACTCTTGTACAAACTCACCGAAGTAACGAGAGTGGTTCCGTATTTCCGAGTTTTACGAAGTTTCAAGCAGTCAACTTCGTGCCTAGATTTGGGTAAGTTAGACTCCTCCTTTGTTGCTGACTTTCGGATATGTTATAGTTTGTATGGCATAGTATAACATACTAAAATGTGGGAGTTTTCAGAGTTATAGTTTAGGAGTTATGGTTCTCCAAAGTTAGTTCCTCATGCAATTATTTATAAGTGTGTTGAATATTCTAACTGTTGGCAAAAATACTGCTTGTGATGCAGTTTTGGGTGATATATTTTAATGGGTTTTTGATCTTTGTTTGACTTGAATATTGGATATGTTGTTTATTGATATGCATAGTAGCATGTGATTTAGTTTGAGAGTGATCCGTTGGTTTAATCCGGATTTGTGATGTTCCGAAGTTAGGTATAAGTATAGATGGTTTTAGAAGTGTAGTGTTATGTTTTAAGTGTGTTCTTGGAGATGGTTTGCGATAGTGTATCTTTATGGATTATATCATAGGTAGTCATACTTGGACATGTGAGTAGCTGTATCGGTTCGTTTGGAATTCAGTATTAGTATGTTAGTTGAGCCTTAGTAGTAGATAGTAAGTTTGTAAGATAGTCCTTTTTCAAACTCAGGTGATTCTTCCTCCGGATGGTTAGATATATGGGTTGGGTTTCTAGTCGAAGTTTTTGAGATCTTGTTCGCTCAAAAGTGTGCGTGACAAAGTCTTAAATTTATATCCAGAATTTAAGCGAAAGCAAACCCGCAGTGTACGGATGAGCTGTTGTAAGGCAAGAAATTCCAGAGTCGAGCTCAGAGATTTGGTGAGAAAAAATTAAGTTCGAGTATAGTCTGACAAAGGAAGTAAAAGCTTTTGTAAAGATGTTGAGAGACAAATGATTCCAAGGATTCAAATATCCGATTGCGGTTTTCGATTCAAGACATTGTAAAGATCATAGGACAAGTTCCATGTTGCCAAAGTATTGTATTTCGAAGAAAGGAATAATGTACGGCGAAGTTCCACTACTCACTTATCCTAACTCAAAACCTCTCAACTTGAAGGATGTTGAGTCTCATCAAGAAGAATACTCAAAGGAAGGATTATCTCTCAAACCACTCAATAAAACCCAAGGATGTGGCTCTGGAAGGTAAAGGTGAAGGGCACACTCAAACCTTAATAAAGGATGTTGAGTCTCTCTATTACCCGAATCTTGTAAACTTTTGTAACCAAGTGAAGAATCAATGAAGTATCTCCTCACATTTGAATAAGGGTTAAAAAGATTAAACAAGGTTAGGATTAAGGCAAGGTTTAACTTTGGTTAAAGGATAAAGCATTAAGGTACGTCTGCCCAGAAAAATCGGAATGTTCTAAGAAAAAATCGGCCGATTTTTGTAGAACATCACGATTTTTCGCAACGACAAAGGTTAAATCTCAACTCTCAGGGTCCAATAGCTTAAATGAGTTCAGTCTATCATCATCTATGCCTCAAAATCAACTATTCTCCCCAGAATCACAAGGTTTTTAGCCAATCATTTTCAATTTTGAATCAACATCAAGATTGAATAAAGAAAACTGTTAAAGAACCAAACTTTGCATAAAACTTGACAAATATTCAAAACGTGTAATCGATCCTTCAAAGTAGACCTGTACAAATCCGGGCTCGGGCCGGGCCAAAACAAAAAATCTGCCCGGAATGTACGGGGTTTGTGCCACTATTTTTGTCCGTGACCACCCATATAAAAACGCGGGCGGACTGACGGGCCGGCCTGCCCGCTTTTTTTTTTAACGGGACATCAAAATATTGCATTTCTTCTGCAGTGCATAAGCTGAAATGTTGCATTTTTATTAGCTAAAAAACCTTGTATAATGCAGTGCATAAGTTGAAATTTTAGAGCTAAAAAACTTGTATAGTGTAGTCCTGCATAAGCTGAAATTTTACATTACAAATGACACAATCTTGCAGATACCACACATATAAAAACTCAAAGCTGAAATTTTACATTACAAATGACACAATCCTGCAGATACCACACATATAAAAACTCAATCCTGCAGATACCACACAAATGACACAATCCCAACACAACTACCAAGTCTTGCATACCGTATTACCGATACCGGTAAAGAGTAAACATAAGTCACACAATTCGTGGAAAGTACTCATTCAAAGGTCAAAACAAACAAACTGAAATCAATGGACAATGCCAATTTCATGGAAGATCCTCTCTTATTTTTCATCGTTCACTTCAATTCGAGGTGCCTTACCAATCTTGAAAGCACTTGAAGGACCTACCAATTAATAAACCAAAAAACACAATTACATTAGTAAATAACAATAGAAACAATTGGTATAAATTGTAATATGAACAACTTTGTTACCGGATTCGAATCCTCTTTCACGTAACCAATCTTCTAAGCATGCAAGTTCTTCAACTGTTGAGGATGCAAGTGAACTTCTAGTAGAAGATATGATTTTTTCCCCATACTAAATGCGGACTCAGAAGGAACTATAGAGATTGGAATGCTAAGAATATCCCGAGCCAATGTAGATAGAACAACAAAACGAGATTCAGCCCTCTTCCAGAATTGTAGATTGTTGCAATTAGATTTAGACAAATGAGAAGGCTTTTCATTCAAATACAAATCCAACTCCGAGCTGATTTCTGTTTTTAACTTCTTACTCATGAAGTCATCAAGAGTCTCACCATCTGCTCCACTATCATACTCAACAGTTAATCTACTATTGATCCTCACATGTTGCTCCCCAACATAACTACCATACACACCATGTGCAAGCTTATACTCATCCAATAGATCAACCAAAGCAGTTTTAATCTTATCAGCCATTTCATGTGCATATACTTCCCCAAATAACTTCTTGTACCAAAATTTAATACCCACCAACTTCATCATAGGATCTAGAACTGCGGCACAAGATAAAATCAGACTATATTCATCCCAATATTTTTCAAACTTTGCATGCATTTCTATTACCATCGGAGATATAATAGTTGTAGGCCCCTTTGAAGTCTTTGACAACAACTTGTGAATTTTCCAAACACCATGAAAATACAGATTAGATGTAGGAGTTTTAGAAGCTGAAACTCATTTGTCACATCATAAAATACTTGCAAAAACTTTCTTAGTTGCTACACCTTTTCCCATTCCTCCGTACTAAGGCGTCAACTTCTCAAATCTGAATCCTTACCAACAAAACTGTCAATGGCATCTCGAAAATAAACATAATGATCAAGCATAATGAAAGTAGAGTTCCACCTAGTAGGTGTGTCTAAACGCAACTTGTTCTTAATGTCCAAACCAAAACTAGTTGAAGCAATTTCATAGAATTTCTTATTTTTTGGCATAAAGTGCTTCAGATGATTGATAACCCTTCTTATCTTCAGAACAATATCATCTATGACCTTCAAACCAGCATGTACAATCAGATTAATGATATGACAAGCACAACGTAGATGAAAGAATTCTCCATTCAACACCAATGAATTTTTTCTAACTAAATAACCCCTAAGGGCAGCAACCATTGTATCATTATATGATGCATTATAAAGAGTGATACAAAGGACCTTTTCACTGATTTTCCATCCCCTCAAACACAACGAAATCTCATCAGCAAGAGAAACACCATCAAGAGGAGGTAACAAAGCACCAAACTTAATAATTCTCTTTTGAAGCTTCTACTTTTTATCAATCCAATGGGCAATTATACACATAAATTCATCAGTTTGGTGTTCACTCCTCCAATTATCAGTTGTCAAGCAAATACGTCCAGGTGCATGATGTAATTCTTGAGCAACAATAACTTTTTAGGCCTTATAACTACTAATTGTATCTCTCTGTACAGTAACAAAAAGGGGGTCATAACATTGATCAAATTCCTAAATCTCGGTGACTCAGCTAGAAGGAATGCTGATTTGTAGATATGAAGAAGACACCCAAAGCCTCACGAATTGCTTCTGGTGCCATAACACTGATCAAATTCCTAAATCCCAGTAACTTTTTGGGTCTTATAACTTCTTGGGCCTAATAACTTTTTTTGGGCCTTATAAACATGAAGAAATATACAATTATACACAAATTTTGCTGCAGGAGGTTCAATTTGTTCTCAATTAAAAGTGACCCCCATAAACCACATAGAGACAGAGCATCAAACCACACAGAGACAAAGCAGCAAATCATAGTTTGTTTACAAAATAGAGAATGAGAAATAAGAGAGAAGAGCAACAAACCTGAGAGACTAGAGCAGTGTAGTCGAGCTGCAGTCCGGGAGAGACGAACCTTAAATATTTCCAATCGACACTGGAGTCACTAGACCAAAATAGAGATCGATTAGAGACTTATTAGAGACTAGAGCAATGCAAACCACACATAAAAATAGAGATTTAAGAGAGAATCGCAACAAACCTGGTATTTCAATCGAGAGCCAGAGAGGATTCGAGATTGATAAGCTGGAGAGTGGAGACCTGAGAGACTGAGAGAAATGTATCGATAAGAGACTGGAGCCAAAGAGGACAGTGACGAACGAGAGACAAAGAGGAGTGGGATGATAAGAGACTAACCTGGTTTGTCAATGGAGGATTCGAGATTGACTCAACCAAAGAGAGGATTCGAGAGTAACTCAGACACATAGACGAGCGAGAGCTAGAGACGAGCGAGAGCCAGAGACGAGCGAGAGCAAGAGCAAGAGAGGAACGAGATGGGCCAGAGAAAGGAGCGCCGGAGCGGGATAAGGCAGCGAGGAGTGCCGGAGCAGGATGAGCTAGAGACTGAGAGAAGCGCCGGAGAGTAGTCGTCTGATCGTCTCTTACTCTCTTCGCTTAGGATTTAGATTTTAGAAGTCGTAGAAGTGAGGAAGGAAGGAAGCGGCGGACGAAGTTGAAGAGTGAAGAAGCAAGGGTTTGATAAAAAAAATTAAAAATAATATATATATATATATATATATATATATATATATATATATATATATATATATATATATATATATATATACGGGCCGGGCCGGCCCATCCGGCCCCCGGCCGGAATGGGCCACTTACGCTGCCCATACCCGTTTTTTTTGCGGGCCGGCCGGCCGGCCCGGATTTGTACAGGTCTACTTCTAAAATTCAATAAAATCTCTCATAGCACTCAACAAAATGTGTTCATAAACCACAATAACGAACAATAATCAAAGATTTCATAACTTTCTCGAATCTTGAACTCTATCTTCTTCCCGCAACTTTCTTTCTCTCCAAAAATTAATCTCCAATCCTCTTCCATCAGCCGTCAATCTCCGATATGTTCCCCCATTGTCTTTTAGTCTCCTAGGGTTCCAACATAGCCCAAAAATCGCTAATGGGTTGCAAGACATGTCCCCCTTATGGCCCAATGCTTTGGGCTTTCGAACGTTATATTTTTTAGACGGTTAAGGATAAAAATCGGCCGATTTCCCAATAGCTCGTCCGATTTTTCTACAGGAAAGTCGGTCTATCTGGGAATAAATCACCCGATTTTCCTTTACTTAGAGTGCTCGTCTTTTGGAATGTTTTCCACTTCCTTGTGTGACTCTTCCATACACTTTCCTTACTCATCATGACTCCTCAATAGTCTCTTATGCTTCCTCATAAACTCGAGCTACTCCTTGCTCCATTATTGCATCTAAATCCATCGTTTTCACCTACAATTCAATCAAAACACGTGTAGACCTCTATTTTCGAAATATTTATGAACGAAGCTTAAAGGCACACATATTTCTTCGCATGTATGAGAAAATGAGGTAAAACATTTACAATATGCATGTCATCACATCTCAGGGAAACTTTAGAGTTTCCGAATCCTAGGGGTAAAACCGTCTTTTCTTAGAAATGAGTTGGTTTAGTGCGGTTTCTCGGTTTCCCATTTGTTGACCTTGAAGTTGAGACTCTAGAGGTTGGATAGTATATTGATATGAGCTTTATGTTATGATCATGCAGTCGAGATTATACTCAGCGGGATCGAGTGCTTTGGTTGACGGGACTTGACTGGTTCAAGTAAGTTCTTATAGCTTACTTAGTTAAAGTATTATATTGGCTGAATCACATGAGTGGTGATTTCGTTAGATGCTTATATTATGTTTTTACTTATAAACAACCGACTGGTAATTGGCCCACGGGTAACGGGCGGTGATCACTTATCTTTTTCTTTTGAGGGAGTTTACAAGTTGCTTTGTGACTAGACCAGATTTGGATATACGGGGAGGGTACCGATCCACTCCACATGATATACAGATCGGTGCACCGAACCACTATGGCCTGATAAAAGTCTGAGGTCGAGAGTTTGAGACTTCTCGTGTCATACTTATAATTGAATAATGTGAATGATGTTAATAAAGATAATAATCGGATTTCTATGATATCATGCTATGTGTTTATATGTTACTTTGTTTTGTGTTTGTGCTTATGTATTCTTCTGATGTTAGATTGTAGCTAACGGTTTATCCTTGTTGTTAGTTCTTTGCAATTTTAGGTGGTTGTAGAGATATCCGGAGCGGATGGTCAGCCGGATCCACGTACTCATTTAGATAGGGACGGGGGCGTCTTCAGTTTTTTTTGATATGTGCTTTATTATTATCGTTGTCTTGTAAGGCTGATACATATCATTCATGTAAATATTATTTAATTATTTCAAATGATTTAAATACTTTTCTGCCTTGTTGTAAGATCCTAGTAAAGTTGTTGTCAAACTAGGTCGGGACCCATTGTGAGGTCCTAACCAGTAGTTCTCCGAAATCTGAGAATTTGGGGTGTTACATGGAATAGCGGTAGGGGTGTTTTCAATTCACAAACCGGCGTTGCCCCGGCTCGAAACAAATCCGCCTCATCAACTGCGCCTACATCTCGTCCCGAAGAGGGTACTAGCAATGCAGTCCAAGTTGCTGTTGCAAACTTCATCTCCACTGGAGCACCTGTGCAACTCACAAATTGGGATCGAGCTGCATTTAGCACTTCAATTTCTGACGAACAGTGGACTGTTTTGATTGATAAATTTAAACATTTTCATTCTTCCGAAATGATGACATGTATATATTTAAACATTTGATTTTAGATAGCGGTGCCTCATTTCACATGACATGTGATTTGTATCTCATTTCATATATTAAAACCGTTTCTAAATATACTATCGAAATTCCTAACGGAAAACTATCAAACTCAACAATGGATGGATTTATTAGTTTCAATTCAAATATTACACTGACTAATGTTTTATATGTCCCAAGGTTAACGTGCAATCTTGTTTCATTAGCATGCCTCATGATGGCATGAAATACGACGTAGTTTATATGTGCATATAGATAGTTTTCCCCCTTTTTTTTGAGTACAAGACATGCAATCATAGCATTTATCGAGTATATTTGCTTATTATCTTGGAATCGAGATCTACACAAGCCTTGCAGTGATTTTAGGTGAATTGGAGCAGAAATGGAGTAGAAAGGGACCATTCACGAAGCATTGGTCGATGAGGATTTCATTGGGAAGCATTGGAACATCATTTGAAGAAGTAAGAAGTGAAGCAAAGGAGAAAAGCATCGAAAAGGAAATTCCACGGCCAGGGTTTCAATAATTAATTGAATTTCACATGTGGAAACACAGGTCAAAAGTCGCCACGGGAGGAACCACGGCCGTGGTTTTGTGGTGTCACCCGTGGTTTTCTTTGGAAAAGACCGTTACTTTAATTGCCACGACAAAAAGAACGGAAAGAGCCTTTTAACCTAATTTTATTTTATAAAAGGAGGTTGACGGATGCATTTCTAAGGACCGCGCTTTAGGATCACGCTTGACGTACTTGGATTCCATTTCCATACTTCGGAAAGGATTGCTTAACCATTGGAGATGATTAAAGAAGTTCTTGATTCCACTTTAGAGATTTCTGAGATTGTTCTAGTCTTTGATTATTGTCTTGAGAACACATTCTGGGATTATAAGTTGTTTGATTGAGTTATTGAATCTTTGAAGATTGGTTTGTTCATCTTTGTGTTCTTCTTGCTTGCATGCCCATCTTGATTTTCATTCTTAATCTTGAATTGATTATGATGATGATCGTTGGCTAAACGCCCGTGCGATTCTTGGGTGAAGTGTTGATGGTTGTGGTATAGATGATGATAAATTGAGCCTTAACAAATCGGAACTAGAGAGTTGTGAGAGGAAACTCTCGAACGAGGATTTCTACGGCCTGTTCTTCAGGAACCACGACCGTGGTTTCCCAAGATTTGCCCGTGGTTTCCTCTGTTTTGCACGTTTCACTTTTGCCTTTATCCAAAGTTCAAGATTGCTTAAATCCTACCTTTGTTAACCCTTAGCCTTTCTTGGTGGTGAGTGTTTACGAGTTCTAGGTAATAGGGGATTCAAAACCATCTATTAATGTGAGGAGTGTCATAGCCTTTGGCTTTGTCTTTCTTTTCCTTGGGTTTTGGTTTGGTATGAGAGCTGAATCCTATCCTTATGATCTCTTCTTGACGAGACTCAACATCCGTTAAGTTAAATCCTTTGGTTGGGAAAAGAGGAAGTTCGATCTTCACCGGACGACATCCTACCGAAAAAGATATACCTTGCTATCCATCTCTGTGTAACACTGTTCGCTCCAAACGGTGTGTGCAAGCTTTAAATTTATAACCCTAGACGTAAGCTTAAAACAAGGATGCGAACCCGCAGTGTACGGGTCAATCGTAGTAAAAGCAAGGAATTCCAGGGGTCGATCACAGGGACTTAGTGAAACAAAGTCGGAACAGGTAAGCTTTAGCAATCACTAACCACAAAGCAATTAAAACAATCAAAGATGATAAAAGTCAATAAAGGAAATATGCAATTCTAGGGATTAAAGCATCTAGTTGTGGTTCCAACTCAAGATCTAAAGATAAGCGGACAAAGCTGAGGTTTTTTTGCAAAGGGAAGGTGTTACTAAAGTGGAATAGATCACCGGGTAAGTCTCACTACTCATTAATCCCAAACCGTAACTCCTATTACCGGGTAAGTCTCAAGGAATTAAGATAAAGAACTATAACCTCAAACAAACACTCCAACTAAGGGAATAGAATCAACCTTTACCGGGTAAATCTCAGGCTAACTCACAAATATGGAATGAAAGCACACCCAAACTGTTCGATCCAAACGGTGTGTGCAAGCTTTAAATTTATAACCCTAGACTTAAGCTTAAAACAAGGATGCGAACCCGCAGTGTACGGGTCAATCGTAGTAAAAGCAAGAAAATTCCAGGGGTCGATCACAGGGACTCGGTGAAACAAAGTCAATACGGTGTGCTTATGTCAATACTAACCACAAGAGCAATTAACACAATCAAAGATGAATAAGAAGTCAATAAAGCAAACATGCAATTCTAGGGATTAAAGCGTCTAGTTGTGGTTCCAACTCAAGATCTAAAGATAAGCGGACAAAGCTGAGATTTTTGCAAGGGGAAGGTGTTACTAAAGTGGAGTAGATCACCGGGTAAGTCTCACTACTCACTAATCCAAAACCGTAACTCCTATTACCGGGTAAGTCTCAAGGAATCGAGATAAAGAACTATAACCTCAAACTAACACTCCATCTAAGGGAATAGAATCAACCTTTACCGGGTAAGTCTCAGGGTAACTCACAAAGATGGGATGGAAGCACACTCAAACCCCAATAAAGGATAAACCCTTATTACCTACACTTACGATCGTTGGTACACAAACTAAGGAATTACCGGGTAAGTCTCATCCTAAGCTTGCTTTGAACCAGGAAATGTGTAATAAGAATAGGATTTGGCAAACTCTAACACTTAACTCTCAGTTTAGGATCGGATAAGTCACCTCGGTCAGCCAAATTCCACCCCGGCCGAGATGTTCATCGACTGAGCGAGATGCTTAGGGTTAAGGTTAAAGACTCGAACTTTCAGGTTCCTACTGGAATCTAAGATTATTCTATCATTGTTTTTCCCACAACCTTCAGCCAATCACCCTAGAATCACACAAGGAAATTAGCCACTCATCATCATTATGAAAGTATTAATCAAATATATGGGAAGAAGGTGAATATTTGAGCAAGAACAATTTAATGAAAATACTTCAATAACTGAATCAAATATCACAACAAAGCGTTCCTTGGATAGCAATCCAAAAAGACAAGACAACCAATGAGGGAATTAAAGACAATCTAACAAAACCCTCCAAAAAGCTATAAAAGCTATATACTTCAATCTTCCTTCAACCTTCAAAAAGGTTCTTCGAAAACTCCCAACTGGAGTAGGCTGCTGCTGCTGCGTGCTATAAACCCTGATCGACGGTATAGCGTTCTCCCGGAATTGTGGAAATCCAACCCTTTTTATAGGAAAATAACCCTCCAAAGATAATAAATCTTAGAAAGATATTTTCCCATAAATATAGGTAAAATATATGATTTTGCATATCTCCTTCCTTCCAGGAGCCAAGCCCAAAAATATAAGATCACTTTCCAAATTTAAAAGATCTCATCCAAGAATAAAATATTCTCGCCGCGTCCTAGGTGTTCGCCTCGGTCAAGTCGGTGTCTCTGGATTACCTCGGTCGAGATGAATTTCTGTGGTCAACCGAGGTGAGTCAGAACTGAATGTGAAATTTCTCGAAACTGCTCCAAAGTAAATCTTTAATCCATGGCTATGCTCCCTGGATGTAGCTCCAAATGACTCATGACTCCTTTTGCTCCTTTTTGATGCAAAACGTACCAAATTACCTGCAATTACAACAAAACTAGGTGTAGACCTCGATTCTCACAAAGGTAGATGAAATGGTGGTAAAATCACATAATGCACATACAAACATGCAGATTATGAAAGATAAAACGTCCAAACAAACCCCAAAATATAGACTATAATTCATGCTATCAAAATACCCCATACTTAGCCCTTGCTTGTCCCCAAGCAAGTTCCTCATATAAAAGACAAGATAGAATGGATTAATAGTCATGAAAATCAATGAAAAGTCTTTCAAAAACATTTTTATGGTGTGTTACAATCATAGATCACTCTAAGAGAATACTTCATGGAATTTAAAAACTCAATATGCTAAAAACATTTTATAAATATAGGAAAGTTGTTCATCTTTGCATAAAATCATAGAATGCATAATAAATCACAATTATCAATATTAATCATGTATAATCCGATTTAAACCACTAAGTCAATCAACAAGCTCAAGGTCTCAAGGGCTTCCCAAAAGAAAAGGTCAAGAAACGTGTAGGGTAGGGATGTATGTAAGGTAATGTGGTGCTAGAATCCGGGAAAAGGATGAACTTCACTTTGACTTTGACTTGCAACATCTTCCACCAATAAGCTTCGCTTATCTCACACTTTTTCTTTTTACTTTACTGTTTGGGATGCATGGACAGAGGTGCACAATAACCGAAGCCTAGGAAATCTGCAACCATCAATTTCTCGAGATGCATCAAACCCTTGATGCACATACCATGACCCGTTAGGAATATCGCTCAATCCGATTTTGTCAAGACACAAACACCCGGCTATGTGAATGGTGCCGAGTTACTCATCTTCATGATTGACTTCCCCAAACCTATTATTGCTTTCTAACACTTTCACTTCCAGCCACTCCTCAACTTTAACTCCACTTGCTTTCACCACTTCGCTTGCTTCCAAATTCCCGGATAGGTAAAGGGAGGCAAAATGTATATGAGGGGCTAAGCATGATCAAGAAGAAGAAGAAGAAGAGAATGAATTGCCTTGGTCTTTCCAAGAAGAAAGTGAGAGAACTTAACCTGCAGTGTCAACCTTCAAATTCAACATAATTTGGATAAAAACAAAGTATTAAACATGCCAATAATTTCAAACAAAGCATTTAGCAACTTAAACATATTATAAAACCTTTCAAACACATAAAAAATTTAAAACCAGTCAGTAAACAAGATCTTCACTGAGATCATATCCACATAAGTAACACAAAAATTCGTTTTCAAAAACTCTCAGTTAACACACCTCGGTCGAGGTGTTCTTGGTTCAACCGAGGTGAAATGCCTCGTTTGGCCAGAATCTCCCCGGTCGAGGTCAAAAATTTTTTTTTTTTTAAAACCATTTTTTTTTTTCGGTTTCGACGTTTTTCTCAATCAAATAACCTGTAGGTATGCATGTAATATCAGATAATCATATAAAGGCAATGAAGCATAGATACGAAAATATCCGAAAAATAAAGTGTCATACATCAAAAGGTGGTCGGAATAACATCAAGTAGTCATAATCAATACAAACACCCCATACTTGGGACACACTGTCCCAGTGGGTCAAATAAAAAGTCTAAACATGAGAGTACTCACCGGATATATAGCTGAACTCCATAAAAGAAAATAAAGAAAATCCTGCAGCTCCTCAATAATCCTGATCCGGCGGTGGTGGTGGTGGTACGTAGGGATACTGAGTCGGATCGAACGGATAGCCCATAGTCTGTTGGAACTGTAGCTCCATCATCCTACGCTGATAGTGCTGCCCCTCCAACATCTGCTGAGTCCAGCTGTCAAGGTGTCGGTGCTGGGCGGCAAATCTCTCATGCATGTCCACTGTAAGGGCAGCATAAGAATCTATCATCTAGTCAGTCAGATCGTCGATCCGACGATGAGCCTCCGTATCTCTATGACGGCGTGTCCGACGTCTAGCAGATCTAGCGGGAGGTGCAGCAGGTGCAGGCTCCGTATCCTCCTCGTCATCTAAGTCAATGATCGGTGGCGCGCTCGTCCCTGCAGTATATGTCCCTGTATCCATCGGGACACCACCCTCTCTCTCATCCAACGTCTCCTCGTCGTCGTCATCCTCCTCCTCCTCAGCAGGGGCAGCTGCTGCCTCTCTGTGATCCTCCATCAGTGTAGCCCAAGCTGTCTGCCAGTAATGCGGATCAAAGACTGTGAACTGAGCAGACCAGCGGATCCCCTGAGGTGCAGTCCGCTCCCAAGGCATGGCGACGTATGGAGTGGTCAAACCACGGGGAACTAGAATCCTCCGTGTGATCATCTCCTGTAATCCCAGCGGCTTCGGAGCCGCCACCATCGTGCAAATACTGAGGTCCATCCCGTGATAGGTAGCAATATGGGTGACCAGACCTCCGCAACAAATGTCTCCCTTCGCCTTGGCCTTGATCCTGTGCAGATCCTCTGCCAGGAGCAAGCCAAAGTCTGGGAAGCCTCCTGTAACCATGCAGTAGAGGCTGAAGAGCTCTCCCTGTCTGATCTTCTGGGGCGTCTCAGTACGCGCCAGAAGTGTCTCGCTGAAAATCCTATGGGCTAGTCTGAAGGCTGGATGGAAGATGACCTTCTCCCTGGAATCTCCAGGGCGCCATCTGTCTGCATGCTCAGTAATATGGGCAATCTGCCCCCAGAACTCCCTAGCTACGGATCGGGAGGGGAAGTCGGTGGCGGTGGGCTCAAAAAAGCCAAAAATCTCTCTCCATATCTCTAAAGGAACTATGAAGTTCCGGTTCATCAACCGGTACTTCACAGACTGGTCTGTGGGGAGGTAGGAGAAGGAGCTAACGAACTCTAAAGTCGGCTCCAAGTAAGCTGGGGCCCGGATCTCAGTAAACTGATCCAACCCGACAGTAGCAATCATCCTCCTAAGGTCAGCATCTAACCCTAGGCAATCAAAAGCCGACACGTCCAGAAATCGTGGTGCGATAACTGGACGGCTAGCTATCCGCTCATAGTCTACCCGGCATCTCTCGTGGATAACCGGGCGGTAAGGACGGGAAGAAGAGGAAGAAGGGGAGGGTGAGGATCTGTCTCTAAGGGCTAAGCGACGATCTGAACTCATTTTCACTCAACTCTGTCAGTCCACCTCGGTTGCTGGCAAGACTCAAGAACACCTCGGTCGAGATGCAGTTCGACCGGACCGAGGCGTAGCAGTTACGATTCCAAATCTCAGAATTTCAGTTCTTTTCCCCCTAAAATCACTACAATTGCTTCCTAAGGGGTACTTAAATCCTTTCTCAGCAAAATCAGGGGCAACCAAAGCCCAAATCAAAGCGAACAAACGAGTTAGGGTTTCGACTTGTTTTACCTCGTTTCGGTCGATTCGCTCGATTTCTTTGCAGATCTGTTGTTGCAATCGGTTCCTCTACTCTTCAATCTCAGTTTCGAAGCAGAAATCGGCGAAAATGAGCAAGATCTGAGAGGGAGCGAAGTGGAAGTCGCCGCGGTCGAGGTGGGTAAAGTGAAAAGTGAAAAATAAAATTTTTTTCCCTTTTTATACTGTTCCTGGATCTGCTGTCACCTCGGTCGAGATGGTCTCGACTGGACCGAGGTGGTTGGGACCGAGGTGGTTCTGCAGAAACCCTAGTCGCCTCGGTTGCTCAAGAATCAACTCGGTCGAGGTGCTCTGACAGTAACCGAGGTGCTTCTATCTTCTCAGAATCTCGAACTTCCGTCCTTCCAGTTGTGCTCCTTCCTTAGATATTCCCTGTTGTCTGTCCAGAACGCCAAAAACAAAGCAAAGCAAAGCAAAAACAAAAACTATCTAAGCTAGACTAGAAAACAGGAAAAGAAAGCAATACCTTGGGTTGCCTCCCAAGAAGCGCTTGATTTAAGGTCGCTAGCTGGACCATGATGCGTCTCAAATGAGGTATATTGGTGCAACCTCCTCAACCGGCGTTTCCGGTTGGTATTTCTTAAGTCTATGACCGTTGACCTTGAAGCTTCCGCTAGTTTCGCCCCATATCTCAACTGCACCATGAGGGAAAACATGTTTCACAACGTAAGGCCCGGTCCATCTAGATTTCAACTTACCTGGAAAAAGGCGGAGGCGGGAGTTGAAGAGTAGAACTAAGTCTCCTTCTTTAAGCTCCTTTGGAATGATACGCTTATCATGCCATCTCTTCGTCCTTTCCTTGTAGATTTTGGCATTCTCATAAGCGTTCAAACGCAGCTCCTCCAGCTCGTTAAGTTCCAATAGTCGCTTCTCACCAGCCTCTTTGATATCGAAATTCAACCATTTGACAGCCCAATATGCCTTGTGTTCCAATTCAACGGGCAAGTGGCAAGACTTCCCATATACCAAATTATAAGGAGTGGTACCTATGGGAGTCTTGAATGCGGTCCTGTACGCCCAAAGAGCATCGTCCAACTTCATGGACCAATCCTTCCTCGTTCTAGAGACGGTCTTCTCCAAAATTGCCTTGATTTCTCTATTCGAGATCTCGACTTGTCCACTAGTTTGAGGGTGATAAGAAGTTGATACCTTGTGGGTTACCCCATACTTCGATAGAAGTGCTTTGAACTTCCGGTTGATGAAATGCGTTCCTCCATCGCTAATGATGATGCGTGGAGTTCCAAACCGTGGAAAGATAGTTCTATTCAAGAACTTCACAACCACCTTGGCGTTGTTAGTGGGAGAAGCAATGGCTTCAACCCATCTAGAGACGTAATCAACTGCAAGGAGAATGTAGAGGTTTCCTCTGGAGGATGGGAAAGGTCCCATGAAGTCAATCCCCCATACATCAAAGATTTCCACTTCTTGGATGTTATTAAGTGGCATCTCGTTCCTCCTTGATAAGTTCCCTGTTCTTTGGCATGCATCACAAGAGACAACAAAAGATTGCACATCCTTAAATAATGTAGGCCAAAAGAAACCAGAACGCAATACCTTAGCGCATGTTTTATCGGTGCTAGCATGCCCCCCACAAGGAAGTGAATGACAATGCCTTATGACGCTATTAACTTCATCCTCCGGAATGCACCTTCAAAGCATCCCATCCGGTCCGCGCTTGAATAGCAGCGGCTCATCCCAGTAATAATGTCGTACTTCCTTGAAGAATCTTTTCTTTTGAGAGTACGTCAATCCGGGTGGTGTCTCCTGGCAAACAAGATAATTCACAATATCAGCATACCAAGGACCTTTATTATCAGAAAGTTGGTGGATGGAATGCTCCACCAACAGTGGATGAATATCAGAGGAGGGAGTAAGAAGTTTGTTATTCTTGGCAATCTCAGTTGTCATCATCTCGCCTTCGACCTCGGTCGAGGCGCAGAAGCGTTGACCGAGATGTTCTTCAGTCGCCTCGCTCTGTCCAGAAAGTGCCTCGGTCGAGGTACTGCTACTGAATCCGAGATTGGAGATCTTCGTCTCCTGGATTAGCTTCTCAGTTGTAGCTCCTGGATCCTCTTCCAGTGCCTTCAAGCTCCGTATATCTGCATTACAAGAAGCATCTATACCTTTCTCCATTAAACTGAAGCTAATAAATCTTTTGAGTGGGTCGTTAATAAGGATAGAGCTCACTAATTCTCTTGATTCTTCTTCATCGTAGATGTTGAAGATATCATCAGTTAGCTGCTCCCCTTTCATGGCTGCAAGTAGTGTGAACTCCACCTCATCACCACCAACGTTGAATTTCAACTTGGCGTTCTTGCAATCCACGTTGCAACCCGAAGTTGCTAGAAATGGCCTCCCGAGAATAATAGGAACAGGATAATCTGCGGGAATGTCAAGTACGACAAAATCTATGGGTAGATAGAAGTTACCTAACTTGACCGGAACGTCTTCCAAAATGCCCACGGGATCGGTAATGGAGCGATCGGCCATGTAAAGTCGAATCTTGACCGGCTTGGGCTCTCCAAGACCGATCTTCGTGCATAGCTCCAGCGGGATGATGCTCACGCTGGCTCCTAGATCACAAAGGGCTTCACAAGTTACATCCCCAACTTGAATGGTAATGCAAAATGAGCCGGGATCTCTTAACTTAGGTGGCATCTTTTCCTTCATGATTTTGATAAGCTCCGAAGATTTAGATGTCATCCTAACTTCACCAACATCTTCCAGCTTCCTTTTCCTTGATAAGATTTCTTTTAAGAACTTCCCATAGGCGGGCATACCTAAAATAGCATCAAGGAAAGGAATATTAATATGTAGCTTATTCATCAAGTCAAGAAACTTACCAAAGTGCTTGTCTAGATGTGCTCTGGCCCTGTACTGAGGGAATGGAAGTGGTGGTTTGTAGGCAGGGGGTGGAGTATAAGTTTCTGTCGTCCCTCCTGCTTTCTGTTGCTCCGCCTCGGTTGACATCTCGGTCGAGGTGTTCTTCGACTGGATCTGGACCGAGGTGGTCTGCGTCGAGCGAGGTACTGGATCTGCAGTTTTGAGTCCACTCCTCGTCGTTATGGCCATGCATTGGCCCTTAGGGTTAGTTTCCGTCTTCGCTGGAAGCTTCCCTGGATCTCTTGGCGCTTCATTCGCCCTATTAGCAAGTTGTTGTTCGAAGGACTTTTGGGCCCTCGAAAATGAAGTCATAGAATTCTCCATAGCGCTAAGCTTGATCAAGATTGCCTCCAGAAATGCGTCTTTCTTTTCTGGCTGAGACGAACTTGATCCTTTCCCTTGGCTCTTTAATGGAGTAGAAGAAGAAGAAGGGGAAGAGAGGAAAGGGTTAGAGGAATCATTGGAGTTGGAGTTTGAATGATTGTTACCGTAGTTTTGGTTATTCGCCCTCCAGTTGTTGCTATTGGATCCTCTATTGTTGTTGTTGTAGTTGCTGTTTCGGGGACCGTTATTGTTGTTACGGTACCCGTTGTTGTTGTTGCTCCTTTGCCCTTGCTCTTCCTTCTTAGTTTGAGCCATCAAGAGCTCCTTCAATTGCTTCACGTCATTCTTCAACGACGTGAGTTGATTGTTGTTGGAATGAGTCTCTTGAAAGTTGACTCTTTTAACTCCACCTTCAGCTCCTTGGTGGGTATATTTCTCCATGTGCAAGGCTTGCTTCTCAATGAAGTCCCAAGCCTCATCAATCGCCATGTCCATGATGGTACCGGCGGAGAGTAGTTGGAGATTGAACTGGGTGCTTCCGTCCAGCCCTTTGAAGTAGATCTCCAACAACTCGATCTTTGGAATCCCATGATGTGGGTAATCCAAAAGGATATCCTTGAACCGCTCCCAAGATTTGGACAAGCTCTCCTTGTTCTTCATGATGAAAGCATTGATCTTCCCTCTCATTTCAGCGGTCTTTGAGGGTGGAAAGAATTTGGTCAAGAATTCCGTGGTCATCTCCTCCCATGTGCTGATTTTTCCTGGAGGAAGAGATTGATACCAAGTAAGAGCTCTATCTTTTAAAGAAAAGTAAAAAGGTCTTAGCTTGTAGTTGTTATTTTCAATTCTGGAAGGTCGCAAGGTTTCCATCAAGATCTCGTAGTTTTGAAGATGTTGATGCGGTGACTCCTTCTCTAGCCCTCCGAATTGGCATTAGCGAATCATGGATAGAACTTGCGGTCGAAGTTCGTAGTCATGATCCGCTGGATCTCCTAGGTTCACCCCTGGACGCCTCAGCTGTTGATCAGGGTCCATCCTTTGCCCTAGGGTTTGTGGGATTCCTGCAAGAAGAACATTTCGGACTGGCATCCGAGGTGGAAGTACATCGGCCGGGGCGTCAGGTACTGGAATCTGCCTCGGTCGCGGGTCAACTACTGGATCCTGCATCGGTCGAGGATCAACAGGAGGATCTTCCCTCGGTCGAAGTAGAATCTGGTCTCGTATGACTGCTATCTCAGCTTCGATTGCTGCAGTCTTGGTGCGATTCTCTTCTTTCTCTTGCCTGAGTTCTTCCTTGCTGAGGCGTAGCAGCTCTGGCGCCTCTTTCAATTGGGCCGCAAGATCGCGATCGTCTTGTTGGGCCATCTTCGCTTCTCTTAAGCGTCGCTTGTATGTCTTTTCTGGTTCGGTATCGTAAGGGACGATTTCCTTCCCAGCGCGGGTTCTTCGCATATACCTAAGAAAGAACCTGCGAAAGTCACTCAAGTAGAGTGGTTAAATGAAACGGGGCAAGCGCCCCAAGAGCAAACCGTACCGGCTCGGTCTAGACCAAGTCCCCGGCAACGGCGCCAAAAACTTGTTCGATCCAAACGGTGTGTGCAAGCTTTAAATTTATAACCCTAGACTTAAGCTTAAAACAAGGATGCGAACCCGCAGTGTACGGATCAATCGTAGTAAAAGCAAGAAAATTCCAGGGGTCGATCACAGGGACTCGGTGAAACAAAGTCAATACGGTGTGCTTATGTCAATACTAACCACAAGAGCAATTAACACAATCAAAGATGAATAAGAAGTCAATAAAGCAAACATGCAATTCTAGGGATTAAAGCGTCTAGTTGTGGTTCCAACTCAAGATCTAAAGATAAGCGGACAAAGCTGAGATTTTTGCAAGGGGAAGGTGTTACTAAAGTGGAGTAGATCACCGGGTAAGTCTCACTACTCACTAATCCAAAACCGTAACTCCTATTACCGGGTAAGTCTCAAGGAATCGAGATAAAGAACTATAACCTCAAACTAACACTCCATCTAAGGGAATAGAATCAACCTTTACCGGGTAAGTCTCAGGGTAACTCACAAAGATGGGATGGAAGCACACTCAAACCCCAATAAAGGATAAACCTTTATTACCTACACTTACGATCGTTGGTACACAAACTAAGGAATTACCGGGTAAGTCTCATCCTAAGCTTGCTTTGAACCAGGAAAGGTTTAATAAGAATAGGATTTGGCAAACTCTAACACTTAACTCTCAGTTTAGGATCGGATAAGTCACCTCGGTCAGCCAAATTCCACCCCGGCCGAGATTTTCATCGACCGAGCGAGATGCTTAGGGTTAAGGTTAAAGACTCGAACTTTCAGGGTCCTACTGGAATCTAAGATTATTCTATCATTGTTTTTCCCACAACCTTCAGCCAATCACCCTAGAATCACACAAGGAAATTAGCCACTCATCATCATTATGAAAGTATTAATCAAATATATGGGAAGAAGGTGAATATTTGAGCAAGAACAATTTAATGAAAAGACTTCAATAACTGAATCAAATATCACAACAAAGCGTTCCTTGGATAGCAATCCAAAAAGACAAGACAACCAATGAGGGAATTAAAGACAATCTTACAAAACCCTCCAAAAAGCTATAAAAGCTATAGACTTCAATCTTCCTTCAACCTTCAAAAAGGTTCTTCGAAAACTCCCAACTGGAGTAGGCTGCTGCTGCTGCGTGCTATAAACCCTGATCGACGGTATAGTGTTCTCCCGGAATTGTGGAAATCCAACCCTTTTTATAGGAAAATAACCCTCCAAAGATAATAAATCTTAGAAAGATATTTTCCCATAAATATAGGTAAAATATATGATTCTGCATATCTCCTTCCTTCCAGGAGCCAAGCCCAAAAATATAAGATCACTTTCCAAATTTAAAAGATCTCATCCAAGAATAAAATATTCTCGCCGCGTCCTAGGTGTTCGCCCTGGTCGAGTCGGCGTCTCTGGATTACCTCGGTCGAGATGAATTTCTGTGGTCAACCGAGGTTAGTCAGAACTGAATGTGAAATTTCTCGAAACTGCTCCAAAGTAAATCTTTAATCCATGGCTATGCTCCCTGGATGTAGCTCCAAATGACTCATGACTCCTTTTGCTCCTTTTTGATGCAAAACGTACCAAATTAGCTGCAATTACAACAAAACTAGGTGTAGACCTCGATTCTCGCAAAGGTAGATGAAATGGTGGTAAAATCACATAATGCACATACAAACATGCAGATTATGAAAGATAAAACGTCCAAACAAACCCCAAAATATAGACTATAATTCATGCTATCACAAACCCCAATAAAGGATAAACCCTTATTACCTACACTTATGATCTTAGGTAAACAAAGTAAGGAATTACCAGGTAAGTCTCATCCTAAGCTTGCATTGAACCAGGAAAGGTGTAATAAGAATAAGATTTGGCAAACTCTAACACTTAACTCTCAGTTTCGGATCAGATAAGTCACCTCGGTTAGAAGAATTCCACCCCGGCCGAGATGTTCATCGACTGAGCGAGATGCTTAGGGTTAAGGTTAAAGACTCGAACTTTCAAGGTCCTACTGTGATTAAGATTATTCTATCAGTGTTTTTCCCACAACCTTCAGCCAATCACCCTAGAATCAAACAAAGAGATTAGCCACTCATCATATGAAAGTATTAATCAAATATATGGGAAGAAGGAGAATAAATGAACAAGAAAACCTTAAGAGAAAGGCTTCAATAACTCAATCAATTATCAAAACAACAAGCGTTCCTTGGATAGAAATCCAACAAGACAATCAACAAAGAAGAAGGGAATCTAAGATGATCTTACAAAAACCCTTCAAACGCTATAAAAG
The DNA here is from genome assembly GCA_033239045.1 of Fagopyrum esculentum. NCBI lineage: Eukaryota > Viridiplantae > Streptophyta > Magnoliopsida > Caryophyllales > Polygonaceae > Fagopyrum > Fagopyrum esculentum. Next base: position 100,593,322 of record BSUD01000007.1, on the reverse strand, counting down.
CTATAGACTTTCTTCCTTCAACCTTCAAAAAGGTTCTTCAAATCTCCCAACTGGAGTATGGCTGCAGCGGTGTATAGCGGATGTATGCAAGATGTGTGGTATGCGGGCCATCGATTTGTGGAAAATCCAATCCTTTTTATAGGAAAATTACTCTCCAAAGATAAGATATCTTAGAAAGATCTCTTCCCATAAAAATAGGTAAAATATATGATCTAGCATATCTTCTTCCTTCCAGGAGCCAAGCCCAAAAATATAAGATCCTCTTTCCAAAGATAAAAGATCTCAGCCAAGAATAAAATATTCTCGCTGTGTCCCAGGTGTTCGCCTCGGTCGAGTCGACTCCTCTGGATCTCCTCGGTCGAGGTGACTCTGTAGTCAACCGAGGTGAATCACAACTGAATGTGAAATCTCTCAAATCTGGTCCAAAGTGAATCTCTAATCCATGGCTATGCTTCCTGGATGTTTCTTTATGTTCGTGAATGTAGCTCCAATGACTCCATAGCTCCTTTTGCTCCTTTTTGATGCAAAACGTGCCATTTTACCTACGATTACTACAGAACTAGGTGTAGACCTTGATTCCCACAAAGGTAGATGAAATGGTAATATAATCACATAATATACATACAAACATGCACACTATTGAAGATAAAACGTCCAAACAAACCCCAAAATATAGACTAGAATTCATGCTATCAAAATACCCCATACTTAGCCCTTGCTTGTCCCCAAGCAAGTTCCGCATATAAAAGGCAAGATAGAATGGATTATAAGTCAAGAAAATCAATGAAAAAGTCTTTCAAAAATATTTTCATGGTGTGCTACAATCATAGATCACTCTAAGAGAATACTTCATGGAATTTAAAATCAAAATATGATCAAAACATTTTATAAATATAAGAAAGTTGTTGATCTTTGCATAAAATCATAGAATGCATAATAAGTCATAATTATCGAAATTAATCATGCATAATCCAGTTTAAACCACTAAGTCAATCAACAAGCTCGAGGTCTCAAGGGCTTCCCAAAAGAAAGGTCAAGAAACGTGTAGGGTAGGGATGTATGTAAGGTAATGTGGTGCTAGAATCCGGGAAAAGGATATACTTCACTTTCACTTTGACTTTCAACATCTTCCACCAATAAGCTTTGCTTATTTCACACTTTTTTCTTTTTACTTTACTTTTTTGGGATGCATGGACAGAGGTGCACAATAACCGAAGCCTAGGAAATCAACAATCATCAATTTCTTGAGATGCATCAAACTCTTGATGCACATACCATGACCCGTTAGGAATATCGCTCAATCCGATTTGGCAAGACACAAGCACCCGGCTATGTGAATGGTGCCGAATTACTCATCATCATGATTGACTTCCCCAAACCTATTTATTTCTTTCTAACACTTTCACTTCCAGCCAACTTCTCAACTTTAACCTCACTTACTTTCACCACTTTGCTTGCTTCCAAATTCCCGGATAGGTAAAGGGAGGCAAAAATGTATATGACGGGCTAAGCATGATCAAGATGCAGAAGAGAAGAGAGTGAATTGCCTTAATCATCCCAGGAAGAAAGTGAGAGAACTCATCATGTGGTGTCAACCTTCAAATTCAACATAATTTTGTTAAAAATAAAGTATTAAACATGCCAAAATTTGAAACAAAGCATTTAGCAACTTAAACATATCATAAAACCTTTCAAACACATAAAGATTTCAAAACCAGTCAGTAAGCAAGATCTTCACTGAGATCATATCCAGATAAAAAGCACAAAAATCATTTTGAAAACTCTCAGTTAAACCACCTCGGTCGAGGCGTTCTTAGGTCAACCGAGGTGCATCACAAGAGACAACAAACGATTGCACATCCTTAAATAATGTAGGCCAAAAGAAACCGGAACGTAATACCTTAGTGCATGTCTTATTGGTGCTAGCATGTCCTCCACAAGGAAGTGAATGACAATGCCGTATGACGCTATTAACTTCATCTTCCGGAATGCATCTTCGAAGCATCCCGTCCGGCCCGCGCTTGAATAGCAGCGGCTCATCCCAGTAGTAATGGCGTACGTCCTTGAAGAATCTCTTCTTTTGAGAGTACGTCAATCCGGGCGGTATTTCCTGACAAACAAGATAATTCACAATATCAGCATACCAAGGTCCTTTATTATCAGAAAGTTGGTGGATAGAATGTTCCACTAACTGAGGATGAATGTTAGAGAAAGGAGTAAGAAGTTTGTTATTCTCAGTAGTCTCAAATGACATCATCTCACCATCGACCTCGGTCGAGGCGCAAAGGCGTTGACCGAGATGTTCTTCAGTCGCCTCGCTCAATCCAGAACGTGCCTCGGTCGAGGTACTGTAACTGGAACCGAAACTGGAGATCCTCGTCTCCTGGATTAGCTTCTCAGTTTTAGCTCCTAGATCTTCTTCTAGTGCTTTTATGCTCCGTATATCTGCATCACAAGAAGCATCTATACCTTCCTCCATTAAACTGAAACTAATAACTCGTTCAAGTGGATCGTTAGTAAGGATAGAGCTCACCAATTCTCTTGATTCTTCTTCATCATAGATGTTGAAGATATCATCTCTCAGCTGCTCTCCCTTCATGGCCGCAAGTAATGCGAACTCCACTTCATCTCCACCAATGTTGAATTTCAACTTGGCGTTCTTACAATCAACGTTGCAACCCGAAGTTGCTAGAAATGACCTCCCAAGAATAATAGGAACAAGATAATCTGCGGGAATGTCAAGTACAACAAAGTCTATAGGTAAATAGAAGTTACCTAACTTGACCGGAACGTCTTCCAAGATTCCCACGGGATGGGTAATGGAGAGATCCGCCATGTATAATCGAATCTTGACTGGCTCGGGCTCTCCAAGTCCGATCTTCACACATAGCTCCAGCGGAATGATGCTCACGCTGACTCCTAGATCACATAAGGCTTCACAAGTGACATCCCCAACTTGAATGGGAATGCAAAATGAGCCGGGATCTCTCAACTTAGGTGGCATCTTCTCCTTCATGATTTGAATAAGCTCCGAGGATTTAGATGTCATCCTTACTTCACCAAAGTCTTCCAGTTTCCTCTTCCTTGATAGGATCTCCTTCAAGAACTTTTCATAGGCGGGGATCCCTAGAATAGCATCAAGGAAAGGAATGTTAATGTGCAGTTTATTCATCAAGTCAAGGAACTTACCAAAGTGCTTGTCTAGATATGCTCTGGCCCTTGACTGGGGGAATGGAAGTGGTGGTTTGTATGCAGGAGGTGGAACATAAACTTCAGTTTTCCCCTCCTCTTCCTGTGGCTCCACCTCGGTTGGCATCTCGGTCGAAGTGTTCTTCGACTGCACCTGGACCGAGGTGGTCTTCGTCGGTACTAGCACCGACCGAGGCACTAGATCTGCAGTTTTCAGTCCACTCCTCGTAGTTATGGCCATAATCTGGCCCTTAGGGTTGCTTTCCGTCCTTGCTGGAAGCTTCCCTGGATCTCTTGGCGCTACATTCGCCCTACTAGCAAGTTGTTGTTCAAAGGCCTTTTGGGCCTTCGAAAACGAAGTCATGGATGTCTCCATAGCACTAAGCTTGATCAAGATAGCCTCCAACACTGCGTCTTTCTTTTCCGGCTGAGACGAACTTGATCCTTGCCCCTGGCTCTTTAATGGAGTAGAAGAAGAAGAAGGGGAAGAGAGGAAAGGATTAGAGGAATCGTTAGAATTGGAGTTAGAATGATTGTTACTAGAATTTTGGTTGTTCGCCCTCCAATTGTTGCTATTAGATCCTCTATTGTTGTTGTAGTTGTTGTTCCGGGAACCGTTGTTGTTGTTACGGTATCCATTGTTGTTATTCCTTTGTCCTTGATCTTTTTTCTTGGTTTGAGCAACAAAGAGTTCCTTCAATTGCTTCACGTCGTTCTTCAAAGACGTGAGTTGATTGTTGTTTGGCTGAGTATCTTGGAAGTTAACTCTTTTAACTCCACCTTCAGCTCCTTTATGGGTATACTTCTCCATATGCAAAGCTTGCTTCTCGATAAAGTCCCAAGCTTCGTCAATCGCCATGTCCATAAATTTACCGGCGGAGAGTAGTTGGAGGTTGAACTGGGTGCTTCCGTCCAGTCCCTTGAAGTATATCTCCAACAACTCTATCTTTGGAATCCCATGATGTGGGCAATCCAAAAGAATGTCTTTAAACCTCTCCCATGACTTGGACAAGCTCTCCTTGTCCTTCATAATGAATGCATTAATCTTCCCTCTCATTTCAGCGGTCTTAGAGGGGGGAAAGAATTTAGTCAAGAATTTTGTAGTCATCTCCTCCCAAGTGCTAATTTTTCCTGGAGGAAGAGATTGATACCAAGTAAGAGCTCTATCTTTTAAAGAAAAGTAAAAAGGTCTTAGCTTGTAGTTGTTCTTATCTATTCTTGAAGGTCTCAAGGTCTCCATCAAGATCTCATAGTTTTGAAGATGTTGATGCGGAGATTCCTTCTCTAGCCCTCCGAACTGGCATTGGCGAATCATGGAAAGAACTTGCGGTCGAAGTTCGTAGTCAAGGTCCGCTGGATCTCCTAGGTTAACTCCTGGACGCCTCAGTTGTTGATTGGGGTCCATCCTTTGACCTAGGGTTTGCGGGATTCCTACAAAAAGAGCGCCTCGGATTGGCATCCGAGGTGGAAGTACCTCGGCCGGGGCAACAGGTGCTGGGACCTGCCTCGGTCGAGGGTCTACAACTGGGACCTTCATCGGTCCAGCATCAGGAACTGGGTCTTCCCTCGGTCGAAGTAGATATTGGTCTCGTAAGGTTGCCATATCTGCTTCGATCGCTTCAGTCCTGGTGCGAGTTTCTTCTTTCTCCTGCCTCAGTTCTTCTCTGCTGAGGCGTAGTTGTTCTATCGCCTCCTTTAATTCGGCCTCAAGATCGCGATTGTCTTGGTTGGCCATTTTCGCTTCTCTTAAGCGTTGTTTGTATGTCTTTTCTGGTTCGGGATCGTAAGGAACGATTTCCTTCCCAGTGCGGTTTCTTCGTATAAACCTAAGAAAGAACCTGCAAAAGTCACTCAAGTAGAGTGGTTAGTAAACACGGGGGCAAGTGCCCCAAAAGCAAACCGTAATCGACTCAGTCTAGACCAAGTCCCCGGCAACGGCGCCAAAAACTTGTTCGCTCCAAACGGTGTATGCAAGCTTTAAATTTATAACCATGTAAGCTTAAAACAAGTATGCGAACCCGCAGTGTACGGGTCAATCGTAGTAAAAGCAAGGAATTCCAGGGGTCGATCGTAGGGACTTAGTGAAACAAAGTCGGAACAAGTAAGCTTTAGCAATCACTAACCACAAAGCAATTAAAACAATCAAAGATGATAAAAGTCAATAAAGGAAATATGCAATTCTAGGGATTAAAGCATCTAGTTGTGGTTCCAACTCAAGATCTAAAGATAAGCGGACAAAGCTGAGGTTTTTTGCAAAGGGAAGGTGTTACTAAAGTGGAATAGATCACCGGGTAAGTCTCACTACTCATTAATCCCAAACCGTAACTCCTATTACCAAGTAAGTCTCAAGGATTTAAAATAAAGAACTATAACCTCAAACAAACACTCCAACTAAGGGAATAGAATCAACCTTTACCGGGTAAATCTCAGGCTAACTCACAAAGATGGAATGAAAGCACACCCAAACCCCAATAAAGGATAAACCCTTATTACCTACACTTATGATCTTAGGTAAACAAACTAAGGAATTGCCGGGTAAGTCTCATCCTAAGCTTGCATTGAACCAGGAAAGGTGTAATAAGAATAGGATTTGGCAAACTCTAACACTTAACTCTCAGTTTCGGATCAGATAAGTCACCTCGGTCAGAAGAATTCCACCCCGGCCGAGATGTTCATCGATTGAGCGAGATGCTTAGGGTTAAGGTTAAAGACTCGAACTTTTAGGGTCCTACTATCATTAAGATTATTCTATCATTGTTTTACCTACAACCTTCAGCCAATCACCCTAGAATCACACAAAGAGATTATCCACTCATCATCATGAAAGTATTAATCAAATATATGGGAAGAAAGATAATAATTGAACAAGAAAACCTTAAGAGAAAGGCTTCAATAACTGAATCAATTATCAAAACAACAAGCGTTCCTTGGATAGAAATCCAACAAGACAATCAACAAAGAAGAAGGGAATCTAAGATGATCTTACAAAAACCCTTCTAAAGCTATAAAAGCTATAGACTTTCTTCTTTCATCCTTCAAAAAGGTTCTTCAAATCTCCAAACTGGAGTATGGCTGCAGCGGTGTATAGCGGATGTATGCAAGATGTGTGGTATGCGGGCCATCGATTTGTGGAAAATCCAACCCTTTTTATAGGAAAATTACTCTCCAAAGATAAGATATCTTAGAAAGATCTCTTCCCATAAAAATAGGTAAAATATATGATCTAGCATATCTTCTTCCTTCCAGGAGCCAAGCCCAAAAATATAAGATCCTCTTTCCAAAGATAAAAGATCTCAGCCAAGAATAAAATATTCTCGCCGCGTCCCAGTTGTACGCCTCGGTCGAGTCGACTCCTCTGGATCACCTCAGTCGAGGTGACTCTGTAGTCAACCGAGGTGAATCACAACTGAATGTGAAATCTCTTAAATCTGGTCCAAAGTGAATCTCTAATCCATGGCTATGCTTCCTGGATGTTTCTTTATGTTCCTGAATGTAGCTCCAATGACTCCAGAGCTCCTTTTGCTCCTTTTTGATGCAAAACGTGCCATTTTACCTACGATTACAACAGAACTAGGTGTAGACCTCGATTCCCGCAAAGGTAGATGAAATGGTAATATAATCACATAATATACATACAAACATGCAGACTATTGAAGATAAAACGTCCAAACAAACCCCAAAATATAGACTATAATTCATGCTATCAAACACCCCAAATTCTCAAAACTCGGGGAGCTACTGGTTAGGACCTCACAATGGGTCCCGACCTTAGTTTGACAACAATTTTACTAGGATCTTACAAGGCACAAAAGTATTAAAAACATTTGAAACTTTAAACAATATATACATGAAGGATATGTATCAGCCTTACAAAGCAACGGTACTAAAACGACACATATGAAGAACATAAGACAACCTTGTCCCCAACTAAATGAGTACGTGGACCCGACTGACCATTCTCTCCGGATCTCTCTACAACTGTCTTAACCTACAAGGCATCTACAAAGCGCTATAATACCGTTAGCTAACATTCTATGCATAAGTATAAAGGTAAAATCACAAACACACAACATACACAATCAACATGCAACACTCAATCCTTTTATTATCTTTGATTAGGTGATAGGTCATTACTAATGATAGTTATTTTGTGACACGAGGGATTCCCAAACCTCGCCCCTGTCCCCGTTTACCAACGCGGAATGGTACTAATGCATTTGAGCGTCTACCTGACTGGGATGGTCGTAGGGAACCTCCTAGGCTCTCGCAAGAGCTAGGTAGATGATGTCACGACCCGTTATCATACACTTGGGTCAATTACGTAAATAATAAAGTCGGCCTAATCCGGTTTCGTTGTTTATCATAACTAACAAACACCACTAATACACATTACACTCATACAAGAAGCCAGCTATGTAAGTCCGTGGACTTACCTGAATCAGATCTCGACTCTCTTAATCACAACTCAATTTGTAACTGTATAACTCGGTTTCCTGTCAAAGGAGGCAAGTGTGTCAGCACACTTTCTAGGTAATTAGAAGCTAAGACTTATAAGGTAGTAGATCCTATTAGAACAGAATTTAATACAGTACCAATTTATGGTAAAATGACTATTTTACCCTTGGTCCTGGAACTTCCAAAAACCCGGAATACGTACTTAAATTCTTATTTGATACTAACTAACCATATTCTACTCCCTAGGATGATTTTAGGTAACAACTAGAGAAACTACCCACTTTTCTCTTTCCCGAAAAATCACTAAGGTCCAACTACAACTTCAAAGATGAAATTAAAATAAATTTATAAAAATTCTAAAATAAATCTCTAAATTATCTATGATATCTAATCTAATCATAGGAGCAAGAATTTCCTAAAACTTTTCAACTATCCCTTCTACAAAACTCCTTAAAGTTGGCTACTACACTACAATGTTCCTATACTAAGTCAAAAATCAATGCTGGAAAAACAGTTCAAGGTCTCTACTTTGGGACGCCATAACTCTTAAACTGCAACTCGGATTCCTCTCAAATTTCAGTATGTTCTACTATGAAATCTTATCTATGATATATCCAAAATTAATCAACAAAGGAGATTAAAATCCTATTTAAAACTATCTCAGAAAACTGCATCACAAGCACCTTTCCTCAACACTTAGAAATTTTAGCACAACAGAAAAATTACTTACAACCCAATCTTTGAAAAATCATAAATCTCAAACCACTCGCTGGATTTCTCCCAAATTTTAATATGTTCTACAACAATATGTCAACTGTATCATTTCCAAAATTCAAGCCAAACGGAGATCAAGAGCTTATTTAAAATCATCTCACAAAACAACATCACCTGCTGTTTTTCCCAACATTCAGCACATTTATAAAAACTGCATGAAGCGTCAACTTTGGAACATCATAACTCTCAAATCTTAACTCCAATTCTTCCCAAATTTTAGTATAATATACTATGTACTACTGACTACAACATATCCAAAATTCAACAGCAAAGGAGGAGTATAACTTACTTAAATCTGGAGCCGATATTGACTGCTCGTCAACTCTAAAAACTCGGAAAACGCCTTAGCTCAGCAAGCCCTCTTGTTGGGCTGTTGTGAATTGTTCCAAGATCCCAACGGTATTCTAATCAGCACATATATTGAAAGGGTACGGAAGTGAAGGGGGTGAGGCGTTTACCGGACAACTGATACTCGCCTAACTCATGAGTACGAGGAAGAAGACGGAAGGTGGTGTTGGAGATTTGGGCTAAGTCTTCATTGTAACCGTTGAGCTTGTCTTGAGACAAGGTGCAATGAGGTTTTCACATGTGTGTCACTATGGTCTGGGTTGCGGGAGGCAAGACAAGTGATTGACACTAAGAATAACTAGTATTATAAGGGGAGTCGAATAAAAACAAGGTGATTCATGACAAGGTCAACTTGTGCTAGCTTTTAGAAGGCCGATGTTTGTGGTTTTTTAGCTACATTTTATCGGCACACATTTGGTTCTTAGGCCTTATATTGGCTAAAGAATATGTGGTTAAAAATTGGGAGCAATCCATGCTCAAATGCTTAGTGAATGTCAATGAAGCAGCTAGTGAGCTTCTTAAGGAGCTACACTAGCTTGAGCTAAGATATTGAGTGTTTGAGGATCTTGGAGCTTACCCTAGCTATATTAAAGTGAATGAAGCTCATTGGAAGTGTTTGGACCAAGAAAAATAAACTAGCTCTAAGCTAGCTCCGGGGAGCGGTTTTGGGCTCCCTATGTGGGCCTCGGGCCTCGGGCTTTCTAGGGCTTCAAGGCCCATCTTCCAAGTAACTTCCACGTAACTTCCATAACCGATTTTAACCTCTTTTAACTCCCCAACACCGTGGCCCCCTATGCCTAGAAAAAGGGAGAGTCATTTGCACATGATTGAACATTCGTTTTTGCAACAATAAAGCTTTTAGTTCCATTGTATTGACATTGGATAGGCCTTCTTATAAGCTTGTTTGCAAAACTCGAAAGACCAGTATAGTTTCTTTGTATTGACAAAGGATAGGCATCCATCTTAGTTTGGTTTTGTATTGACAAAACCTAGGAATACCCTTTCTACAAAGTAAGACAAGTCTCTTACTTAGTCTTTGTAACGTGTAACGTTTTATTCCACTAAGGTATTTAGATATTCCCGGTGTAGGGGAGAATACACTTAGAAGGAAAATTCATTTATGAATGAATCATTAAATAATCCAAGTCAATGTTTTAACATATAACAATCGGTTTATAAGACTTGCAATTGAACTTAATTTCAATTAGAGTTTAGTCTACTCCTTTTTGAAGATTAAAAACTCTTGGTTGGATTTTGTCTACTCCTTTGTGGAGATTACAAACCCTTATTTAATAATTTATTTCACTTCAAGATAAATTATATTAATTTGATTGGCAATTGGGACAACCGTCTACTCACTTAAGTGAGACTACGGCCCTTTGGTCTAAAACCGGACATCGAAAATCCAACAAGTTGCTCTGGCCTCGGGACGCACCTGTGGTGTACTGAAGGTGCCCAACAACCAACCCTATGGATCACCTGAGACTGAGGCCTGCAGTTGCATTTTGAAGATCCGTTGAAGTCAGTCGCGATGCTGCGAGTGCTCTCCTGGCTCGCTTTGTGGTTGGACGTGTTGAAGGGTATCGAAGGAGTCTCGAGCCCTTGCTGGTGTGACAAAGGGGATGCAGACTCAACCTTGGCTTCTTCTCCCGGGATAGAAGATGGGATGTTGGTCGTTGATGTCCAGTTGAAGATGGAAGAAGTTTGCCGGCAAGGTGGCGGAGACGATTTCTACACAAGATTGTTTGGATCTCGACAATAGATGGCTTTGGTTGCGTGCAAAGGCGAGAGGGGCGGCCAGGGTGCTTTCCGAAGAGGTCTGTTGTGTCGCGTGCAAGACCTGGGAGGGAAGGTCGCAGATGCCGTCACCATCGAGGAAGAGAGGCAAGGCTCGAAGAGATCTTCTGTTACATGAAAGGAAGGCGTCTAGGGCTAGCTAGACATCGCTGCTGGGTTGCTTAAAGCTGACGGGATGTAGCAATGATTCAGCAAGCAACAAGGCAACATCCTGGGTTGCACGTCCTGGGCTGGAGCGAGAGATTCAACAAGCAACAAGGCAGGAAGTTGGGCTGTCAACTAGTTGTCTGGGCCTTGTCACAGGGTTGTCGGGCTTCGTCATGGCCTCGTCTCAGCCTTATCATGGTCTCGTCACAGCTTGTCATGATCTCGTCTAAAGTCGTCGTTAAGAATTAATTATAAGAATTAGGGTTTGATATAATTCTATCAATTTATGTTAATTAAATTCTACATAAAATAATAAATAATTATAAGAAATAGGGTTTGATATAGTTCTATCATTTTATGTGAATTAAATTCTACATAAAATGATAAAATTTGTGACGAAAGAAATACTAGATAGAATGGGAAACCGTCAACGGATCGAATTCCGAATTGATTTGGAATTAAACGGAATAAAAATTCCGGATATTACATCAGTACCCCCTTAAAATAAGTTTCGTCCCGAAACATAGAACAAGGTACTTAATTAAACGACTTCCAAATATAAACTGGTATGTCCTAGTCTCACTAAATTTTTATTGGTTTCCTAAACTTCTCTAATCCTATCAAAGCGTAACGAAAAAAAACTGGTCGTTACATCAGATCCCCCTCAAAATAAGTTTTGTCCCGAAACTTAGGGTAAGACACTCCTGATCGGCCTTTAAGGCACCAAATGGGTGTGTTTGATCACTACACAAAAGTCTCGTCGTTTCCACATCTAAGTATCCCGCACATCAAGGTTACCAAAAGAACACATCACTGACTAATCCCTCAATCATGAAATAAACAAGCAGTCAAACAATATCACACATACAAGGTCAAGCCCTAACTCGTCACTCCCGAGGTTACAACTCTACATAAGTCTTTGAAATGTTACGTCTCTTACTATCCCCAATATCTTAGGTAGCCTTATCGGCTTTTCATAAAACCACTAAATCTTAAAGCTTTTCATGTACTTAGATCACAATGACCTACTACAACGTTTTAGAGTACTTACCGGATATCTCACCGATATCATCTGGCTCAACTGTCTCATCCTCTAATATGATGACCTAACTCGTGTCTGGTAGGTATCTCTCCAACTGAAAATCTCAACTCAATTCCCAAACTTAGTCTCCGTGGAAAACTGAAGCTACCCTCTCTAATAGGGTGAAGAATACTAGTCCATCAGTCGCCTCTAAACCGATTTAAAACTTCTAATGGTTGCCTTACACAACTCACTTCCAGATCCTTTGATGACCCTACGAAAAATAATCTATTCAACTTTCTTACCTTCGTTATGACCACTTGCTTCCGGCCTTCTGAAAAGGTTCTAACTACACACTCAGGCCAAAGGTCTTGGACATCCACCAACACTTACCAAGTGCCCAATGCTCTTCGTATCACGACCCACTTGGTCTTGTCTTTTAATATTACTCAGTCATCTTATTCCTTTGGTAAGGAATCGTCACCCTTACCCTTTTCAAGTCTAATACTTGAGACAACTAAAAATCAAATCTAGGGGTCATCCTCTTTGTTCACTTGGCTTTATTATATTATTTATAGATCTCTAATATATCGTTTGCTCAAACTTAGGCTTCTCAGACATTTTCTAAGATCTTAAATGAAATAGAATATGTCCGAAATGACAGTACTAGACACAAAGTGATCTCATATCACCGGTATTTGTTTATAACTACTCAATAAATGTTAACATACCATGAGTAGTGCGCTCTTTTATCCACCATTGTTACTAGCCCGATAGTACCCCTCTAACTCAAAATGCAACTAGACTCTGTTCCGACATAACATTACACATAAAATCTACTCCGAGATTATGCTTTCTTTAAGCACGGTTACTAGGTTGCAAGTATGCTCCTGTCGCTTCTCTTTCTTATGTATCTTCGACTCAGGATGATAGTTACTCACTTGGAGCTTTCTAGTGCAGGCCATGCATAATACTTTTATTACATCATTAATTATTTCCTAATCCATCCAGAAAACTCACTCTAGAGTATTCCTTTAGTATGAAATTCTAAAACTACTTGTCTGGCAACATGTAGTAAAGCCATCACTCTTCACTCGGATCCATAATAGGGTACCAGTCTCCTTCAATTACCTCTACATGCCCATAAGTTTCCGTACAACATTTTCAGTCACTCACATAGACTATCTCACGTTTCTTCCAACTAGAATGCATTTTCCCAATTATCACCATCTTAAACTTGACACGACATCCATCAGTACCCTTGAGCTTCCTGTTTGTGGGTTAGGACCCACCACGCTTCCGCTGCGCTACTTTTCTTATGCTGTTGTCACTCATTAATCCTAAGGACCTTTCTTCCAATTACACCATGAGTCGTATATGGATGAAGTACCAAGTACCTTCTTTACTTGCCTTAAGCAAATAAAACAACGATTGAAACACAACTTCTTCGGCTTACTTTCTTTATTCTTCTACCACAGATCCAAACTCCGTGACTTGACCGGAGTTTGATCTTAACTAGCCAAGAAGTAACCCTTAAAACGTTTCTCTTTATACCTTTAATTCATCCAAGAAGTTTGTAGTTGCCTACTTGAGGGAATCCTCTAAGGCGTCGATAAAGCTACTCAATAGATCCACAGTCACAAATATCTCTTCTTAACGACACATAACTCGTCAATACCCAACAATACTTGTATGCCCTTGGTTGACATCGGTCCGTCTATAATTGACTTATCTCAATTTCATACCTCTATTATTGAACTTTTGGTGAACATCACCTACTAGATTAATCCTTTTATCCTTCTTTTAGTTTGTCTTATCTTTCACTCTTCTACTTCCTTTGGAACAACTCTCTTTCTCAAGTCTCACTGTGCCATTCGCCTGACGTAAAAAGTTGTTCCTAACACTCCACGATAGATGGTAAGCGTCTTGTAGTTCCGATGACTTTTAATTACCTCCCAATTGTAGTCCTGTTACAGGGACCGTCTGTGTTTATGACCTATGTTATGTTATAAATGGGGGTTACCCTGGACTCTTGAGTCCACCACACGATTCTCACAAGCACAGGTTCCTTAATCGGCGTTGTTTGTTATATTTTTTTCCAAATCTCTGTTGACTATGTTACGGGCTTCGATCTTTTCGATATTGGCGTTGTGATTCCTCTTAGAATTCTTATCTTTAAAAAAGACAAAATGTCTCCAGGCTTGTGAAGTCTACCCTTCGGTCTTACATTAAGTTGTAAGTCTCCATTTCGTGTAAATTGTGATGTGTCAAAATTTCCTTAACTAGTAGGTAAACAGTTGCTCACAACATTCCTTTTATACTTCTTTTGTTCGTTCTACCTTCCACCCTTCTGCTTCTTATAGGCTAACTCCATTTTCTCTAATCCAATTGTGTCATTCATCTGGCACAAATAGTCGTTTCAAGTTTCCACGATAGCTTGCAAGCGTCTTTGAAATTCTTATGGTCGTAATGATCATCCACTTGCAGTTCCTTTTGCATGGACCATCTGTGTTGATGGCATAGGTCCCGTGATAATTTGGGTTACCCTAGACTCTCGAGTCTAGCAAGGCCGTTCTCTCATACAGATTTCTTCACTGGTGTTGGTTGTAATATCGCCTTCCTGAAACTCCGTTGACCCTGCTACAGGCTTCCATTCTTTGGATATTGGCGTCACGCTTTCTTTCAAACTTCTTATATCTCTGAGGAGGTCAAAACCTCTGCACGCTTGTCGGGTCTTCCTTTTTGCTTTTACACTCAATTGTAGGTCTTCATTCCGTGCACCTTAGATTCTCATACCCGGGTTGACACTTTGTCTCTTCTGGTTTCTCATGCCCCTAATGGTCTATGGGGCATCCGCCTCGATTATAATGTCCTTGATTCCGCAATCTTGGTTGTACTCAATTCTACTTGTCCTGTTCCAATATTGTTATCTCTACTCTGCAGTCTTGTAGTCTCTTGCATGGTTCTTCTAATTCCATCTTTTGGCCTCGTATGCCCGACTTCCTTGTATGACCTTCTACCTGAACTGACTCAGGAATTCCTTCCTTATCTAATCGTGCTTGTGGTAAAAATTATCTTCACAACTTTACTTCCTTGCTCCCTTGTTCTATGAATGATTTGTAAGGATCACCAAGCGGCCGACCCGAGTATAATACTCAATTCAAGGTCTGATTCCAATGCCTCGTTTTGGAGACTCTTCAAGTCCGCTACTGATTTATCATGAGGCGATAATCGCTTCGTGATATCACGACTAAAGGATATAAAATATTCTTTAGGATACTAACATACTAAGCATACACATGTATATAACATATAATAGTAAACCTCATAAAAAGTCAATATACTCACTCCTATCAATCCAAGTTGCAGAGATCCACGAAGAGCGATGGTGGTCCGACGTACTACTAACCCAACAACCCGACTATGCGTGTATATAAAAACAGAAATCCGTTTTGAAAATTTTAGACCCCTTTCGGGATTTAGTTATTTTATACATTTGGTCTTTCAGAAGATTTCAAGTGCCATTGTTGCCAACTCAGAGCTCTGATACCATATTGTAACACCCCAAATTCTCAAAACTCGGGGAGCTACTGCTTAGGATCTCACAATGGGTCCCGACCTTAGTTTGACAACAATTTTACTAGGATCTTACAACAAGACACAAAAGTATTAAAAACATTTGAATCTTTAAACAATATATACATGAAGGATATGTATCAGCCTTACAAAGCAATGGTACTAAAATGACACATATGAAGAACATAAGACAACCTTGTCCCCAACTAAAAGAGTACGTGGACCCGGCTGACCATTCCCTCCGAATCTCTCTACAACTGTCTTAACCTGCAAGGCATCTACAAAGCGGTATAATACCGTTAGCTAACATTCTATGAATAAGTATAAAGGTAAAAGCACAACCACACAACATACACAATCAACATGCAACACTCAATCCTTTTATTATCTTTAATTAGGTGATAGGTCATTACTAATGATACTTATTTTGTGACATGAGGGATTCCCAAACCTCGCCCCTGTTCCCATTTACCAACGCGGAATGGTACTAATGCATTTGACCGTCTACCTGACTGGGCTGGTCGTAGGGAACCTCCTAGACTCTCGCAAGAGCTAGGGAGATGATGTCACGACCCGTTATCATACACTTGGGTCAATTACGAAAATAATAAAGTCGGCCTAATCCGGTTTCGTTGTTTATCATAACTAACAAACACCACTAATACACATTACACTCATTCAAGAAGCCAGCTAAGTAAGTCCGTGGACTTACTTGAATCAGATATCGACTCTCTTAATCACAACTCAATCTGTAACTGTATAGCTCGGTTGTCTGTCAAAGAAGGCAAGTGTGTTAGCACACTTTCTAGGTAATTAGAAGCTAAGACTTAGAAGGTAGTAGATCCTATTAGAACAGAATTTAATATAGTACCAATTTATGGTAAAATGACTATTTTACCCTTGGTCCTAAAATTCCAGAAACCCGGAATACATACTCAAATTCTTATTTGATGCTAGCTAACCATATTCTACTCCCTAGGATGATTTTAGGTAACAACTAGAGAAACTACCCACTTTTCTATTTCCCGAAAAGTCACTAAGGTCCAACTACAACTTCAAATATGAATTTAAAATAAATTTATAAAAATTCTAAAATAAATCTCTAAATCATCTATGAAATCTATTCTACTCATAGGAGCAAGAATTTCCTAAAACTGTTCAACTATCCCTTCTACAAAACTCCTTAAAGTTGGCTACTACACTACAATGTTCCTATACTAAGTCAAAAATCAATGCTGGAAAATCAGCTCAAGGTCTCTACTTTGGGACGCCATAACTCTAAAACTGCAACTCCGATTTCTCTCAAATTTCAGTATGTTCTACTATGAAATCTTATCTATGATATATCCATAATTCATCAGCAAAGGAGATCAAAAAATCATTTAAAACTATCTCAGAAAACTGCATCACAAGCACCTTTCCTCAACACTTAGAAATTTCAGCACAACAGAAAAACTGCTTACGACCCAATCTTTGAAAAATCATAAATCCCAAACCACTCGCTGGATTCCTCCCAAATTTTAATATATTCTACAACAGTATGTCAACGATATCATATCCAAAATTCAAGCCCAACAGAGATCAATAGCTTATTCAAAACCATCTCACAAAACAGCATCACCTGTTGTTTTTCACAACATTCAGCACATTTATAAAAAACTGCATGAGGCGTCAACTTTGGAACATCATAACTATCAAACCGTAACTCCGATTCTTCCCAAATTGTAGTATTATCTACTATGTACTACTGACTACAACACATACAAAAGTCAGCAGTAAAGGAGGAGTATAACTTACTCAAATCTGGACCCGAAGTTGACTACTCGTCAACTCTAAAAACTCGGAAAACGCCTCAGCTCAGCAAATCATCTTCTAGGGCTGTTGTGAATTGTTCCAAGATCCCAAAGGAATTCTAATTAGCACATATATTGAAAGGGTACGAAAGTGAAGGGGGTGAGGCATTTACTGGACAAATGAGACTCGCCTAACTCATGAGTACGAGGAAGAAGACGGAAGGTTGCTCTGGCCTCGGGACGCACCAGTAGTGTACTGAAGGTGCCCAACAGCCAACCCTACGGATCACCTGAGATTGAGGCCTGCAGTTGCATTTTGAAGATCCGTTGAAGTCAGTCGCGATGCTGCGAGTGCTCTCCTAGCTCGCTTTGTGGTTGGACGTTTCGAAGGGTATCAAAGGAGTTTCGAGCCCTTGCTGGTGTGACAGAGGGGATGCAGACTCACCCTTGGCTTCTGCTCCCGGGATAGAAGATGGGATGTTGGTCGTTGATGTCCAGTTGAAGATGGAAGAAGTTCGCCGAGAAGGTGGCAGACACGATTTCTACACAAGATTGTTTGGATCTCGACAATGAGTGGCTTTGGCTGCGTGCAAAGGCGAGAGGGGCGGCCAGGGTGTTTTCAGAAGAGGTCCGTTGTGTCGCGTGCAAGACCTAGGAGGGAAGGTCGTAGACGCCGTCACCATCGAGGAATAGACGCAAGGCTCGAAGAGATCTTCTGTTACGTGAAAGGAAGGCGTCTAGGGCTAGACTTCGTTGTTGGGCTGGTTGAAGCTGACGAGCTGGAGCAATGATTCAGCAAGCAACAAGGCAGTGTCCTGGGGTGCACGTCTTGGGCTAGAGCGAGAGATTCAGCAAGCAACAAGGCAGGAAGTTGGGCTGTCAACTGGTTGTTTGGGCCTTGTCACAGGGTTGTCGGGCTTCGTCATGGCTTCGCCTCAGCTTTGTCATGGTCTCATCACAGCTTGTCATTATCTCGTCTAAAGTCGTCGTTAAGAATTAATTATAAGAATTAGGGTTTGATATAATTCTATCATTTTATGTGAATTAAATTCTACATAAAATGATAAATAATTATAAGAATTAGGGTTTGATATAACTGTATCATTTTATGTGAATTAAATTCTACATAAAATGATAAAATTTGTGAAGAAAGAAATACTAGATAGAATGAGAAACCTTCAACGGCTCGAATTCTGAATTGATTCGGAATTAAACGGAATAAAAATTGTGGATATTACACTTTGTCCATACACATCCTTAAATATCTTGAATCGAACACTACAACCGGATACTTGGATCTTTACAATCTGCATTCCCATTATTCTTGCTTTTATATTCTTTATTGTGATCATTGGTTTGCTTGCTATCCAAGTTGGATTACTTTTACTGCTTTGTTCTCACCAATTCCCTGAGATCGACTCCGGAATATCAGCCCATACTATGATTGATCCGTACTCTACGGGTTTTCTATCGTTAGACTTAATTCTCGGATATAAATATAAAGCTTCTTTGCGCACACACCTTTTGGAGCGAACAAGCATTTTGCGCCGTTTCCGGGGAATTGGTCAAGACCAATCTAGTGCACGGTTGTCTAGCATGGTACCTTCTTACATTGCTACTAATTACTCTTGTTGAGTGTTCTTCCAGGATCTTTCTTTAGGTTTATGCAAAGAACGCGAGCCGGTGAAGAAATCGTTCCTTACGATCCTGAAACGGAAAAGATTTACAAGAAGAAGTTGAGAGAGGCTAAGAAAATGGCCGCTAACAACAATCAAGAGTTGGAGGATCTTAGAGCTGAATTAGCTGCAGCTCGGGATCAGAGAAGGCAACAAGAAGATGCCTTGAGGAAAGAGAGAGCTGATCAAGCTACTTTACAAGAACTACTTTGAGCCTACATAGCCAATGTGGTAGCACAAGTCCGACTAGCAAATCACGAGAGAGACGCGAATGCTAGAGTTGTGATCAATCCACCTCCACCACCGCCAGTTTATGTGCCACGGCCACCTCCACCAAGAGTGGAGCCAGCTGATCCGTTTGCGGGTGTTCCACAAACACTTGTGCAACGGATGGATCTGGTCTCGCAAGCTCGCCGTTCGGGCGTGCATTTGGGAGATCCAGTTGACCGTGACTACAAATTTACACCTCAAGTGATTACTATGATCCAGCAGAATCGCTTTGCAGGAATGAAGAGAGAGTCACCGCACCAACATCTTCAGAATTATGAGATCTTGATGGAAACATTGAGACCTTCAAGGTGCGAAAATAATAATTATAAGCTGCGTGTTTTCTTTTTCTCTTTTAAGGACAAGGCACTTGCGTGGTACCAATCACTTCCCACCGGAAGAGTGAACACATGGGAAGATATGACCGCGGAGTTTTTACCAAATTCTTTCCGCCATCGAAGACGGCGGAATTTAGAGTTAAGATCAACGCATTTGTGATGAAGAGTGTTAAAAGTCTTTTCACCTTAATGGATATCCCACATCATAGGATTCCAAAGATTATTTTTCTTGTGATCTACTTTAAGGGCTTGGATGTGGAAGCGCAATTCAAACTACAATCACTTTCAGGTGAAACTTTTATGGGCAAGCTGCTAGATGAGGCGTGGTAATTTGTTGAGAAACAAACTCTCACAATTTAGAAGTACTCACATTCAGGTGAGGAAGCGGGGAGTCAAAAATCAAGAACTCCGGTGCTGAATCTTACCGCCTCTAGTGTCAAGGAGCTGAACGCTTTGAATAGCGAAATGAAGGCCTTGAAATTCCTTTTGACAGCTCATGTGAAACAGCCCAAGGAGCAAGATGTGGGCGATGTTGGAAGAGGAAACCAACAAGGGAATTGGAACAACAACAATAACAACCGGAACTACAACAACAATTGGAGATTCAATCAACAAAATTCCGATAATCCTTGTTCCCATGCTAAAAATTAACTAACCCTTCCTCCTCCTCCTTCTTCTTCTTCTTCCTCTATTCCTTTGAGAAGTCAGGGACAAGCTTCATCAAGTTCGACCCAGCCAGCAAAGGACAAGCTTGAAGCAATGATGGAAGCCTTGTAGGGGAAGATGCAAGGATTAGAGAGTTCCGTCACTTTGATTTCTAAGGCACAAAAAGCCTTAGAAAATCAAGTGTTTAGTAAGGCAGGAGAAGCTCCTAGAGATCAAGGGAGACTTCCCGGAAAAACCGAAGATAACCTGAAGGGGCAACTGATATCGATCACCACAAGGAGTGGTGCAAAGACCACCGATCCTACACATAAGACGAGTGATATAGGCGAGCAACTCGTGAAAGTCGAGGCTCCGGCTAAGAAAGAAAAGGAGAAGGTCGCCGTTTACGTTTCGCCTCCATCCTACAAACCTCCGCTTCCATTTCCACAAAAAAGAGAGGCAATGCATCTTGATAAACACTTGGATAAGTTCGTTGAACTCATGAGAAAACTGCATATTAACATACCTTTTATTGATGCAATTTTAGGTATGCCGGCTTATGGAAAGTTGAAGCAAATCCTCTCAAACAAGAGGAAGCTAGAGGATTTTGGTGAAGAGAAGATGACTTCCGAGTCATCGGAGCTCATCAAAATGATAACGGAGAAGATGCCGCCCAAGCTGAGCGATCCCGGTTTGTTTAGTGTTCACATTGGAATTTGAGAAGGCATGTACAATGCACTTTGCAATCTTGGAGCAAGCGTGAGCCGCATCGCGCTTGAGTTATGTGAGAAGGTTGGTTTAGGAGAGCCTAGACCGGCAAAGATAAAACTCCACATGGCCGATCGGTCGACTACTGTACCCGTCGGCATATTAAAGGACTTTTCCGTGAGGCTTGATAAGTTTTACCTTCCTATAGATTTTGTCGTTTTGGACATTCCTGTAGATTATCTAACGCCAATAATTCTTGGGAGACCTTTCCTAGAAACTTCTAGTTGTCGAGTCGATTGCAAAAACGCCAAGCTATCTTTCAATATTGGAGGGGAAGATGTGGAGTTTTCTCTCCAAGAAGAAGAATCTAAGGAGATACTGAATTCCATATCACTCGACGATCCGGCAAAAAAGGGCAAGGGAACGACCATTGTGAAGATAGAGCGGAGAGACTCAAAAGTTGGCCAAAACCATGGCCAAAGTCAAGGTTCCACGGGCGTGCTTTGCATTAACTCCCCCCTGGAAAGAAAAGTCGAGAGCACCCACTTTTGGTTCCACGACCGTGGAAGTAGCAGTGAAACCGTGGAATCCGAAATTCCTGACGCCTCTTTCCCTCTTTTTAAAAACATTCTTAAACATTGTTTCACCTTTTCTCCAATCTTTCAAACATCTAGAGATGGTTCAAGAAGCCATACCAAGTTGACGAGCACATTGAAGAATGTGCAAGCTGGCAGGAAAAGATGGAAGAAGTGGCGTAACGAACATTGGATTCCAAAGGATTTGAAAGAAGGAGACCTTGTCCTCCTCTTCAATTCTCGTCTTCGTCTATTTCCTGGTAAGTTGAAGTCTCTTTGGACCGGACCATTTGTAATTAAACATATTTTCCCCCATGGTGTAGTTGAAGTATGGGTTGAGCAATGCGAGCTTTCTAGGTCAATGGCCAACGACTAAAGAAGTACATACCGGAGGTTCAAATTGAGGAGATTCCACCTATCCTCCTTACTTAAGCAACAAAAAGAATTGGTCTAGCTACGGACCTTAAACAAAGTGCTTCTTGGGAGGCAACCCAAGGTATTGCTTCCTTTCCCTTTTTCTTAGATTAACTTAGTTGTTTTGTTTTTGTCGTTTTTGTTGGTTCATTCCCGTTTTTTCTTGTGTCTTTGGACGTAAAAAGGGATTCCACGGGCATAAATAGGTTTCCATGGCCGTGGTTCCCTATTTTTGGCCGTTGAAACACAAGTCGAGAGACGTCACGGTTGGTTCCACACCCGTAGTTTTTCTAGGGGGGCGTGGTTTTCCAAATTTCCACGAACGTATAAAAAGCCGCCTTCACTTCAAAGCTGCACAAAAAAATCCCCAAAACCAGGCCTACACATGAAAAAATCGCCGACCCCTATCCCCGGCCCCGATCTTCGCATCCGGCAACCGATTGCGACGATTCTTCTTCCTAAATCAAAGCTCTCATCATTCTATAGAGGATTCTATGCTCAAACAACACAAATGGACGATAAATCAGCATGTATTTTGGATTTCTCAATCCAAAATCCTAGGTTCTTCTTTAAACTTGATCTTGGTTAGATTCTTTCGATTTTGTTGAAGATTTGGTAGATAAGTTGACGGAATTGGAAGTAGAAATAGCCTAGGATTGTTGTTGTTGGGTTTTCTGTCTATTGTTGTCAATTTCTAAAACATCAACGGTATCCATGTGGTGTTCTTGAGTTCCACGGGCGTGGTTTGTGAAGACCCAGCCGTGGTTTTGCCAGTTATGGATAGTTTGTGTAGAAGACTAGAAATGGCCGTAATTTGTTCAAAAAGAGTAAGGGAGCCTCTTCCTCATCCCAACCACCACTTCCTAGACTCCCTCGCATATTAGAAGAATACAAAAAGGCTTACAAAACCATCCAACCTCGCATCATTGTAGCCCAGGTACCTTGTACTTGAAGAGCTTGAATGTTTGAATGTTTTGGATGATCTCAATATGATTATTGACAATGCTGGGCTTAGGGAGTTCATTGGTATTAGGGAGCATTCTTATGAAGAGCTTACCATGGAGTTTCTTAGATCCTTTGATCATGATGCTAAGTAGAGAACAATTAAGTTCAAGATGATGAATCAAAACTTTAACTTGTCTATCGGGAGGTTTGCTCAGATTTCCAGGTTTAGTGATACCACCAATGGGACGTTTCATAGAGCTAGTAGACCTCATACCTTTTGTGAGTGTATTGCTATGGTGGTGTGTTCTGTAGATAGATGGCACCCGGCCTACTCTAAGGAGAGCTTGATATACAATTTTGTCTGTCAACCTAGCACATCGGATTATGTCTGAGTGTCTTTTTCCTAGGACCGAGACGCCACAGTGGCTTAATGCCGATGAGTTGTTCATATAGTTCTGCATGGATACTGGTACAGCTCCTGACTGTGCAACACTACTAGCTGATAGTCTGAGGAAGATCAAAAACGAAGATAAGGGGTATATTTGCATGGGAGGTAATGTGACTAATATTGCTCGCCGTCTAGGAGTTGAGTTTTCCGCTTATAAGCTTGTTGTAGAGGCTAGTCCTCTTGGTCTTGAGCGTTTAATTCATAGGGGTATTCTGATCCCCAACACAAAGGACCGCCACATGCAACTATGCCTTGGGAAGGAAAGGGTGCGAAAGGGATTTCATGGAAGGCTTAATACTCCATCAAGAACCCTCACAACTAGAAGCTGACTTTTGAGGATATGCATGCTAAGATGGGAGGTCCGGAGTATGACGAGGATGATGCCGCAACTGAGGCGGCAGGAGGACAGAGCCATGACTACATGGACACTAGGACGGATACCGCTCCCAGTGATTACAGGGGTGATGGAGGTTTTGGTAGCTCTTAGGAGCCGTCATCTTCATTTCCATCTATGGGGGAGCAGCACGAGCTTCCTAGGAGGTCCACTGCCCGTCATCCTTGAGCTAGTCCTTCCTAGCGACGAGCCAGCACTTCAGAGCGCCCCTCATGGTTCGATTAGCAGCCTCCATGGCATCCCGTATTGCAATAGAGGATGGATAACATGGACAACCACCTTGGCACCATGGAGCAGGGGCATCAAATGATACGAGACCTTTATCGTGCCCAGTTCAACCAATATTTTCGATATAGAGGTCTACATTAGTTTTGTGATTGATTATAGGTGAATAAGAGCTAAAACCGGACCATTTGATAGAGAAAAGAGAAGATTCGATCATATCCAAGGATTAGGAACACATCAAGGAAGCTAAGGAAGGAGCTAGGATGAAGAATGTCAAGACACAAAGGAAACCACAAGTAATCTACAGTTCCACGCCCTACATTATGGCTGTAGAAGATTCCACACTCTAAACCACGGCCGTGGATCTTGGCATCATTAGCGTGGAGCATTCCAGTAAGTTATACGGCCTAAAGTACGATCGTGGAAGATGAGAGATACCGTAATCCTTTCCACGCCCTATTTCCACGGTCGTGCGACATCAAGAGACCGTGATTTAGGCAATCTTTTGACGAATCATTTATTGCCACATCATCTACGTATTTAGGCTGGGGATATACCTCTTTCTCGAGGGATAAAAAGCGGGAAGAGGAAGTTTTTGGGGACCTCGCTTTGGAGAGTTTGCCTTAGGGTTTTCGCAAGGAACTTTGCGGAAGCACCGGAAGTTTGGATTCCCAAAGTTTGTGTGTGGCGGAAGTTGCGCCGTTTCCTTAGGTTTTGATATTGAAGACGGATTGACATCCCGTTCTTCGTGTTTGCCTAAGATCTTTGTGAGGTTTTGTGTTATATTCTGAATTCATTGACTGTTCCATTTTGTGTTTTGGATTTGAGATTGACTCTGAGTTATATTCGAGTTTTCGAGGGTTTTCATCTTTCATTCTTCTTAAATTGACTTTTGATATCATGAGAATGGTGATTGGCTAAAACCCTTTAGTAAATCTAAGGTGAAGGGTTGATAGTTGTGGCTTAGATGATGATAGATTGATCATAAACAGATTGGACCTTGAGAGTTAGAGAGATCTCGTCGATGAACCAAGATCACGGCCTGTTCTTAGGTTTCCACGGCCGTGATTCTCAAGATCTACCCGTGATTTACCTCAGTTTACGAACTTTGCTTTTACTTTAATTCAAAGTTAAAGATTAGCTTTAACCTAGCCTTGGCTTGCCTTTCCTAGGTAGTAGTGGGACTCAATATCCTCTATTTCGGCTTCGAGTGTCACAACCTTAGCCGTTTGAGTTTATCTTGATCCTTGGGTTACAAGTTTGGGTATTTGAGATGAATTCTTGTCCATAGATCCTTTCTATACTGAAGCCTCAACAAACTTTATAGAGAGTGTCTTTAGATAAGTCATATAAAGTCTTGGAACTTCACCGTACATTGCTTTACTTTAGCATACCTTTGCAACTTTTAACTCTGTCCTTAGTTTTTAGTATATCTTGAATCGATTGCCACAATTTGATACTTGGATCTTTAGGGTTGCTGTTTTCCCAACATCTGCAAAGCTTATTACATTTACTTGCTTGACGTATTGCGAACTGAATTTGTCCCCCCAAATCCCCTAGTTCGATAGTTTTAAATTTTGGCTTTACTACGCCGATGCGTACACTGCGGGTTCGCTTGCTTTGATTCTAGTTTTATAAATTTAAAGCTTATTTGCACGCACGCTTACTAGCGAACATCGTGCTCTTGCTTCTACCAAATGGAATAAAAAAGAGCACTCCTTTGAGACTGGCCCTCCACCTTAAGCGGAAGATCTTTTTTCTCTTAGTCAAATGATCGATTCATTCCGCTGTGATTTTTTAACTTTTGGCTCATTCTTTGTTTTGTATGTATGTAAGATATTTCGAATTTATATTTTTGTTTCAACCATGCTAGTTGTTAAGGCAAAAACCGGATTAAATCGTATACTTAATTTTAGCTTGCACAATTTCACTTGGTTTAATACTCCCTTAAGAAAATGGGTTAAGTTTCAACAAAAAAAAAACAATATACCCGTTCACTCAGCGGATTCGGGTATGAGTGACAAAATCTACGAATCGGTTAATAATTTTAGGTGAAGTGTCTAGTGACAGAAGTGGTACATCTACCCATCACTCGACCCATTACCATCCCTACAAGAAGGTACGAGTACAAAAGCGCATGGAATATTTTAGGGACGGATCAGGTGATGAAAGTGGTTAATCCCTAGGTGTTATGGGTGTAGGTGATGGGGTTCCAAATTGTTCACCCGTATTTGACCCGTCTTATTTTCCGTTGTAGTCATCATTTAGTTTTTTATGCGGAACCATCATTAACATCTCCTACAATATATAGAAGCATCACTAGATTTAGAGTAAGAGTCAGTCAAGGAGAGGTTGCTAGCCTCACAAAGGCACATTATCCTACAATGGAGAATCTATTGGTATTGAAAAATCTCGTTGGAAGCCTCACAATGGAAGAATCTCGGGTGGAGTCTCATATGGAAGAATCTCGATGGTGTAACGCCCGCGTTTTAGCCTTCACCGCCCCCGCGGTGAAGGGGGCCGCCCTTGCGGCTAACCCAAAATCGCGCCAGATCTATTTTGTTCCATTTTTATTTCTTTCCTTTCTTAGATGATCCGATCTTCTATCTTATGTTCCAGCTTTCCTTCTATCTTCTAACCCTAAAACTGACCTTCCTTTGTTCTTTCCTAACCGTTCTCTATAAATTCCGGCCTTCTCTCCCGTTTCTCTCTTCTTGCTTACATTTTCTTCCCTTTGATCTTCCTTACGTTCTTGATTCTTGTTTATCCTTCGTTGTTGACGAGTATGGACTTCAGGATTCTTTGGTTGAAGAGTTTTTGTGTGTGGATTGGAGAAGTCGAGCCATTTGCCTTTGTTGTGTTGTTACTTTCAAGAAGCCGACGCCGCTTCTGTTGCTGAAACCGTCCCCACGCCTGCATCGTCCCGCCCCTAGAGGTTGCAAGCCAGTGCCCCCCCCCCCACGCCTCTGTCTGCCGCCCCCGCGGTTCGCCTGCAATGACTCCGTCTTTGGTGAGTTACTTCATTTCATGCTTTGTTTGCCCTTTCCTTATGCTAGATCATGTTAGGCTGGACCTAGATGATTAGTGTGAATGTTAGTTAGTTGCTTCTTGATTCACACAAGTTGGTTACGCCCTTGAGCCGTGTTGTTGATGTCGTTCCTTGTGAACCTTGAGACTAGGAATCCCTCTCCTAGCATGTTGAGATCAGTTAGCGATTGCTAACTTCACCTTGATTATGAATTATTTTATGTGAATGATGGAAGACTTAACATTAATGTGCGGTTTCATAAACTTACAAATATCGATTATTTTCTAGATTGCATGTTTAGGTTTGTTTGCTCAAATGTGTGTAGGTCTTGAAAGGCATTTCAAAGAAGGATTCGGCTAAGGGCTTCATTACAAGATATGTATAACTCAACCATCAAAACAAGAAGATCTCAACGGAAGGAGTTCGAAGATTTGAGAAGGTCTCGGCCAACAAGAAGAGCTTCAAACGACTTCTCAAAGAGAATTTCTCGGCAAGAAGATCTCGGCTACATAGAGTTAAGACCTCCAACGTATTCCACGTAAGAAGTTCTTGGATCTTAAGAGAAGATCTTCAACGGCCAATGGCATATTCAAGTGAGAAGATCCAGGATCTTAAGTAAATATCTTCAACAAACAAAGATTTTTAACGACAAAGATCTTCAACGACATTTCCAAGAGGGAGAAGATCACGATGATGAAGATTCTCAACAAGCGTCAAAGAGAAGAAGTAGAAGAGAGAAGATAGAAGATCTTACAACAGGTACTTCACCTCAACCAAGCAGCGTATTCCTCGGAGAAAGAAGAATGTTACAAAATGGATATCTTACAACGGCTAAGAAGTTCTCCATAGAAGAGTATAAATGGATATACCGATTGAGGAAGAAAACAACAAGCTTACACGGATAAGAAACCAAGTCTTCAAGCGATCAAACATGTTCATTCCAAAAGTTTTTTTTCCTCTTTAGCTTACAAACGTATATATCCTTAGAGTGAGAAAAACACTAGAGCTCCATTGGAATATCTAGAGAGTGTTATACTCGAGTGTGTTACTATACGAAGTAACTAGGCTATTATTGCTAGAGTTAAGTTGACTAGATCGTAGCATTGAGGCTACATTGGGAGAAGAAGGGGATATCTTCTTGGTTGTATCTAGGACTATTTGAGCAGATAATAGATAGTTAGATCCCAGGGTCGAGAAACCCTAGGATGGAGAGTAGGCTGTTAGGGCCGAACTTCGTAAACATATCATCACGTTGATCTTTTCTATTACGCACTTTATATCGCTTAAATTGTGACTAACATTATTTTGTAGGTTTCGAAGTCAAGGCCTTGAAATCTGTTTCAAAGCCTTGAGAACCCGTTTTGTCACTCAGCGCATAGATCAACTTCAAGGCCTTGAGATTAGTTTCAAAGCCTTGATATACAATATTGCGAAAAGTTCCCATACTATATTTAACCCCCCCTTCTAGAGTATTTATATCCTTATTATTCACCTATACGGTTCTTCAATTTATAACGGAGCTAGAGTTGCGTATATTGATTTAACCATCAGTAAGACTAATCATGAACTCTGTAGGTGATGGAGGATTCGCTCAAGGAAGATCCACATCTCGACCACACTCTTCTACAGTAACAACCTTGCCTATTGGGGAGCACTAATGCAATTTTTTGTCAATGATCAAGGCATGAAACTATGGGGCATCATTCAAAATGGCCCTAAAATGCCAACCATCACGGTTGAAAGAGTCCAAGTTTAAAAGAAGGAAGCCGACTTCACTCAAACGGACTTGGATAGTGTATCCAAGAACTACAAGGACATGAACTTGCTCTGTTTTGGATTGGATGCAAATGAATTCAACCGTGTCTCTTCATGCAAGAGTGTAAAGGAAATATGGGACAAGTTAATAGTTACGTACGGAGGAACAAGTCAAGTCAAGGAGACCAAGATAAGAATCTTCCTCAGGCAATACGAGTTATTCAAGATGAACTCAAATGAGTCGGTCAAAGAGATGTTCAAACATTTCACTGAGATTGTAAACAATCTCGATTCACTGGGAAAGGTCTTCACAAATGAAGAAAAAGTAAGGAAAGTACTAAGAAGCTTGCCTAAAGCTAAGGGGGGCCAAAAGTGACCGCCGTTGAAGAAGCTCAGAATCTCACAACACTAAATCTCGACGAACTTCTTTGAAAGCTAATCACCCATGAAATAGTTCTTGGTGAAGATGGAAAGATACCATCAAACACAAAGAATTTTGCCCTAAGATCCAAGAAGGACGACATGCCATCGGATGATGAAGAGAGTGATGAGGAGGAGGAGACCCATTCGCATTTATTTCAAGAGGTCTTGCAAGAATTCTTCAAAAGAAGACGCAATTTGCAAACAACAAAGAATATCCACGATCATTAAGACCTAGAGGTAAGATTTCTAACCCTAATAAGAAAACTAAGGTATTGACTTGTTTTGAATGTTGAGAAGCAGATCATATCGTAAGGGATTGTCCACAAAAGAAGAAGAACAAATTTAGGAAGAATGATCAAAAGAAGAAGGCTATGGTAGCATCGATGAGCAAACAAACTTGTGCTAAATGACAGATCATAAAGAGGATTCAAACTTCTATATTGATGGTGTGGTAAGTACTATTATGTCTCAATCTAACCTAGAACTCACACAATTCCTTAAAGACATGATAAATGTGATAAAGAACATAGGGTAAGGATAAGTGCCTTAAGAGAAAAACTTCTCAAACAAGAGAAACGAGTAAGTGATTTATCTCTTGAAGTTGAAAATCTCAACACATAAAAGTTAGACCTTGATGACAATATCAAGGCCTTGAAATCGGAAAATGTGATTCTTAAGGACAACCTCTATTCTCTACATCAATATTATATTATTCTAGAGAAAGAGAAGGTTGATCTAACTGTGACTTGTAGAGACTAGAACGCTGTACTTATTCAATTCACTCGTTCGAAAGCTAATCTTGAAAGGATGATGGATTAACAACAATCCTATCTTAATAAGAGTTGTAGTGGTTATCACATGAATTTTCCTAGAAAAGCAACCACTACTTTTGTTAAAGCTAAAGGAAGTTCACACATGCCCGCATGTTTCTATTATTGTAAAAAGGGTCATGTAAAATCAACTTGTCCATATAGACGAAATGATCCCTACATCATTAGAAACACTTATCATCTATGTCTAAGGAAACAAGTTAAGCAAATCTGGGTTCCTAAAGGTACTAGACCACAAAACATGATTGAACCTGAATATGGACCAAAATATGTCATTTGGTCCACCCGGAAAGGTTGAAGTTTGCTGTTTTGCAGGATATCACCAAGGTTAAGGAGCATAAATTGATATTAGATAGTGGTTGCTAAAGACATATAAGTGGAAAAAGCTCACTATTTTCAGATTTAAAGAAACAATCATTTGGAACCATTACGATTGGTGATAAAGGGAAGTTTAACATTATTGGCATTGGTAAAATTGGTTATAATTCATCTAACTTTATTCATGATGTTTATCTTATTGACGGTTTAAAGTGTAATTTGTTTAGAATCTCTCAAATATGTGATAAAGGCCACAAGGGGATTTTTGATTCGGATAAATGTGAAGTTCAAGATAAGTTATCGGGTGATGTCGTGCTTATTTCTCCTAGATGTAACAATGTTTATTCAATGAGCACTAACCAAGTTTTAGGAACAAAACTAACGTGTCTCAAGGCCTTGACTGACGATCCAAGGCTTTGGCATAGACGACTTGGTCATGTAAACATGCATACGATGAAGGAACTTGTTTCTTAGGATATGATTTGAGTCTTAATCAACATGGATATCATAATTCTCATGGAGAAGAAGATCCTAAGGCTCAAGAAAAGAACATGCAAGAAAAAATTCAGGATACTAGAGAACTATCTCAAGACCTTGAAACGAATCTTCAAGACCTTGGAACGATAAACAATAACACTGCTAGAAGTCAATTTCAAGGCCTTGAAACCCAACTTTAAGGAATTGACATAGGATCTAAAGGCAATAATCCAACGGTACCTGAATCAAGTCGAGCAAAGGAGCCTCAATCATCGGAATCCGTTCCAATTTTCAAAAGAAGAAAGTTTCAACATTCTTCATACCATCCACAAGAGAATGTGATCTCGAACCCAAAAGCATGTGTGCAAACTCAATCTAGGGTAAACGACTTGTGTGCTTTTTTTACGTATGTGTCTCTTATAGAGCCCAAGAACTACGTTCAAGCACTTCGAGAACCTGATTGGACCATGGTCATGCAAAATGAGCTGAATGAATTTGAAAGAAACAGAGTCTAGAATCTCACGTCTAGACCCAAGCAACAATCCATCATAAGAACAAAATGGGTGTTTCAAAACAAGTTGGATTAAAATGGTAAAGTCATTCGAAACAAAGCACGACTTGTAGTTCAAGGCTATAACCCAGAAGAAGGTATTGATTATGAGGAAACTTTTGCTCCGTTTTCTAGGTTAGAAGTTATACGTATGCTACTTGCTTTTGCATCATTCATGAACATAAAGCTTTTTCAAATGGATCTTAAGTGTGCTTTTCCTAACGACTTCTTAGAAGAAGAAGTCTACGTTGCTCAACTTCTTGGTTTTTAAAATGATGAATTTTCGGATTATGTATTTAAATTGGACAAAGCTTTATACGGTCTTAAGCAAGCTCCTCGAGCTTGATATGAAAGATTGTCCAAGTATCTTCTTGAAAACGATTTCAAAAGAGGTTTGATTGACAAAATTTGGTTTGTGAAAACTAGAGCCAATGATTTATTTGTAGTACAAATCTGGGTTGATGAATTATTATTTGGTTCTACTAACGATTCTCTATGCAAGAAATTTTTAGATATTATTTGTAGGGAATTCGAGATGAGCTTGATGGGAGAGTTGAATTTCTTTCTTGATCTTCACGTTACTCAAGCTAAGAAAGGAATTTTCTTAATCAAAGCAAGTATACCAAGGATATGCTCAAGAAATATAAAGTGGATCAATCCAAGGTAGAAAAAATTCCTATGAGTTCCACTCTTTCACTAGATGAAGACAAGATTGGTAAAACTGTCGTACAAAAGGAATATCGAGGTATGATCGGTTCTTTGTTATATTTAACCGTTAGTCGACCTGACATTATGATAAGTGTGGGAATGTGTGCAAAATTTCAAGCTGATCCCAAAGAGTCACACTTGATAGCTGTGAAAAGGATATTTCGGTATCTCAATGACACTAAGGATTTGGGGTTATGGTATCCACGTCAAAACTCGTTTCACCTCGTTGGCTATTCAGATGTTAACTTTGCAAGCTATAAGGTTGATAGAAAGAGCACTTGTCGATGTTTCCAATTATTAGGGTCATCCCTAATCAATTGGCACTCCAAGAAGAAAAATTTTGTTGCCCTATCCACAACTGAAGCCGAATATATAGCTGCGGGAGCCTGTTGTGCACAAATTCTATATCTCAACAACTTCGTGATCTTGGTTTTGATCTCAAAGATATACCTATTAAGTGTGATAATACTAGTGTTATTTCGTTTACTAAAAATCTTGTGCAACATTCAAGAACAAAGCATAACGATGTGAGACATCACTTCATACGTGATCATGTTGAAAAAGGTGATGTCTTGATATCTTTTATCTCGACTAACTTGCAGCTTGCAGATATATTTACTAAGCCTCTACTTGAAGATCGATTCAACTTTATTAGATTGGAGCTTGGTATGTTGAAAAGGGAAGCATTTTATTAGGGAGAGTATATCGTTTTATTTTCTCCTTATAATGCAGTCCACTTTTCCATTTTAAGGCCTTGAAATGCAATCCAAGATCTTGAAACGGCTTTCAAGGACTATAGTGATAATCACTTATCGGATTTATGGTTGTCATCTTTTTAGCTGATTAATTATTAAATCATTTTAAAGAAGAATTTTTATAATGATTTCCAAAAAAATTTTCACCAAGATTTTGTTTTCAAAAGTCAAATCTTTTTGAAAGTTGGTTGTGATTTATTAGGATACCATGCAAATTAATTTCGGTTTTCAAGACCTTGATTATCTCAAGATCTTGATAAGCCATAAATTGATTGACATGTCCACAACGGCTACTTCACCTCAACCAAGCATCGTATTCCTTGGAGAAAAAAGAACGTTCAAACGGCTATCTTACAATGGCTAAGAAGTTCTCCATAGAAGAGTATAAATGAAGATGACGATTGAAGAAGAAAACAACAAGCTTACACAGATAAGAAACCAACTCTTCAAGTGATCAAACATCTTCATTCTAGAAGTTTTTCTTTCTCTTTAACTTACAAACGTATACATCCTTAGAGTGAGAAATACACTAGAGCTCCATTGACATATCTAGAGAGTGTTATAATCGAGTGTATTACTCTGCGAAGTAACTGGGCTATTAATTATTTTTCTGGATTTCTACAGTAGGTGATAATATGGCCTTATATATCTATATCTATCCTTATCGCGGATGGCGTGTACTAGAGCTATATCTGCTATGAGGCGAGGAAGGGGTTAACCACCTCTTCTACCTGTAGTCCGCGGACGAGGACTTACAGGAAGACCTCCACTAGCTAGAGGTCGGGGCCAAACCCCTATTGTTGGCCCGCATGTCGCTGAGACGCTCGCTGAAGTGATCGCTGGGAGTGTTGTTCCCGAAGCAGGGAACGGGGCCGCTGCTAGGTCTAGAGCATAGAGAGCATAGTCGACCGAGTCCGGTTGAGTGTCCATCGTTGTATTTTCATATCGTGACTACGTGAAGAGAGTAGAGGAGGCTATCAGGACTGGAGCACATGTACCTCCACCACCAGTACCTGCGAAATTAGATGAGGTTCCGCAGAGAGTGACGTAGGTGGTAGTTTCACATGCTAGAGCTATTGAGGTTGCTAGAGTACCGGATGAGGCGAGAGAGTTGAACCCGATTGTTGGTTCAAGTCTTTCAACTAGTTGAAAGTTCCTTCTTTTGAAGGAAAGATTGGATTGGAGGTAGAGCATTGTCTAGGCCTGGTGAATTCTGTTATGGAGGTGATTTGTTGTCCAAAGGGTCGTTGAGTTGATATAGCATAGACGTTGATGCGAGATCAGGCTCATCACTGGTGGAGGACCATTCTTAGTAAGGTCACGAGTTATGAGCAGATCAAGATTGTGATCAGGGATCTCTATTGTCATGCAGCTATGAGGAGGGATCGACTACAAGATTTCTTAGAGGTTGGATTCGAGGATATCCCTATTGCTGAGTTAGTCAACAAGTTTCAGGAGGAGTTATCTTTGCTCGGTACGTCTGCACCACCCGAGGATCAGCATGTGTATCTTTTCTCTTGGATGTTGAGAGAGTCTACTCATTCTTATCTTGCTAGTTTACGTTGTGAGTCTTTGGCATACTATCATGATAGAGCATCTGCTTACGAGAGAGACCGACTAGGTCAGAGGAGAGCTTCGCAAGCAAGAGGTCCTGAGAAGAGGCAGAGCACTTGACCAGCCAGTACTGGAGCTGGAGCCGCTTAATTCAGGGGTAGTTAGACGTCGGGACTCTCTAGTTCCCAGCAGACGATGTAGAGTTCTGACAAGGGACGACAATGTCATAATTGCGGAGGTGTCAGACACATCCGAGCTGATTGCAAGAAGACAACAATGAATTGCTTTGCTTGTTGTAAGCCCGGACATAGAGCTGCATTTTTTCTTCCGTGCAGAGAACCATCACACCAGGGTTCATCACCTACTAGCGTCGCCGAAGGTGGGCAGATCCCCCCTTAGTATCAATATCAACAATAGAGAGCTCTTGGATATACCGCCTCCTTTGGGTTCCGCTCAAGGACAGGGGAGAGATAGAGGACGATGTGGTAGGACTTCCGGCACCAAAGGTGCCTCAACTAGATTTTACGAGTTGAGGAGTGCAATAGAGCCGGCACCTCCAACGACCATAGGTACCATTTGTATTAATGGTTTTCCTGTCAAAGTTATTTTCGATACCGCTGCTAGACATTCTTTTATATCTAATGCATGTGTAGATAGACTGGTCTTAGTTACCATAGAGAAACCTTTCTTTGTAAGGTTACCCGATGGGGGTAAGGTTAGAGGTACACGGGAGGTTCGTGATTGCCCTATTAGATTGGGAGGTCGCGATTGGGCAGCCGACTTCTTCGTCATGTACTTAGTACAGGAAGAGGTTATCTTAGGCATGAGATCTCGGAAAGACCGGTACAGTAATTAGTGCACTCCGACCTACGAGAGTTATCGGTCAGGGTTGCAAGGCTTTCTAATGCTATGCCATGAAGGATAGTACAAGTCCAGCATTATAGGAGATTCCGGTAGCACGCGAGTTTGCCGACGTGTTCGGAGAGCCATGAGGTTTACTTCCACAAAGGAGTGTGGACTTTGGCATTGAGTTAGAGCCCAGAAGGAGACCGATCTCAAAGGCTCCTTACTGTTCCCCCCAAATGGTGTGTGCAAGCTTTAAATTTATAACCCAAGATGTATGCATAAAATAAGGATGCGAACCCGCAGTGTACGGGTCAATCGTAGTAAAAGCAATAATTCCGGGGTGTCGATCTAAGGGACTTAGGTGAAACACAAGCATGTATAGATTGTCAATATTACAACTAACCACAAAAGCAATGAAAGCAATCAAAGATGATAATATAGTCAATTAAGAAAATATGCAAATTCTAGGGATTAAAGCATCTAGTTGTGGTTCCAACTCAAGATCTCAAGATAAGCGGACAAAGCTGAGGTTTTGCAAAGGGAAGGTGTTTCTAAAGTGGAATAGATCACCGGGTAAGTCTCACTACTCACTAACTCCAAACCAAAAGTTCCTATCACCGGGTAAGTCTCAAGGTATTAAGGAAAGGAATTATAATCTCAAACCAACACACCAACTAAGGGAATAGAATCAACCTTTACCGTGTAAGTCTCAGGCTAACTCACAAAGATGGGATGAAGGCACACTCAAACGCCAATAAAGGATAAACCTTTATTACCTACACTTATGATCATGGGTAAACAAACAAAGGAATTACCGGGTAAGTCTCATCCTCGGCTTGCATTGAACCAGGAAAGGTTTAATAAGAATAGGATTAGGCAAACTCTACCACTTAACTCTCAGTTACGGATCAGAAAGGTCACCTTGGTCAGTCTAATTCCACCCCGGCCGAGATGTTCATCGACCGAACGAGATGTTCTAAGGTTAAGGATAAATACTCGAGCTTTCAGGGTCCTACTGGATTTAAGATTATTCTATCATTGTTTTTCCCACAACCTTCAGCCAATCAACCTAGAATCGCACAAATAAATTAGCCACTCATCATCATGAAAGCAATAATCAAATATATGGGAAGAGAATGAATATTTGAACACAAAAACCTTAAGAACAAGGATTCAATAACTGAATCAAATATCAAACAAATAAGCGTTCCTTGGATCACAAATCCAACAAGACAAATCAACAAGAAGGGAATCTAAGAAAGTCTTACAAAACCCTTCACAAAAGCTATAATAAGCTATCAATCCTTCCTAGATTGATCTTCAATCTTCCTTCTTTCAAAACTCTGGAGAAAATCCCTTAATTGTTGGATGCTATCAGCCCTCTAAGCATGCTTGAACTTGTGGAAAATTCAACCCTTTATATAGGAGAATTATCTTCCAAAGATAAAAATATCTTAAAAATATAATTTCCTAATGAAATATAACCACCAAGTCAATCAACAAGCTCGAGGTCTCAAGGAATTTTCAAAAGAAGGTCAAGAAACGTGTGAGGGTGAGATGTATATAGGGAATGTGGTGCTAGAATCCGGTAAAAGGATATTTACTTCACTTGCTTTGAACTTCAACATCTTCCACCAATAAGCTTTGCTTATTTTACTTTTATAATTTTTGGGATGCATGAACAGAGGTGCACAATAACCGAAGTCTAGGAGATTAGCAATCATCAATTTCTCGAGATGTCTTAAACCCTTGATGCACATACCATGACCCGTTAAGATATCGATCAATCCGACTTTGGCAAGACACAAACACCAGGCTATGTGAATGGTGCCGAGTTACTCATCATCATGATTGACTTCCCCAAACCTATTTGTTTCTTTCTAACTTCTAGCCAAAATCTTAACTTTTCTTTCACTTGCTTTTCTTTTGTTGCTTCAAAATTCCCGGATAGGTAAAGGGAGGCACGTACGGGTACTGAGATGGATTAAAGGGGTATCCTTGCAAACTCTAGTCCTGATCTGCTGGTGGTGGTGGGTATGGCACGTACGGTACTAGGATGGATCAAAGGGGTAGCCCATAGTGTGGTGTAACTGTATCTCCAACATCCGGCGTTGGTATTGCTGGCTCTCCCTCATCTCCAACATATCTAAGGATAGAGCGGCATAAGAGTCGATCATCTGATCCGTCAGCTCGTCTATCCGTCTTTGAGCTACGGGATCTCGCTGTTTACGGACTCTACGCTTGGCAGGACATGGTGGTGGTGCAGTTGCCTCCTCCTCAGTCTCCTTGTCGTCTAGATTGACGACTGGTACACTGGTGCCTGCTGTATCCGTCCCTATCTCCATGGCAGCACCGCCATCGCCCTCCTCATCCTGATCCTCCTACACTGGAGCTGCTGCGTCTCTAGCGTCCCCAATGTATGGAATCCATGTAGTGGACCAGTACTGAGAATCATAGACAGAAAACTGGGATGACCACCTAATACCTTGAGGGGCAGTCTGCTCCCAAGGCATCGCCACATATGGCGTAGTAAGTCCACGAGGAACCAGAATCCTCCTGGTGATCATCTCCTACAGCCCTAGCGGCTTGGAAGCCGCCACTAATGTACATGCACTCAAGTCCAAACCCGTCACTGTAGCTATGTGGGTCACTAAACCTCCGCAACAAATGTCTCCTCTCCTCTTTGCCTTGATCCGGTGTAGATCCTCAGCTAGCATAGCACCAAAATCAAGAATACATCTAGTAACCATGCAAAATAAACTCAACAGCTCCCACTGTCTCACCTTCTAGAGCATCTCAGTATGTTGAATATCCTATGGGCGAGTCTGATGGCGAGGTGGAAGATGATCCGTTCCTTGGAGTTTCCAGGTCTCCACCTATCAGCATGCTCAACTACGTGAGCTATCTGTCCCCAGAACTAGCGAGCTATAACTCAAGAGGGGAAATCAGTAATTGTCAGAGTCGGGAAGCCGAAGACCTCTCTCCACTGGTCCATCGGTACTAGATAGTTCCGGTTCAGCAACTGGTACTTGATGGCCTGCTCTGTAGGCAGGTGAGTCACTGAGCTCACAAACTCCAGTATGCGCTCGAGGTAGGCCGGAGCTCTGATCTCCATAAACTGCTCCAGCCCTATCATCGAGACCATTCGTCTCAGATCCTCCGCAACATGTAAACACTCAAAGGCGGAGGTGTCCAAAAACCGCGGCGTAACCACAGGGCGCCTACAGATGCGGTCGTAGTCGGCCTGGTGACGCTCATGTATCACCGGTACAGAAGGCCTAAAAGAAGAACGAGAAGGGGAAGATCCATCTCTCAGAACAAGCTATCTATCAGACCTAGAACTCATTTTTTTCTCCTTTGCCAGACCACCTCGGTTGCCCTGACAATTTTTAAGAATGACCTCGGCCGAGGTGCAGGTTGGCTGGACCAAGGTAGAAGGTTGTTCGATTCCAACTCTCAAATTTCCTGTTCTTTTCCCCCAAAATCACTACCAATTATTCCTATGGCGTACTTAATCTTTTTTAACAAAAAGAATTGGCAACCAGAGCCAATTTCTTCGAAAATCGGTGAAAGAAGAAGAGATTAGGGTTTTATCGATTTACCCCAGATCCGACTGATTGGAAGCGTTTTTGTTGCTGATTGTCGCTTGCAAATTGATCCTCTACTCTTTCTTTATAGATTGAGATTAATAATCGTCAAAAATGATCGAGAATCAGAGAGCGAGGTGAATTTGTGTGCCGCGGTCGAGAAGGTGAGAGAGGGAAGAGAGAGAAATAGTTCCCCCTTTTATACCCATCACTAAATTTGCTGTCACCTCGGTCGAGGTGGTCCCGACTGGACCGAGGTTTCTGGACCGAGGTGAAATGTTGTCAGCCCTAGTCACCTCAGTTTCTCAAGAATCATTTCGGTCGAGGTGTTGTGACAGCAACCGAGATGTGTCTCAGTCAAACTCCGTCTTCTCGATTTCTCGAACTTCCGTCCTTCTAGTGTTTCTCCTTGGTTGTATTTCTTCCTTAGAGATTACCTTTTTTTCTGTCTAGGACGCCAAAAACAAAGCAAAGCAAAGCAAACTATCTAAAACTAGGCTAGAAAAGGGAAAAGAAAGCAATACCTTGGGTTGCCTCCCAAGAAGCACTAGAGAGAGGTTAGATAGGCAATCATCAAAAGAGGAACCATATAGTGAAAAATCATCCATAAATACCTCCATGATCTCCTCTATATACTCGGAAAAGATAGCCATCATGCATCGCTAGAAGGTAGCGGGTGCATTACATAATCCAAATGGCATCCTCCTATAAGCGAATGTCCCCCATGGACAAGTGAAAGTGGTCTTCTCTTGATCATCCAGATATATAGGAATCTGGAAGAAACCACTATAACCATCTAAGTAGTAAAAATGTGAATGCTGGGCTAACCGTTCGAGCATTTGATCTATGAAGGGAAGTGTAAAATGGTCCTTCCGAGTGGCCATGTTCACCTTCTTGTAATCGATGCACACCCTCCAGCCCGTGAAGGTCCTAGTTGGGATTAACTCGTTGTTCTTATTTGTCACAACGGTCATCCCTCCTTTAACTACGTGCACTAGGCTCACCCACTTGTTGTCCGACATAGGAAATATGATACCTGCATCCAACAACTTAAGAATTTCTTTCTTCACAACCTCTTTCATGATCGGATTTAACCGTCTTTGAGGTTCCCGTGAAGTCTTATGATCATCCTCCATTAGAATTCTATGCATGCAGAAAGAAGGCTTAATGCCAATAAGATCATCAATAGTATAACCCAAAGCCTTTCGATGCTTTCTTAGGACATGCATCAATTTAGATAATTCAGATTCGGAGAGGGAAGCACTAACGATGACGGGATAAGTAGAATCCTGTCCAAGAAAAACATACCTCAAGTGATTCGGGAGTTGTTTAAGCTCCACCACTAGGGGTGCTTTCTGAGGTGGATCTTTGCTTCCTCCTTCCAGCGGAGTAGACTTAGATCGAAGAACTGGACTTTCAGAAGTCTTAGCTGACATCATCTCGCTTTCGACCTCGGTCGAGGTCCAGAGAGGGTGACCGAGATGTTCTTCAGTCAAGAACACCTCGCTTGGTCCAGAAAGTGCCTCGGTCGAGGTACTGCAACTGGGAAAGAAACTAGAGATTCTCTTCTCCTGGATTAATTTTTCAATCTTAGCTCCTGGATCTTCTTCCAGTACCTTTAAGCTCCGTATATCTGCATCACAAGAAACATCTATACCTTCCTCCATTAAGCTAAAACTAATAACTCTCTCAACTGGATCATTAATAAGGATAGAGCTCACCAATTCTCTTGATTCTTTTTTGATAGCATGAATTATTGTCTATATTTTGGGGACTGTTTAGACGTTTTATCTTCAATAATCTGCATGTTTGTATATATATTATATGATTATATTGTCATTTTATCTACCTTTGCGGGAATCGAGGTCTACACCTAGTTTTGTTGTAATCGTAGGTAAAACGGCACGTTTTGCATCAAAAAGGAGCAAAAGGAGCTAAGGAGTCATTGGAGCTACATTCAGGAGCTTAAGGAATAATCCAGGAATCATGGAATAGGATTAAAGATTCACTTTGGACCAGATTTGACAGATTTCATTTCAGTTGTGATTCACCTCGGTTGACTACAGAGTCACCTTGACCGAGGTGATCCAGAGGAGCCGACTCGACTGAGGCGAACACTTGGGACGCGGCGAGTATATTTTATTCTTGGCTGAGATCTTTTATCTTTGCAAAGAGGATCTTATATTTTAGGGCTGGATTCCTGGAAGGAAGAAGATGAGTTTGCCCATATATTTTATCTATTTTTATGGGAAGAGATCTTTCTAAGATATCTTATCTTTGGAGAGTAATTTTCCTATAAAAAGGGTTGGATTTTCCACAAATCAGTATCCCGCTTACGACGCAAAGATCGTGCTATACACCGCCGCAACCATACTCCAGTTGGGAGATTTGAAGAACCTTTTTGAAGGTTGAAGGAAGAAAGTCTATAGCTTTTATAGCTTTTTGAAGGGTTTTTGTAAGATCATCTTAGATTCCCTTCTTTGTTAATTGTCTATTTGGATTTTAATCCAAGGAACGCTTGTTGTTTTGATAATTGATTCAGTTATTGAAGCCTTTCTCTTAAGGTTTTCTTGTTCAATTATTCTCTTTCTTCCCATATATTTGGTTAATACTTTCATGATGATGAGTGGCTAATCTCTTTGTGTGAATCTAGGGTGATTGGCTGAAGGTTGTGGGAAAAACAATGATAGAATAATCTTAAATCACAGTAGGACCTTGAAAGTTCGAGTCTTTATCCTTAACCCTAAGCGTCTCGTTCAGTCGATGAACATCTCGGCCGGGGTGGAATTTGGCTGACCAAGGTGACTTATCTGATCCGAAACTGAGAGTTAAGTGTTAGAGTTTGCCAAATCCTATCCTTATTACACCTTTCCTGGTTCAATGCAAGCTTAGGATGAGACTTACCCGGTAATTCCTAGGTTTGTTTACCTAAGATCATAAGTGTAGGTAATAAAGGTTTATCCTTTATTGGGGTTTGAGTGCGCTTTCGATCCATCTTTGTGAGTTAGCCTGAGACTTACCCGGTAAAGTTTGATTCTATTCCCTTAGGTGGTGTGTTAGTTTGAGGATATAGTTCTTTATCTTAATTCCTTGAGACTTACCCGGTAATAGGAGTTACGGTTTGGGATTAGTGAGTAGTGAGACTTACCCGGTGATCTATTCCACTTTAGTAATACCTTCCCTATGCAAAATTCTCAGCTTTGTCCGCTTATCTTTAGATCTTGAGTTGGAATCACAACTAGATGCTTTAATCCCTGGAATTGCATATTTCCTTTATTGACTTTTTGTCATCTGTTACGCTAAGATCGTGATGCGCAAATGGTTTTAAATTTGTAACTCGAACTAAATCCTAACTACCTAGCGAAACCCGCAGTGTACGGGTCGTTTGTAGAAGGGATAGTATTCCGAGGTCGAACACAAAGACTAAGGTGAAATTGATTCGATTTGTGATTGAGTTTAGTAAAGATCTAGGTTGAAAAAGAAGAAAGGAATAAAGAAATGAAAATCTCAAATATTTTTAGTTGGTTTTTGGTGATCAATCAAGGATCACTATTCATGCAAAGTAAACAATCAAACCAAACTAATAATCAACACAAATAAACAATCTAAACAAGATAATGATCAAGGAAAGAAAAGACGGATTCTAGGGGTTGGAAGTCCCGGTTATGGCATAGGACTCAAGTTATCTATTCAATTCTTGGATTAACTATGATATGTTGGGATTAGGCGTTTCTAGATTGGGATCAATTACCGGGTAGGTCTCATGGTCCAACTAGTCCACTCCTAAGGTCTCATTACCGGGTAAGTCTCTAAGAACCTAAGGATAGGAATTCTACACAAACCGGATTGTTAATTAGGGGTCTAACTTATCCTTACCGGGTAAGTCTTGGAAAGGGAAGTCCTAAACAACTATCCTAGCACACCTAATCCAATGGCGGCTTATTAGGCTCACCACTACCTAAGGTTTGTTATCTTTAGAATCTAAGAGCAAGGGTTAACGGGTAAGTCTCTCCTAACACTTAGTTACTAACACTAGGCTACCCTAGGGTAGATTAAATTCAACAAACACTTAGGATTTCAACATTCTATCGATCTAAGACAAGATCCTTCGAACCAGGGAAAATCACGGTTTGTTCTACCTAAACCACGGCCGTGGACAGACAAGAACTACCCGTGATTTCTAACAGCGGCTACGTTCATACACATAAGTCATCCAAAGGTCGATCTAAGTCCGTCTTATCATAGCCCTAGCCATAACCATCCCTTCCTTACCCTAAAACCTCTTTAATTTAGCCTACAACGTTCATAATAGAAATCGAAACAAACAAACATAAAATCATAACATCCATTGCAAGATAATGAAGGAAAAGTGAACTTAATTCAAAACCAAGCTGAAAATAGAATGAGAGTGACTCACAATCCTTCCAAAAGAAGGTTCAAATGTTTCATACAACTCTAGAAATAGAATCCGGAATTCTCCACTACAAGCTATCAAAGTGTGGCAATGGTGTGTGTTCTTCTTCTCCTCTTCAATGGAGCTCTTCTTCTTCCTCTTTGACACTTTCCTTCCTAGAAAAACTTCTTGTTGAGAGTATATTTTTGTTAGAGAGAAATGGATAATGGATGAGCTGCTCCAAGATGCTCCCAGCTGCCTCTCACAGCCCATGAAGGACCACTTTTATAACAAACTTGCATGAGCTGGCCATGAGAGTCGTGGCACAGCTATCACAAGAATCTGGCAAAATCCACGGGTGATTCCACGGCCGTGGAGTGTCAGAGAACCGTGATTCTGTGCAGAAACTTCGCCTTGGATTATTAAGCTGTGATTTGGTGCATGGCTAGTGTTGGCAAGGTTTCATGAGTCCTCCTTAGCCTTTAGCTTGTGTCCTAATGAGTCCGAGGGTGTGTCATCTAGATGAACGATCCTCAAACGCATCGTTTTAGCTCCTAAATTTCCCGAAATACCTATAAAACACGCACAAGTCTGTGTAGACGTCTATCTTGACAAAATACATGAATTGAGTGCAAAACGTCTTGAACTAATGCTAAGACCCGCATGGATGAGCGAAAAATCTATATAAATGATTACCTAAAACTAAGCAATAAATCGTGTTATCAAAGTACCCCATACTTAAGGTTTGCTCGTCCCCGAGCAAACTCCCAACTATAGACTAGGAGATGACATGATTTATGTGTGCAGAAAAAAATGGCAAAATCTTTTTGGGTTTGTGCTTCTACTATTGGATCACCTTCATAGTCATGTTCAATGGCAATTGGAAAAGCAATTATGTATCAAACAAATAAAGGCATGGAAAGACAATTGTACTTAACTCAAAAGCATGCATGAGATGTAAGGATGAAGAGGTCAAGAAGATCAAGAGTATATCCGATCTAGATTACTAAGTCTTACAAACATGCAAGTAGGTCATAAGGTCTTGTGACATAAAAGGCCATGAAAAGTTGTGATTGGGTGGGGAATTCTCTAAGTTATGTGATGCTAATCCGGGAATGGAACTAACTCCACATCCTTGTCCTCGATCAACTCCCCTCAAGTGTATATTTTTCCCTATCTTGCTTTCTTTTCTTTTTTCTTTGACTTATTTTTGAGACAATGGCATTGGTGTACAATAGCCGAAACCTCGGTGATTAGCCATCCTCGGGCTTTTTCTATTTTTTTCGAGGTGCATCCACACCGGGCACACATACCAAAGCTCGTTAGGGCTATTGGTTCATTTGACTTTGGCAAGGCACCAACACCCGATTATGTGAA
This sequence comes from Fagopyrum esculentum, assembly GCA_033239045.1. Taxonomy (NCBI): domain Eukaryota; kingdom Viridiplantae; phylum Streptophyta; class Magnoliopsida; order Caryophyllales; family Polygonaceae; genus Fagopyrum; species Fagopyrum esculentum. Next base: position 100,548,986 of record BSUD01000007.1, on the reverse strand, counting down.
GTGTACCGAGTTACTTGTCATTTAAACCAACGCCCCCAAACCTATTTTTGGCTACACTTCCACAATAATTTCAGCATTTCGTTCATGACATTCCTTTCATCAACAACTTTACCCCACACTTGCTTTTCACACACTTCAACACACTAGCATGTTCCTATTCCCGGATGGGTTAAAAGAGGTCAATTTTATATCAATTGAGGTGCTTAAGCAATCATGATCAAGATGAGAAGTAGAGAAAGATGAAATGCCTCATTCATTCCTAGATGGTATGCAAGAACTATCATGTAATTTCGACTTTCAATACTCAATCCGTTCTAGGCAATCATCATGATCACAAATCATTCATAGAATTCAAGGGAAGTAGTTCAAGTCCACATATGCATATATCAATTCAACACATAAGGCCGTCCATAGCCAATTCACAAGACAAGATTCATCATTAGGGTCATATCCAAGCCTAGAAAGCACAAAAATTTTTAAATTTTCTGATTTTTGTGGGATTTTCGTTTTAAATATGTACAATGCAAGACATGTGAAGATTTTAAACTATCCTAGATGCTCATCATGCATAGGATCATGCAAACCCCACCCCATACTTAGAAACACATTGTCCCCAATGTGGTATTCAAGCAAAGAGAGTGAAAGAAGGTTCTCACAATGTAAAAGTGGTTTGCTATGGTAATTGGGATTTCTCAAATGAATTGATGTTGGATGATCCTATCAACCATGGTAGAGAGCTCTAAGCATCCATCAAAGCTTCGGAACCCGCGCTAGGCACCGCTAGCCGTCCAAGTCCCGCGTCCGCTCCACCCATAATTGGTGAGGGGTTCATCATCATCATTCATATGCCAAGAAAGGCTTCCAATGCTACTAAGGTTCTAGCACACACACAATATAGACAAAACACACACAAGGATAGAAAATCTAAAAACGAAAACAAAACGAAAAAGGAAAAAAATGTTACCAATGGGTTGCCTCCCACCAAGCGCTTCTTTAAGGTCATTAGCTTGACCAAACTCGGGGGCGTCTATTCAACGTGAAGTGGGGCAATCATGTCCACCGGAGCTCCCGGAATATACTTCTTCAAGCGGTGCCCATTCACTTTGAAATTCCCACAATGCTCCCCTCCTATCTCAATGGCTCCATGGGAAAAGATCTTCTTCACCACATATGGCCCAGTCCATCTTGATTTGAGCTTTCCAGGAAAGAGCCTTAGCCTTGAGTTGAAGAGAAGGACAAGATCTCCTTCACTCAACTCCTTGGGGATGATCTTCTTGTCATGCCATCTTTTGGTTCTTTCCTTGTAAATCCGGGCATTCTCATAAGCGTCCAACCGGATCTCCTCAAGGGCGTTTATATCAAGCAACCTCTTCTCTCCCGCCTCTTTGAGGTCAAAATTTAGCCACTTAATGGCCTAATAAGCTCTATGCTCCATTTCCACCGGAAGATGGCAAGACTTGCCATAGACTAGCTTGTAAGGAGTGGTTCCAATTGGTGTCTTGAAGGCGGTTCTATATGCCCACAATGCGTCATTGAGCTTCATGGCCCAATCCTTTCTAGTCCTAGACACCGTCTTCTCAAGGATGGCCTTGATCTCCCGGTTGGAGATCTCCACTTGGCCACTAGTTTGGGGATGGTAAGGTGTTGCCACCTTATGAGTCACCCCATACTTAGCCAAAAGCGCTCCAAAGTTCCTATTCGTGAAGTGCTTTCCTCCATCACTAATGATCACCCTTGGTGTTCCAAACCTAGGGAAGATCACCCGGTTAAAGAACCGCACTACAACCTTGGCATCATTTGTAGGAGAGGCGATTGCCTCCACCCATCTTGACACATAATCCACCGCCAATAGGATGAAGAGATTGCCACATGAAGAAGGGAATGGTCCCATGAAGTCCACACCCCACACATCAAATATTTCGACTTCTTGGATGTTGTTCAAGGGCATTTCATTCCTCCTTGAAATGTTGCCCGTCCTTTGGCAAGCATCACACGCCGCTACAAAACCTTGCACATCTCTAAACAAGTTAGGCCAATAAAAACCGGATTGCAATACCTTTGCACACGTCTTGTGTGAGCTAGCATGGCCTCCACATGGTAAGGAGTGACAATGCCGGATCAAACTCTCCACTTCATCTTCCGGTATGCATCTTCTAAACATCCCATCCGGCCCTCTCTTGAATAGAAGTGGTTCACTCCAATAGTAGTGCCTCACATCGTTGAAGAACTTCTTTCTTTGTGCATATGTCAATCTGGGAGGCACTTCCTCACACACTAAGTAGTTCACGATGTCGGCATACCATGGCTCACTTCCTCTAGACACTTGGAATAAGCATTCCTCCACCATTTGTAATTGTTCATCCCGGAATGAGTCATCAATTGGGATGTCATCTCTTTCAAGCTCTAATGGTGGGAGTCTACTAAAGTGGTCCGCCACTGAGTTCTCGGATCCCTTCTTGTCCCGTATTTCTAAATCAAACTCTTGAAGAAGAAGGATCCACCGAATCAACCTTGGTTTGGCATCCTTCTTGGTAAGTAGATAACGGATCGCAGCATGATCCGTATAAACTATGACCTTCGCTCCAACAAGGTATGAGCGGAACTTCTCAAATGCATACACAACCGCTAGCAACTCCTTCTCGGTGGTAGCACAATTGAGTTGGGCATCATCTAGCGTCTTGCTAGCATAATAAATAGCATGAGTGCGCCCATCTTTCCTTTGCCCTAAAACAGCCCCAACGGCTACATCGCTTGCATCGCATATGATCTCAAATGGTAGACTCCAATCCGGAGGTTGCATGATAGGTGCGGAGATCAAGGCGTTCTTCAACCTACAAAAAGCCTCAAGACAATCTTTGGAAAAGACAAAATCTACATCCTTCATTAGTAGGTTAGTGAGAGGCTTAGAAATTTTAGAGAAATCTTGGATAAACCTCCGGTAAAAACCGGCATGCCCTAAAAAACTCCTTACCCCCTTCACCGAGGTAGGTGGCGGCAACTTCTCTATTGTTTCAATCTTGGCCCTATCAACCTCAATGCCACGGTTAGACACCAAGTGTCCTAACACGATGCCTTCACTTACCATGATGTGGCATTTTTCCCAATTTAAGACAAGATTTGTCTCCTCACATCTTTGCAATACTAATGACAAGTTAGCCAAGCAATTATCAAAGGAAGAACCATAAACAGAGAAATCATCCATAAACACTTCCATGATATTTTCTTTGTATTCCGAAAAGATAGCCATCATACACCTTTGGAAGGTGGTGGGTGCATTACACAACCCAAATGGCATTCTCCTGTATGCAAAAGTACCCCATGGACATGTAAAGGTTGTTTTCTCTTGGTCATCGGGGTGGATAGGGATTTGGAAGAATCCACTATAGCCATCTAGATGGCAAAAATGAGAGTGTTGAGCTAACCTTTCTAGCATTTGGTCAATGAAGGGGAGAGGGAAGTGATCTTTCCTAGAGGCCATGTTTAATTTCCTATAATCAATGCACATCCTCCATCCCGTAACTGTCCTAGTGGGGATTAGTTCATTGTTCTCATTGGTTACTACGGTCATCCCACCCTTCTTAGGTACTACATGAACGGGGCTAACCCACTTACTATCCGAGATAGGGTAGATAATTCTCGCATCTAGCAACTTAATGATTTCCTTTTTGACTACCTCTTTCATTATAGGATTCAATCTCCTTTGATGTTCAATAGAGGGTTTGTGGTTATCTTCCATCATTATCTTATGCATGCACAAAGAAGGCTTAATGCCAACCAAATCATCAATAGTATAACCAATGGCTTTTCTATGCAATCTTAGTTCATGCAACAACTTAGCAAGTTCATCATCACTCAAGCATGCATTAATAATCACCGGATACGAAGAATTTTCACCAAGAAAAGCATACTTCAAATGGGAGGGGAGGGGTTTGAGTTCAAGTTTAGGAGGACCTTTATCAATTGGAGATGATCCAAACAATGTTGGATGAGATGAATCCAAAGCAAATGAAGACTCTCCAAGGCTCCTAGAAGCTTGGTCACCATCAAGGGCTGATCTAGGGAAAACCACGGCTGAAATCACGGTTTGCTCATCTTCCACGGCCGTGGTTCTTGCCAAGCTTGCTTCCCGGAGTTGTCCAGAAAGTTTGACGGCCGTGGAACATAAATCTCGACCGTGGAATTTGCAGCTGTTCAACACCTCTTCGTGGCCTTCAAATCCACATCTTGGCTCCTCTTCCAAGGCTTCCAAGGCCTTGATCTCTTCATTCCAAGCCTCCTCAACACCTTCTTCCATCATACTTAAGGTAAGAACCTTCTCCAAGGGATCCTTGATCAAGATCGAGCTTACAACTTCCCTAGATTCCTCTTGCTCGACTATGTTGAAGACATCCTCATCAAGGGTTGGCCCTTTCATCATTGTGGACAGCTTGAACTTGATGTTCTCTTCTCCAATGTTGAAGAAGAGAGTCCCATTCTTGCAATCCACTAGGCATCCGGAAGTGGCTAGGAAGGGTCTTCCTAAGATGATAGGAACCGGATAGTCCGCCGGAATATCTAAGACGGCAAAGTCAATTGGCACATAGAATCCTCCTAGTTGCACCGGAATGTCCTCTAAGATCCCAACCGCATGAGTGATAGAACAGTCCGCCATATAGAGGGTCATCTTGACCGGCTTCGGCTCTCCTAGCCCGACCTTGTTGCAAAGGCAAGCGGTATGATGCTTACGCTTGCTCCAAGATCACAAAGGGCCTCGTACTTCACATCTCCCACTCCAATTGGGAAACAAAAAGAACCCGGATCTCTTAGCTTGGGAGGCATCTCCTCCTTCATCGTTTGGATCAATTCCGAGGATCTCTTGTTCATTCTTATCTCCCCATACTCTTCCAACTTCCTTTTGTTGGAGAGTATTTCCTTCAAAAACTTGCCATATGCCGGCATTCCTAAAATAGCATCCATGAACGGAATGTTAATATGCAACTTAGACATTAGTTCAAGGAACTTACCAAAGTGATTGTCCAAACGAGCTCTTGCTCTTGATTGTGGAAACGGTAGTGGTGGCTTGTATGGAGGTGGTGCCACATAGGTTGGCTCTACATCCTTGCTCTTGCCTCCATCTTCTTGCATTCTTCCCTCTTCTACCACTACTTGCCTTCCCTTAGCATTGTCTTTGGGCAAAGGATCCTTCATACTCAACCCACTCCTCGTTGTGATAGCCAACACTTGGCCTCTTGGGTTGCCTTCGGTTCTTCTGGGAAGCTTTCCCGGATCTCTATGGGCTTCACCCGCCTTTTGGAACACTTGTGCTTCCAAAACCTTTTGGGCCTTAGAGATTGAAGTCACGGTGCTCTCAAGACCACTCAACCTTCCTAGCAATTGCTCAAACATTATTTCGGTTCTATCCTTTGGAGGTTGAGTGAATCCGGGTGGAGGTTCTTGTGAAGCTCTTGGTGGTGGAGTTGTTCTTGTGGAAGCGGGAGGGTTCAAGGCTCCATCCGGGTTAGAGTAAGAAAATCCGGGATGGTTGTGGTTGGGCCGGTAATTGTTGAATTGCCGGTTGTTGTTGAAACTCCTTGGGCCTTGGTAATTGTTGAAGTTGCCCCTTCGCATATAATTCACATCCTCCTCCTTGGAAGACAAGTTGGCTTGTGGAAGTACTTGAGGAGTTGCTTGGTTCTTCAAAGTTGTAGCACACAACTCCCTCAAGGACTTTAATTCATTGTTGATGGCGTCAAGCTTGAAATTGCTCATGGTGACTTCACTCACCTCATATGCTCCCGCCTTTCTCCCTTCACTCTTCCTATGGGAGTATTTCTCAATCACTAGAGCTTGCTTCTCCACAAACTCCCAAGCATCATCCACATGCTTCTCCATGAAAGTCCCACCGGAAAGAGATTGAAGTTTGAATTGGCTATCTTCATCAAGTCCCTTGAAGTAGATCTCCAATAGCTCAATTTTTGGTATGTCATGGTGTGGACAATCAAGGAGAAGATCTTTGAACCTCTCCCAAGACTTGAATAAACTTTCTCTATCCTTCATCACGAAGGCATTGATCTTCCCTGTTAATTCGGTAGTCTTGGAAGGTGGGAAGAACTTAGTCAAAAACTCGGTTGTCATCTCCTCCCAAGTACCAACTCGCCCTTGTGGAATAGATTGATACCAAGCTAAGGCTTTATCCTTAAGAGAGAAGGAAAAGGCCCTAAGCTTATGGTTGTTGCTCTCCAATCTTGGCGGTCTAAGAGTCTCCATCAAGATCTCATAATCCATCAAGTGTTGATGAGGAGACTCTCCTTCCATCCCTCCAAAATGATTATGCCGGATCATTTGTAGAACTTGAGGGCGGAGCTCATAGTTGTGGGTCGCGGGATCTCCTAAGTTCACACCCGGTCGGTGTGCTCTTTGTGCCGGATCCATACATCTCCCTAGGGTTTGTGGCTCCTCAATGGCAATGGGCACAACCCTAACATTAGCCGCCGGCTGCGGTTGTGGTGGAGGAGGTGGAGGTTGTCGGCGATTAAGCTCTCCTTGAACAAGGGCTTGCCTAATCTCCTCAATCTCCCTCCTAGTTTCTTCTTGCCTCTCATTGGCAAGTCTCCTTTCTTCCTCCAAGAGCTCATCTCTTATCCTTATTTGCTCTAAGGCTTCATCCAACTCATCTTGGAGGTTTCTTCCGGCCATCTCTTTCTCTTTTCGGATGTTCTTGGATATAGATCGAAGGGTTTTCTCCGGTTCGGGATCGAATGCAGCTAAATCCTTGCCACGAGATCTTTGCATACACCTAAAGAGTAATCGATGTCCTGAAAAGCAAAGACACAAACCAAAAAGAGATCAAAAGCAACAAGAAAGATCTAAACAGAAACAATCACAAAATAGACTCAATCTAGGACTAGTCCCCGGCAACGGCGCCAAAAACTTGTTACGCTAAGATCGTGATGCCCAAATGGTTTTAAATTTGTAACTCGAACTAAATCCTAACTACTTAGCGAAACCCGCAGTGTACGGGTCGTTTGTAGAAGGGATAGTATTCCGAGGTCGAACACAAAGACTAAGGTGAAATTGATTTGATTTGTGATTGAGTTTAGTAAAGATCTAGGTTGAAAAAGAAGAAAGGAATAAAGAAATGAAAATCTCAAATATTTTTAGTTGGTTTTTGGTGATCAATCAAGGATCACTATTCATGCAAAGTAAACAATCAAACTAAACTAATAATCAACACAAATAAACAAGCTAAACAAGATAATGATCAAGGAAAGAAAAGACGGATTCTAGGGGTTGGAAGTTCCGGTTATGGCATAGGACTCAAGTTATCTATTCAATTCTTGGATTAACTATGATATGTTGGGATTAGGCGTTTCTAGATTGGGATCAATTACCGGGTAGGTCTCATGGTCCAACTAGTCCACTCCTAAGGTCTCATTACCGGGTAAGTCTCTAAGAACCTAAGGATAGGAATTCTACACAAACCGGATTGTTAATTAGGGGTCTAACCTATCCTTACCGGGTAAGTCTTGGAAAGGGAAGTCCTAAACAACTATCTTAGCACACCTAATCCAATGGCGGCTTATTAGGCTCACCACTACCTAAGGTTTGTTATCTTTAGAATCTAAGAGCAAGGGTTACCGGGTAAGTCTCTCCTAACACTTAGTTACTAACACTAGGCTACCCTAGGGTAGATTAAACTCAACAAACACTTAGGATTTCAACATTCTATCGATCTAAGACAAGATCCTTCGAACCAGGGAAAATCACGGTTTTTTCTACCTAAACCACGGCCGTGGACAGACAAGAACTACCCATGATTTCTAACAGCGGCTACGTTCATACACATAAGTCATCCAAAGGTAGATCTAAGTCCGTCTTATCATAGCCCTAGCCATAACCATCCCTTCCTTACCCTAGAACCTCATTAATTTATCCTACAATGTTCATAATAGAAATCGAAACAAACTAACATAAAATCATAACATCCATTGCAAGATAATGAAGGAAAAGAGATGAACAAGTGAACTTAATTCAAAACCAAGCTGAAAATAGAATGAGAGTGACTCACAATCCTTCCAAAAGAAGGTTCAAATGTTTCATACAACTCTAGAAATAGAATCCGGAATTCTCCACTACAAGCTATCAAAGTGTGGCAATGGTGTGTGTTCTTCTTCTCCTCTTCAATGGAGCTCTTCTTCTTCCTCTTTGACACTTTCCTTCCTAGAAAAACTTCTTGTTGAGAGTATATTTTTGTTAGAGAGAAATGGATAATGGATGAGCTCCTCCAAGACGCTCCCAGCTGCCTCTCACAGCCCATGAAGGACCACTTTTATAACAAACTTACATGAGCTGGCCATGAGAGTCGTGGCACAGCTGTCACAAGAATCTGGCAAAATCCACGGGTGATTCCACTGCCGTGGAGTGTCACAGAACCGTGATTTTGTGCAGAAACTTCGCCTTGGATTATTAAGCTGTGATTTGGTGCATGGCTAGTGTTGGCAAGGTTCCATGAGTCCTCCTTAGCCTTTAGCTTGTGTCCTAATGAGTCCGAGGGTGTGTTATCTGGATGAACGATCCTCAAACGCATTGTTTTAGCTCCTAAATTTCCCGAAATACCTATAAAACACGCACAAGTCCGTGTAGACGTCTATCTCGACAAAATACATGAATTGAGTGCAAAACGTCTTGAACTAATGCCAAGCCCTGCATGGATGAGCGGAAAATCTATCTAAATGATTACCTAAAACTAAGCAATAAATCGTGTTATCATCATCCTTGATTGTTTTAATTGCTTTTATGGTTAGTAATTACAAAGCTTACCTATTCCGACTTTGTTTCACTAAGTCCCTGTGATCGACCCCTGGATTTTCTTTCTTTTTACTACGATTGACCCGTACACTGCGGGTTCGCATCCTTGTTTTAAGCTTACATCTAGGGATATAAATTTAAAGCTTGGACACACCCTTTGGAGCGAACAAGTTTTTGGCGCCATTGCCGGGAACTTGGTCTAGACCAAGCCGGTTACGGTTTGCTTTTGGGGCACTTGCCCCCGTGTCTACTAACCACTCTACTTGAGTGATTTTCGCAGGTTCTTTTCTTAGGTTTATGCGAAGAACCCGCGCTGGGAAGGAAATCGTTCCTTACTATCCCGAACCAGAAAAGACATATAAACGACGCTTGAGAGAAGCGAAGATGGCCAACCAAGACGATCGCGATCTTGAGGCCGAATTGAAGGAGGCGTTAGAACAGCTACGCCTCAGTAGGGAAGAACTGAGACTGGAAAAGGAGGAAACTCGCACCACGACTGAAGCAATCGAAGCTGATATGGCAGCCTTACGAGACCTGTATCTACCTCGACCGAGGGAAGATCCAGTTCCAGATCCTCAACCGGTGCAGGATCCAATTCCAGACCCTCGACCGAGGCAGGTCCCAGCACCTGTTGCCCCGGCCGATGTACTTCCACCTCGGATACTAGTCCGAGGCGCTCTTTTTGCAACAATCCCGCAAACCCTAGGGCAAAGGATGGACCCCAATCAACACCTGAGGCGTCCTGGAGTTAACCTACGAGATCCGGCGGACCATGACTACGAACTTCGACCGCAAGTTCTTTCCATGATTCGCCAATGCCAGTTTGGAGGGCTAGAGAAGGAATCTCCGCATCAACATCTACAAAACTATGAGATCTTGATGGAGACCTTGAGACCCTCAAGAATAGAAAACAACAACTACAAGCTAAGACCTTTTTACTTTTCTTTAAAAGATAGAGCTCTTACTTGGTATCAATCTCTTCCTCCAGGAAAAATCAATACTTGGGAGGAGATGACTACGGAATTCTTGACTAAATTCTTTCCCCCCTCTAAGACCGCTGAAATGAGAGGGAAGATTAATGCATTCATTATGAAGGACAAGGAGATCTTGTCCAAGTCATAGGAGAGGTTTAAAGACATTCTTTTGGATTGCCCACATCATGGGATTCCAAAGATAGAGTTGTTGGAGATATACTTCAAGGGACTGGACGGAAGAACCCAGTTCAACCTTCAACTACTATCCGCCGGTACATTTATGGAAATGACGATTGACGAAGCTTGAGACTTTATAGAGAAGCAAGCTTTGCACATGGAGAAATACTCTCACCAAGGAGCTGAAGGTGGAGTTAAAAGAGTCAACTTTCAAGAGGCTCCGCCTAACAATAATCAACTCACGTCTTTGAAGAATGACGTGAAGCAATTGAAGGAACTCTTGGTTGCTCAAACCAAGAAGGAAGATCAAGGATCAAGGAACAACAACAATGGATACCGTAACAACAACAACGGTTCCCGGAACAACAACTACAACAACAATAGAGTATCCAACAACAATAATTGGAGGGCGAACAACCAAAATTCGGGTAAGAATCATTCTAACTCCAATTCTAACGATTCCTCTAATCCTTTCCTCTCTTCCCCTTCTTCTTTTTCTACTCCATTAAAGAGCCAGGGGCAAGGATAAAGTTCATCCTAGCCGGAAAAGAAAGACGCAGTGCTGGAGGCCATCTTGATCAAGCTTAGCGCTATGGAGACATCAATGACTTCATTTTCGAAGGCCCAAAAAGCCTTTGAACAACAACTTGCAAGTAGGGCGAACGAAACGCCAGGAGATCCAGGGAAGCTTCCAACAAAAACGGAAAGCAACATTAAGGGCCAGATTATGGCCACAACGACGAGGAGTGGACTGAAGACTGCAGATCCAGTGCCTCGGTCGGTGCCAGTACCGACGAAGATCACCTCGGTCCAGGTGCAGTCGAAGAACACTTCGGCCGAGATGCCAACCGAGGTGGAGCCACAGAAAGCGGAGGGGAAAACTGAAGTTTATATTCCACCTACTGCATATAAACCACCACTTTCATTCCCCCAGTCAAGGGCCAAAGCACATCTAGACAAGCACTTTGGTAAGTTCCTTGACTTGATGAATAAACTACACATTAACATTCCTTTCCTTGATGCTATTCAAGGTATGCCCGCCTATGGGAAGTTCTTGAAAGAAATCCTATCAAGGAAGAGGAAGTTGGAGGACTTTGGTGAAGTAAGGATGACATCTAAATCCTCGGAGCTTACTCAAATCGTGAAGGAGAAGATGCCACCCAAGTTGAGAGATCTCGGCTCATTTTGCATTCCCATTCAAGTTGGGGATGTCACTTGTGAAGCCTTATGTGATCTAGGAGCCAACGTGAGCATCATCCCGCTGGAGCTATGTGTTAAGATCGGACTTGGAGAGCCCAAGCCGGTTAAGATAAGGTTATACATGGCGGACCGCTCCATTACCCATCCCGTGGGCATTTTGGAAGACATTCCGGTTAAGTTAGGTAACTTCTATTTACCTATAGACTTTTTTGTGCTTGATATTCCCGCAGATTATCTTGTTCCTATCATTCTTGGGAGGCCATTTCTAGCAACTTCGGGTTGCAATGTGGATTGTAAGAACGCCAAGTTGAAATTCAATATTGGCGGAGATGAAGTGGAATTCGCATTACTTGCGGCTATGAAAGGAGAGCATCTAGGAAATGATATCTTCAACATCTATGATGAAGAAGAATCAAGAGAATTGGTGAGCTCTATCCTTATTAACGATCCACTTGAGAAAGTTATTAGTTTTAGTTTAATGGAGGAAGGTATAGATGTGTCTTGTGATGCAGATATACGGAGCTTAAAGGCACTGGAAGAAGATCCAGGAGCGAAAACTGAGAAACTAATCCAGGAGACGAAGATCTCCAGTTTCGGTTCCAGTTACAATACCTCGACCGAGGCACTTTCTGGACCAAGCGAGGCGACTGAAGAACATCTCGGTCAACGCCTATGCGCCTCGACCGAGGTCGAAGGTGAGATGATGTCAACTGAGACTACTGAAAATAACAAACTTCTTACTCCCTTCTCTGACATTCATCCTCAGTTGGTGGAATATTCTCTCCACCAACTTTCTGATAATAAAGGACCTTGGTATGCTGATATTGTTAATTATCTTGTTTGCCAGGAAATACCACCCGGATTGACGTACGCTCAAAGAAAGAAATTCTTCAAGGACGTACACCATTACTACTGGAATGAACCGCTGATATTCAAGCGCGGACCCGATGGGATGCTTCGAAGATGCATTCCGGAAGATGAAGTTAATAGCGTCATACGGCATTGTCACTCACTTCCTTGTGGAGGACATGCTAGCGCCAACAAGACATGCGCTAAGGAATTACGTTCCGGTTTCTTTTGGCTTACATTATTTAAAGATGTGCAATCATTTGTTGTCTCTTGTGATGCATGCCAAAGAACAAGGAACTTATCTAGGAGGAACGAAATGCCACTTAATAACATTCAAGAAGTGGAAATCTTTGATGTATGGGGGATAGACTTCATGGGACCTTTCCCATCCTCCGGAGGAAACCTCTATATTCTTCTAGCAGTTGATTACGTCTCTAGATGGGTTGAAGCCAATTGCTTCTCCCACTAATGACGCCAAAGTGGTTGTGAAGTTCTTTAACAGGACTATCTTTCCGTTTTGGAACTCCACGTATCATCATCAGCGATGGAGGGACGCATTTCATCAACCGGAAGTTTAAGGCACTTCTATCGAAGTATGGGGTAACCCACAATGTAGCAACCCCTTATCACCCTTAAACTAGTGGATAGGTCGAGATCTCGAATAGAGAAATTAAAGCAATTTTGGAGAAGACCGTCTCTAGGACAAGGAAGGATTGGTCCATTAAATTGGACGACGCTCGTTGGGCCTACAGGACCGCATTTAAGACTCCCATTGGTGCCACCCCTTATAATTTTGTATATGGGAAGTCTTGTCATTTGCCCGTTGAATTAGAACACAAAGCATATTGGGCGATAAAATGGTTGAACTTCGACATTAAGGAAGCCGGAGAGAAGCGGCTATTGGACATCAACAAGCTGGAGGAGCTGCGTTTGAACGCTTATGAGAATGCCAAAATCTATAAAGAAAGGACGAAGAGATGGCATGACAAGCGTATCATCCCTAAGGAGCTTAAAGAAGGAGACTTAGTTCTACTATTCAACTCCCGCCTCCGCCTTTTTCCAGGTAAGTTGAAATTTAGATGGACCGGACCTTATGTTGTGAAACATGTTTTTCCTCTTGGTGCAGTTAAGATATGGGGCGAAACGAGTGGAAGCTTCAAGGTGAATGGTCATAGACTTAAGAAATACAAACCGGAAGTTCCGGTTGAGGAGGTTGCACCACTATACCTCGTTTGAAGAGATGTCGTATGGTCCAGCTAGCGACATTAAACCAAGCGCTTCTTGGGAGGCAACCCAAGGTATTGCTTTCTTTTCCCTTTTCCTAGTCTAGCTTAGATAGTTTTCTTTTGCTTTGCTTCGTTTTGTTTTTGGCGTCCTAGACAAACAACAGGTGACATCTAAGGAAGGAATACAACTCAGGAGCACAACTGGAAGGACAGAAGTTTGAGAATTTGAGAAGACAGAATTTGAGTGAGGCACATCTCGGTTGCTGTCACACCACCTCGACCGAGATGATTCTTGAGTAACCGAGGCGACTAGGGTTTCTGAAGATCCACCTCAATCCGCACCACCTCGGTCCAGTCGAGACCACCTCGACCGAGGTGACAGTAGTTCCAGAAAAGGGTATAAAAGGGGGCTGAAATTTCTCTCTCCTCCTTTACCTTCTCCTCGACCGCAGCACGCTCTTCGCCTCGCTTCGCCAACCTTCGCTCGTTTTCGAAGATTCTTGCATCCAATCTACTAAGAAAGGGTAGAGGATCACAGTGCAAGTGCAAATCTGCGAGAAAAACGAACCGAATCGATCGAATCGAGGTAAAATCAGAAAAACCCTAACCTCGCTCTTCTCCGTTGTTTTCCTTCGATTTGGGCTTTGGTTGCCCCTGCATTTGCTGAGAAACAGATTAAGTACCCCATAGGAACCTATTGTAGTGATTTTGGGGGAAAAGAACTGGATTTTGGAAGAAATCAGTCGCGCAGTTTTTCGCCTCGGTCCAATCGACCTGTGCCTCGGCCGAGGTGTTCTACAGAGTAGTCAGGCCGACCGAGGTTGTCTGACAGGTTACAGAAAAGATGAGTTCACATAGACAGCTAGTCCTGAGGGACAGATCTTCTCCTTCCCATTCTTCTTCCTACAGACCTACTAGACCGGTGATCCATGAGAGACACCAGGTTGATTATGACCGCATAGCGGCCCATTCAGTGATTGCACCGCGCTTCCTGGACATTTCTGCATTTGATTGTCTCCATGTGGATGGATATTTGAGACGGATGATTTCTATGGTGGGGCTAGATCAGTTCACTAAGATCCGAGCACCTGCCTACTTAGAGCCGACTATGGAGTTTGTTAGCTCCTTCACCTATCTTCCCACTGAGCAGTCCGTGAAGTACCGGTTGATGAAACGGAACTTCTTAGTTCCTTTAGAGTACTGGCGGGATATCTTTGGTTTCCCGGCCCCGACTCCTGGTGATTTTCCCTCCCGAGCTGTAGCTAGGGAGTTTTGGGACAGATTGCTCACGTAGTTGAGCACGCAGATAGATGGCGCCCTGGAGACTCTAGAGAGCATATTATATTTCACCTAGCTTTTAGGTTAGCTCACATGATTTTTAGTGAGACTCTTCTGGCGCGTACTGAGACGCCCCAGAAGGTCAGATAGGGGGAGCTGTTCAGCCTATACTGCATGGTGGCTGGAGGGATTCCAGACTTTGGCTTGATGCTGGCAGAGGATCTGCATATGATCAAGACCAAGGTGAAGGGCGATATCTGTTGCGGAGGGATTGTGACTCACATAGCGAGTTACCAGGATATGGACCTCAGCGCATGTACCATGGTGGCGGCTGCCAAACCGCTAGGACTTCAGGAGATGATTACTCGGAGGATACTGGTTCCCCGAGGACTCACTACACCGTATGTGGCTATGCCATGGGAGCCGACTGCACCGCAGGGGATCAGATGGTCACCCCAGTTCTCAGTGTATGATCCACACTACTGGTAGACTGCTTGGATCCCACTGATGGAGGATGCTAGAGAGGCAACAACTGCACCAGCTGAGGAGGATGAGGTTGAGGAGACTGTTGATTATGATGATAGGGATGGTGGAGTTCCTATGGATACAGGGACTGATACTGTTGGGACTAGTGCGCCGGTCATCGATTTGGACGATGACGAGACTGAGACTGCACCGGCTGCATCACCAGTACGCCATGCTAGGCGTAGGGTACGCCGACCAAGAGATCCAGATGCTCACCGTCGGATTGATGATCTGACGGATCAGATGATAGACTCCTATGCTGCCCTGACTGTAGACATCCAGGTGAGGTTTGACGCCCGGCACCGAGAGATCGACAGTTGGACTCATCAGATGCTTGAAGGTCAGCACTATGAGCGCCGGATGATAGAGATCCAGTTTCAGCAGACTATGGGTTATCCATTTGACCCATCCCAGTATCCGTACATACCACCACCACCACCACCGGATCGTGATTATTGAGAGCTTGCAGGATTTTCTTTCTTATTTGTTATGCAGCTCAGCTATGTCCGGTGAGTACTTTATTTTCTTTTGACTTATTTTGACCCACTGGGACAGTGTGTCCCAAGTATGGGGTGTTTATGTATTATTCGACTCTTATGGATGTATGACTCGACTTTATCGGATATTTATGCTTTATTTTGCTTATGTGCTTATCTGAGATTACATGCATGCATACAGGTTATTTGATTGAGAAAAACGTCAAAAACTAGTTTAGAAAAAAAAAAGTTTTTTTGACCTCGACCGGGATGGTTCTGGCCAGACGAGGTACTTCACCTCGGTTGACTTAGAACACCTTGACCGAGGTGGTTTAACTGAGAGTTTTCTAAACGTTTTGTGCTTTTTATCTGGATATGATCTCAGTGAAGATCTTGTTTGCTGACTGGTTTTGAAATCTTTATATGCTTGAAAGGTTTTATGATATGTTTAAGTTGCTAAATGTTTTGTTTGAAATTTTTGGCATGTTTAATACTTTGTTTTTATCCAAATTATGTTGAATTTGAAGGTTGACCCCACATTATGAGTTCTCTCACTTTCTTCCTGGAAAGACCAAGGCAACTCATTCTTCTCTCTTCTTCTTCTTGATCATGCTTAGCCCCTCATATACATTTTTGCCTCCCTTTACCTATCCGGGAATTTGCAAGCAAGCAAAGTGGTGAAAGCATGTGAAGCAAAAGTTGAGAAGTTGGCTGGAAGTGAAAGTGTTAGAAAGTAATAAATAGGTTTGGGGAAGTCAATCATGATGATGAGTAACTCGGAACCATTCACATAGCCGGGTGTTTGTGTCTTGCCAAAGTCGGATTGAGCGATATTCCTAACGGGTCATGGTATGTGCATCAAGGGTTTGATGCATCTCAAGAAATTGATGATTGCTGATTTCCTAGGCTTCGGTTATTGTGCACCTCTGTCCATGCATCCCAAAAAGTAAAGTAAAAAAGGAAAAAGTGTGAAATAAGCAAAGCTTATTGGGGGATGATGTTGAAAGTGAAGTGAAAGTGAAAGTGAAGTGATATCCTTTTTCAGGATTCTAGCAACACATTACCTTCTATACATCCCTACCCTACACGTTTCTTGACCTTTCTTTTGGGAAGCCCTTGAGACCTCGAGCTTGTTGATTGACTTAGTGGTTTAAACTGAATTATACATGATTAATTTCGATAATTATGACTTATTATTCATTCTATGATTTTATGCAAAGATGAACAAGTTTCTTATATTTATAAAATGTTTTGATCATATTTTGATTTTAAATTCCATGAAGTATTCTCTCAGAGTGATCTATGAATGTAGCACACCATCAAAAATGTTTTGAAAGGCTTTTTCATTGATCTTTATGACTTATAATCCATTCTATCTTGTATTTTATATGCGGAACTTCTTGGGGACAAGCAAGAGCTAAGTATGGGGTATTTTGATAGCATGAATTATTGTCTATATTTTGGGGCCTGTTTAGACGTTTTATCTTCAATAATCTGCATGTTTGTATATATATTATGTGATTATATTGTCATTTCATCTACCTTTGCGGGAATCGAGGTCTACACTTATTTTTGTTGTAATCGTAGGTAAAACGGCACGTTTTGCATCAAAAAGGAGCAAAAGGAGCTAAGGAGTCATTGGAGCTACATTCAGGAGGTTAAGGAATAATCCAGGAATCATGGAATGGGATTAAAGATTCACTTTGGACCAGATTTGACAGATTTCACATTCAGTTGTGATTCACCTCGGTTGACTACAGAGTCACCTCGACCGAGGTGATCCAGAGGAGCCGACTCGACCGAGGCGAACACCTGGGACGCGGCGAGTATATTTTATTCTTGGCTGAGATCTTTTATCTTTGGAAAGAGGATCTTATATTTTAGGGTTGGATTCCTGGAAGGAAGAAGATGAGTTTGCCCATATATTTTGCCTATTTTTATGGGAAGAGATCTTTCTAAGATATCTTATCTTTGGAGAGTAATTTTCCTATAAAAAGGGTTGGATTTTCCACAAATCCATATCCCGCTTACCACGCGAAGATCTTGCTATACACCGCCGCAGCCATACTCCAGTTAGGAGATTTAAAGAAACTTTTTGAAGGTTGAAGGAAGAAAGTCTATAGGTTTTATAGCTTTTTGAAGGGTTTTTGTAAGATCATCTTAGATTCCCTTCTTTGTTGATTGTCTAGTTGGATTTTAATCTAAGGAACGCTTGTTGTTTTGATAATTGATTCAGTTATTGAAGCCTTTCTCTTAAGGTTTTCTTGTTCAATTATTCTCTTTCTTCCCATATATTTGGTTAATACTTTCATGATGATGAGTGGCTAATCTCTTTGTGTGAATCTAGGGTGATTGGCTGAAGGTTGTGGGAAAAACAATGATAGAATAATCTTAAATCACAGTAGGACCCTGAAAGTTCGAGTCTTTATCCTTAACCCTAAGCGTCTCGTTCAGTCGATGAACATCTCGGCCGGGGTGGAATTTGGCTTACCGAGGTGACTTATCTGATCCGAAACTGAGAGTTAAGTGTTAGAGTTTGCCAAATCCTATCCTTATTACACCTTTCATGGTTCAATGCAAGCTTAGGATGAGACTTACCCGGTAATTCCTAGGTTTGTTTATCTAAGATCATAAGTGTAGGTAATAAAGGTTTATCCTTTATTGGGGTTTGAGTGTGCTTTCATTCCATCTTTGTGAGTTAGGCTGAGACTTACCCGGTAAAGGTTGATTCTATTCCCTTAGGTGGTGTGTTAGTTTGAGGATATAGTTCTTTATCTTAATTCCTTGAGACTTACCCGGTAATAGGAGTTACGGTTTGGGATTAGTGAGTAGTGAGACTTACCCGGTGATCTATTCCACTTTAGTAATACCTTCCATATGCAAAATTCTCAGCTTTGTCCGCTTATCTTTAGATCTTGAATTGGAACCACAACTAGATGCTTTAATCCCTGGAATTGCATATTTCCTTTATTGACTTTTTATCATCCTTGATTGTTTTAATTGCTTTTATCGTTAGTAATTACAAAGCTTACCTATTCGGACTTTGTTTCACTAAGTCCCTGTGATCGACCCCTAGAATTTCTTGCTTTTTACTACGATGGACCCGTACACTGCGGGTTCGCATCCTTGTTTTAAGCTTACATCTAGGGTTATAAATTTATAGCTTGCACACACCGTTTGGAGCGAACATTCTTCATCATAGATGTTGAAGATATCATCTTCCAACGGCTCTCCTTTCATGTCCGCAAGCAATGCAAACTCAACTTGATCACCGTCAATGCTTGGCGTTCTTACAATCAACATTGCAACCCGAAGTGGCTAGAAATGGTCTCCCAAGAATGATAGGAACGGTATAATCTGCGGGAATGTCAAGCACAACAAAGTCTATAGGTAAATAGAAGTTACCTAACTTAACCGGGACGTCTTCCAAAATACCCACGGGATGGGTAATAAAGCTTTCCGCCATGTACAACCGTATCTTCACCGGCTTGGGCTCTCCATGTCCGATCCTCATACATAGCTTCAGCGGGATGATGCTGACGCTGGCCCCTAGATCACACAATGCCTCACAAGTGACATCCCCAACTTGAATGGGAATGTAAAATGTGTCGGGATCCCTTAACATGGGTCGCATCTTCTCCTTCATGATTTGAATGAGCTCGGAGGATTTAGATGTCATCCTTACTTCGCCAAAGTCTTCCAGCTTCTTCTTCCTTGATAGAATCTCTTTTAAGAACTTCCCATATGCGGGCATTCCTAGAATAGCATCAAGGAAAGGGATATTAATTTATAGTTTATTCATCAAGTCAGGGAACTTACCAAAGTGCTTGTCTAGATGTGCTCTAGCCCTTGACCGAGGGAATGGAAGTGGTGGTTTATATGCAGGAGGTGGGACATAAACTTCAGTTTTGTCCGACGCTCTGTGAGGCTCCACCTCGGTTGGTACCTCGGCCGAAGTATTCTTCGTCTGTACCTGGACCAAGGTGTTCTTCACTAGCATCGACCGAGGCACTGGATCTGCAGTTTTCAGTCCACTTCTCATCGTTAATGCCATGATCTGTCCTGTAGGGTTGCTTTCTGTCCTTGCTGGAAGCTTCCCTGGATCTCTTGGTGCTTCATTCGCCTTATTAAAGGATTGTTGTTCTAAGGCTTTTTGTGCTTTCGAAAATGAAGTCATGGACGTCTCCATAGCATTAAGCTTGATCAAGATAGCCTCCAGCACTGCATCTTTCTTTTCTGGCTGGGACGAGCTTGATCCAGGCTCTGTCTCTTCAATGGAGTAGAAGAAGAAGAAGAAGAAAGGAAAGGATTAGAAGAATTGTTCGAATTTGATTTAGAGTAAGAGTTACCCGAATTTTAATTGTT
Organism: Fagopyrum esculentum; assembly: GCA_033239045.1. NCBI lineage: Eukaryota > Viridiplantae > Streptophyta > Magnoliopsida > Caryophyllales > Polygonaceae > Fagopyrum > Fagopyrum esculentum. The sequence continues at coordinate 100,529,129 of BSUD01000007.1, read as the reverse complement.
TGGCCTCCAATTATTGTTGTTGGATCCTCTATTGTTGGTGTAGTTATTGTTCCGGGAACCGTTGTTGTTGTTCCGGGAACCGTTGTTGTTCCTTGAGTTTTGATATCCTTCCTCTTATTACTTGGTGTGAGCAACCAAAAGTTCCTTCAATTGCTTCACATCATTCTTGAGGGAGGAAAGTTGATTATCATTTGATGGAGCTTCTTGGAAATTAACTCTCTTAACTCCATTTTCAGCTCCTTGGTGTGATTACTCCTGCATATGCAAAGCTTGTTTTTCAATGAATTCCCAAGCTTCATCAATCGGCAGGTCCATGAATGTGCCGGCGGATAGTAGTTGAAGGCTGAATTGGGTAGTTCCATCCAATCCCTTGAAGTAAATCTCCAACAACTCTATCTTTGGAATCCCATGATGTGGGCAATCCAAAGGAACATCTTTAAATCTTTCCCATGACTTGGACAAACTCTCCTTGTCCTTCATGATGAATTCATTGATCTTCCTTCTTATTTCGGCAGTTTTGGATGGGGGAAAGAATTTTGTCAAGAACTCCGTCGTTATCTCCTCCCAAGTGTTGATCTTTCCGGGAGGAAGAGACTGGTACCAAGTAAGCGCCCTGTCCTTTAAAGAAAAGTAAAAAGGCCTCAACTTGTAATTATTATTTTCCACTCTTGAAGGCTTCAAGGTCTCCATCAAGATCTCATAGTTTTGTAGATGTTGATGTGGAGACTCCCTTTCTAGACCTCCGAATTGGCATTGGCGAATCATGGAAAGAACTTGCGGTCGAAGTTCATAATCATGCTCCGTTGGATCTCCTAGGTTGACTCCTAGACGCCTCACTTGCTGGTTTGGGTCCATCCTCTGCCCTAGGGTTTGTGGAATACCTACAAAAAGAACATCTCGGACTGGCATCCGAGGTGGAAGTATCTCGGCCGGGGCAACTGGAGTGGGGTCTTACCTCGGTCGAGGGTCTGGTCGAGGCAAGATCTAAGCTCGTAACACAGCCATGTCACCTGCAATCTCTGCAGCTCTGGTGCGATTTTCCTCCCTTTCACGCTGCAATTCCTCCTTATTGAGGCGCAACTGTTCCATCGCTTCTTTCAACTCGGCCTCAAGATCGCGATTGTCTTGGTTGGCCATTTTCGCTTCTTTCAAGCGTCTCTTATATGTCTTTTCTGGTTCAAGATCGTAAGGAACAATTTCCTTCCCAGCACGGGTTCTTCGCATAAACCTAAGAAAAAGAACCTGCGAAAGTAACTCAAGTAGTGGTTACTAATAACAAGGGCAACAGCCCCAAAAGAAAACCGCAACCGGCTCGGTCTAGACCAAGTCCCGGGCAACGGCGCCAAAAACTTGTTCGCTCCAAATGGTGTGTGCAAGCTTTAAATTTATAACCCAAGATGTATGCTTAAAACAAGGATGCAAACCCGCAGTGTACGGGTCAATCGTAGTAAAAGCAAGAATTCCGGGGTGTCGATCTCAGGGACTTAGGTGAAACACAAGAAAGTATAGGTTGCCAATATTACAACTAACCACAAAAGAAATTAAAGCAATCAAAGATGATAATATAGTCAATTAGGAAAATATGCAAATTCTAGGGATTAAAGCATCTAGTTGTGGTTCCAACTCAAGATCTCAAGATAAGCGGACAAAGCTGAGGTTTTGCAAAGGGAAGGTGTTTCTAAAGTGGAATAGATCACCGGGTAAGTCTCACTACTCACTAACTCCAAACCAAAAGTTCCTATCACCGGGTAAGTCTCAAGGTACTAAGGAAAGGAATTATAATCTCAAACCAACACACCAAGTAAGGGAATAGAATCAACCTTTACCGGGTAAGTCTCAGGCTAACTCATAAAGATGGGATGAAGGCACACTCAAACCCCAATAAAGGATAAACCTTTATTACCTACACTTATGATCATGGGTAAACAAACAAAGGAATTACCGGGTAAGTCTCATCCTAGTCTTGCATTGAACCAGGAAAGGTGTAATAAGAATAGGATTTGACAAACTCTACCACATAACTCTCAGTTACGGATCAGAAAGGTCACCTCGGTCAGTCAAATTCCACCCCGGCCGAGATGTTCATCGATTGAACGAGATGTTCTAAGGTTAAGGATAAAGACTCGAGCTTTCAGGGTCCTACTGGGATTTAAGATTATTCTATCATTGTTTTTCCCACAACCTTTAGCCAATCACCTTAGAATCGCACAAAGAAATTAGCCACTAATCATCATGAAAGCAATAATCAAATATATGGGAAGAGAAAGAATATTTGAACACAAAAACCTTACGAACAAGGCTTCAATAACTGAATCAAATATCAAACAAATAAGCATTCCTTGGATCACAAATCTAACATGAAAAATCAACAAGAAGGGAATCTAAGAAAGTCTTTCAAAACCCTTCACAAAAGCTATAATAAGCTATCAATCCTTCCTAGATTGATCTTCAATCTTCCTTCCTTCAAAACTCTGGAGAAAATCCCTTAATTGTTGGATGCTATCAACCCTCTAAGCATGCTTGAACTTGTGGAAAATCCAACCCTTTATGTAGGAGAATTATCTTTCAAAGATAAAAATATCTTAAAAAGACAATTTCCTAATAAAATATATCCATATCTGATAAATAGATCCCTAAATATATGATCTTCCTTCCAAAAATCCAGCCCAAAAATATAAGATCTCTTCTTCCAAAAATAAAAGATCTCAGCCAAATAAAATATATCTCTCCGCTTCAGGATATTCGCCTCGGTCGAGACGCTCCCTTAGATCACCTCGGTCGAGATGGTATTGTAGCTGACCGAGGTGACTCTCAGCTGAAGGTGAAATCTCTTAAATCTGGTCCAAAATAAATCTTTAATTCAATTCCATGCTTCCTGGATTCTTCCTTAAGCTCCGGAATGTAGCTCCAATGACTCCTTAGCTCCTTTAGCTCCATTTTGATGCAAAACGTGCCATTTTACATACGATTACAACGAAACTTGGTGTAGACCTCGATTTCTGCAAAGGTAGATGAAATGACAATATAATCACATAATATACATTCAAACATGTAGATTATTGAAGATAAAACGTCTAAACGAGTCCCAAAATATAGACTATAATTCATGCTATCACTTACCGTATGAAGCCTATCGAGATGACTGAACTTAAGAAGCAACTCGAGAAGTTAGCTGAGATGGGCTTCATCCCTGTAGTGTATCTCTTTGGGGCGCACCAGTACTCTTTGTCCGGAAGAAAGACGGGTCGATGAGGTTATGTATTGATTACCGGGAGCTTAAAAAGGTTAAAATCAAGAATAAGTACCCATTGCCTCGTATTGACGATCTGTTGGACCAGCTGCATGGAGCTTTAGTGTTTTCTCGAATCAATTTGAGATCCAGATGTCACCACATGAGGGTGAGAGAGCAAGTCATAGCCAAGACGGCTCGCTACGAGCTTGTAGTTATGCCTTTCGGGCTCACGAATGTGTACGCCGTGTTCATGGAGTTGATGAACGGCATCTTCATCGACTTCCTAGACCAGTTTGTGGTGGTCTTCATCGATGATAGTCTGGTATACTCTTGTAGTGGAGAGGAGCATGCAAGACACTTGAGGACTGTACTCCAAGTCCTGTAGGATAGAGAGTTTTACGCCCAGCTCTCTAAGTCAAGTTTTGGATGTCTGAGGTGGCCTTCCTTGGTCACATTGTTTCCGGCAAAGGTATCAGGGCAGATCCAGAAAAGATAGAGTATGTAGCATCTTGTCCGCCTCCTAGGAATGTTAAGGAGGTACGCAGCCTTCTAGGATTGGCATGCTACAACTGCAGATTTGTGGAGGGCTTTTCAATTATCGCCCGACCACTTACTTACTTGCTGAGGAAGTCTACAAGATTTATGTGGTCCAAGCCGTGCCTTTAGAGTTTTGAGGAGCTGAAGAGGAGGTTGACTTCCACTCCTATCCTAGCCCAGCCATAGGGCATAGAGGATTTTGTAATGTACAACGATGCATCCAAGCTAGGCTAGGGATATGTGCTGATGTAGAGGGGAAAGGTTATAGCATATGTGTCGAGACAACTGAAGACATATGTGGATAATAACCTTACCCACGATCTTGAGTTGGTTGTTCTTGTGCATGCTTTGAAGAATTGGAGGGATTGTTTGTACGGAGCTACGTGCTAGATATTCACAGACCATAAGAGTCTAAAGTACATATTCACTCAACGGGAGTTGAATAACCTCCAGAGGGATGGTTAGAGTTGCTCAAGGACTTTGATCTGAAGATCTTATACCACCCGGGAAAGTCAAATGTGGTAGTTGATACCCTCAGTAGGAAGACTCCCCGGCAGATGGCGATCGCTTGGCTGACAGCTCAGGCTTAGTTACTACGACACTTGGCATGGCTAGAGATGGATATCCAATTTCGGAATTCCGTTAGCCATTTGTACACCTTAGAGATGTTACGTGAGCTGTTTGTAGAAATCCGACATAAATAGGAGAGTTGCCCAGCTTTGACACAAATCCGAGACAGGATGTCTCGAGAAGATGCGCCACATTTTGTAGTCGATGCGATGGAGTTTTGAGGCTACATGAGCACGTATGTGTGCCCACAGATAGAGAGATGAGACAATGGATCTTATAGGAGGCGCACGCTACCCTTACTCAGTAGATCGCGGTGCGTGTAAGATGTATTAGGATATCAGACGCTCTTTCTGGTGGGACGTCTGAAACCAGATGTGATGAGATATGTAGCTCAGTGTGCGACCTATCAGCAGGTCAAGATTGAGCATCATCAACCAGGAGGAGAGATACACCCACTTCCCGTTCCTCAGTTGAAGTGGGAAGACATCTCGATGGATTTTGTCACCGGTTTGAGACCGAGTCGAGGCTTTGATGCCATCTAAATATAGTGGATCGATTGAAGAAGACCACATGTTTCATTCCTAACAAGGAGACGTGGCTGGAAAGTCAATTGGCAGAGGAGTTCACTAGACAAATAGCGCGACTTTAGGGAGTAACTAGGACTATAGTCTCTAATAGAGTCGGACGGTTTATTTCGAGGTTCTGGCAGCAAGTGCATGCCACCCTAGGGACGAGTCTGCAGTTCACAACTACTTATCATTCTCAGACCGATGGTCAGTCAAAGCGTACCATCCATACTCAGGAGGATATCTAGAGAGTCTGCATGCTAGACTAGGGACAGTTGTGGCCTGATTACCTTCCCTTAGTGGAGTTTCCATATAATAACAGTTGACCCATATCGATCAGGATGACCCCTTACAACTCTTTATACGGACAAAGATGTCGTATGATGACATGAATTATATGTCATTATAATTATGCATATTGTGGATGTTTTACTTCAGTTTTCTTTGCATTCGAAGAGATTTGTGTACCTTTAAGGTTTATTTCAATTATATTTCGAAAATATAGGTCTACACGAGTTTTGGTTGAATTATAGGTGAATTCATTGGAATTGGAAGCAAAAGTGAAGCAAGGAGTAACTATCAATAAGGAAGATTAAGGAACCATTGAGGAGTCATGAAGAGCAAGGAAAGTGCGTGGAAGAGTTACATAAGGAAGATGGAAAACAAGCCAAGAGATGAGCACTTACTGTTGTGGAAAATCGGGTGATTTACACATAAATCGGACAATTTTATTGTAAGAAAAATCGGACGAGTTATGTGTTAGATCGACCGATTTTTACTTGTAATCGTCTAAAAAATATTACATTCGAAACCCCATAGCTTTTGGGCCGGAGAAGTGATACGTCTTGCAACCCATTAGTGAGAGAGTTTATGTTGGAACCCTAGGAACGAAAACGGGGCGGTCGCACAGCGCCGAAAGACGGCATAGGAGAGAGAATTAAAGATTCTTGGAGAGAAAGATTGAAGGAAAGGAACAAAGATCAAGATTCAAGCAAGTTTTGAGATCTTTTGTTTCCATTTGTTATTGCTATTTGTGAACACATATTGTTCAGTACTTTGAGAGATTCTTTTGAAGTTTGAAAGTTTGCTTACAGATTTTAGATATTCTTTGGATTTTATGCAAGGTTTGGTTTTTATTTGGGTTTCCTTATTCAATCTTGATTTTGATTCAAAAACTAAAAATGATTGGCTAAAAACCTTGTGATTCTGGGGGGAATAGTTGATGATTAAGGCTTAGATGATGATAGACTAAACTCATTTAACCATTTGGACCCTGAGAGTTGAGATTTAACCTTTCCGGCAGCGAAAAATCGTGTTGTTCTTGAGCAGATCGGCCGAGTTTTCCCTAGAACAGCCCGATTTTTCTCTATGACGTCCTTTAATTGTTTTATCCTTTAATCAAAGTTAAACCTTGCCTAAATCCTAGCCTTGCCTAACCATTTAAACCCTTATCCAAGTGTAAGAAGAGACTTCATCATTGATTCTTCACTTGGTATCCAAAGTTTGCGAGATTTTGGTAATAGAGAGACTCAACATCCTCTATTAAGGTTCGAGTGTACCTTTCATCCTTACCTTCGAGATCCTTGTGTTTTGGTGGGTGGTTTGAGTGTTAATCCTTTCTTTGAGTACTCTTCTTGATGAGATTCAACATCCTTCGGGTTGAGAGCTTCTAAGTTGAGATAAGTGAGTAGTGGAACTTCACCGTACATTATTCCTTTCTTCGAAACACATAAACTTGGCAATGCCAACTCTGTCCTTTGATCTTTAGATTGTCTTGATTTCAATGCCATAGTCGGTTACTTGAATCTTTGGAATCATTTGTCTCTTACATCTTTACAAAAGCTTTTACATCTTGCCAGATATTATTGGAACCGATTTTAATCTCACTAAATCCCTGAGTTCGACTTTAGAATTTCTTGCCTTACTACAGTTGATCCGTACACTGCGGGTTCTCTTTTCCTTAAATTTTGAATATAAATTTAAGACATTGACGCACACACTTTTGAGCGAACATCGTACCTCGCTATGATAGGACGAGCCGAGTAGGGCTAGCGGAGTAGCACCTAAGCATATGCAGGATGATATGGCTCGAGTAGCGATGATCCGAGCGAGAATGCTGGCAATATAGAGTCGTCAGAACTCTTATGTAGATAAGAGGCGTAGACCTCTAGGGTTCAGAGTTGGAGCTCATGTATGATTGATAGCATCCCCGACACGAGGTGTTAGACGTTTCGGCGTCAAGGTGAAGCTGAGTCCCAGATATCTCGGACCCTTTGGGATCCTTGAGCGAGTTGGGGAGGCAGCAAACAGACTTGCTTTGCCACCGAGACTAGAGAGTGTGCACCAAATCTTCCATGTGTCTCAGTTACGAGAGTACGTACCAGACCCGAGACACATTGTCAATCATGAGGATTTAGTGGTCGAGCCATACCATACATTGGTAGAGCACCCGATAGTTGTCTTAGAGCGTAGTACGAGACGCTTGCAATCAAAAGACATACCAATGATAAAGATACAGTGGTCGATGCAAGGAGTAGATGAGGCGACTTGGCAACCAGATGATAGTATCAAAAGGAACTATCCGGAATTTTATGCTAAGTTAGATGTACCTATAGTGTAGACGTTTTGAATTATGTGCCTCGTGAGGGAATATGAGTTGTGATCAGTGTTTTTGCTTCATTTGTGTGTTGGTCTTGTGGTTTGGTGCATGTTTCGGGATGAAACTTCTTTTTAGGGGGATCTGATGTAACACCCGTGTTTTGGGTTTCAATGCCCCCGCGGTGAAGGGGCCTCCCCTTCGGCCAGCCACTGCCGCAGCTAGGTCAGCCGCCCCTGCGGCTCACCCCAAATCTCGCCCGATCTGTTTTGTTCCATTTTTATTTCTTTCCTTTCTTAGAAGATCCGATCTTCTATCTTATGGGACAACTTTCCTTCTAATTTGTAACCCTAAAGCTGACCTTATTTCGTTCTTTCCCAACCGTTCTCTATAAATTCCCGCCTTCTCTCCCGTTCGTCTCTTCTAGCTTACATTTTCTCCAGCCTCGAACAAGATGCAACCTTTCCTTTGCGACTGACCAACGGTATTTCTATGGTCGTCTATACCCAATCAAAAGTAAATCCCGACTTAGCACTAAGAACAAGTATAGTGATTAAGTAAGGGTCGAACCCAAGAGAGTTAAGGTGTTTTAGATGCAATTATCGATTATAGTGACAAGTGACACAAGGGGGGGGGGGGTTTGGTTGAATTGATGCACAAACTTATGAAAACGATTAATGCGACAAGTAAGACAATGATGGATGAATCTACACTAGGTTGATTCTAAGCATGCAATTGCTAATTTGGTGAGTTCCTTTTACAAGTTTTCAAGTAATCTCCCGTCTTGATCGTATCTATGTGTTGAGCCAACCGGCATCAACAAAACTTCACATGTTAAAGTTCCGTAAACCTACAAGAACAAATAACAAGTTAGCTTTCAAACAAAGACTAAGGGATATAAAGAGAAGATTAAAACCGTTAAACTTATCTTTATATTTGTGTTCCTTTTCTTTAAGTAATCACAACCCGTTATTACTTAAAGTTGCTACTAGATTAAAGACCCGAACCCGGAACCTATTAATCCTAGTTATTTACAGGCACTTTAGAACCTAAGGTGATCAACCTCAAGCAATAGTAAACATGCAATTAGATAATGGAGATCAAGGAAACACAAAGTATTACTGAATGAAAACTTATATTATAAAGTACTTACAACCAAAGCAACAAAACAGCTTCAAACCAACCCAATGTAGCAAGGGAGTTAGCAACTCATTACAAGGTAGCAAGACAATCTAAGTGGATAATTTGATAATTAACAAGATGATAAGATATGCATCCTTCTAGCAATCAACTAAGGACTATTTATACAACAAAAGACACTAAATAGGAGTAAATGGCCGGCCCAAAATAGCCACCTTAAATGCCACAAAGGTGGTGTAAACAGCCGGAGTAAAGCGTCTAGCGTTAAACCGCAGGGGCGGCCTTCAGGAACCGTAGGGGCGGTTTAGGCAGAATTGGTTGATCTTCTTCAGAGCCGTTGGGGCGGCTACACAATTTCGTTGGAGCGGATCTTCAATGCACTTCAACGTCTGACCTTTCGCTTTCTTGGCGATTCTGATGCCAATCAGCCGGGGCGTCCCTATGTCAGCGCATGGGCGGTGACACAGCCTCTTCGTCTTCCAGCTCCCATGTTGAGGCGCAGGCAACGCCGCAGTGGAAGGCAGAGGGAAGCTGATCTTCGTTTCTTCATTGGAGGACACCGCAGGGGCGCCAAGGAGTGGCGCAGGGGCGGTGACACGCTTCTTGGTTGGCGCTGGTGAAAGCGCAAGGAGCGCTCCAGTGGAAAACGTCATCCGCAGGGGTGGATGCAAGTACCCGCTGGGGCGGTGAGGCAACAGAAGCTTTTCTTCGTGATCGATCTTCATTCCTAAGTGCTTATAACTCCTTCTTTAGCTTCTTTTGATCTTCTTCTTCTGGACCAAGGAGTTAGTAGCATAAACCGACACTAATGCAATAAAAAGACTCTAAAAACTATCCTAATTGATAGTGATTCCATCACCTATCAAACTCCCCCATACTTAGACCTTTTACTCGTCCCGAGTAAAAACAAATGACATCAAATAGACTCAAAGGCCTCAGGAAGCATGAGCAAGCAGAAAGACAATGAAAAACAAGAGAAAAGCCAAGAAATTAAGGAAAAAGAGAGGAAATCTGAGAAAAAAAAATACTACCATCCTTATCGCTCCAAGAGTGGCTTACCCGGACAACCTCCTTATGACTCCCCATCTTATGTCGCCAAAACGCCGGAAGGAAAACCTATACTAGGTGTCGCTTATTTTGCCAAGGCGCCCTTTTGGGTTTTCACCTTGCCACTCTTCTTCTTTTCTCACTTTAACTCACATCCCTCAAGTCTAAATTTGTACCAAACGAAGGTTGGTCAGACTACCTTCTTTTTACCTCAACTACGCTTTCGGGTTTTCGGTTTATCCAAGGATTTCCATGCCTTTTTCACTTCTTTGGCTTTTTTTTTTCTTTTTTTTAACGAAACTAAATTTAATAATGCAAAAACATATTCCAAAACAACTCAATGAACTGTATAAGAAATGATATGTCCCTCCCCCATAGTTGAAGTACACTTTATCCTCAAAGTGGAAATGAATCAAAGAGAAATGCGGGAGAAGGGAAAGAAATGTACCCCTCAGTGGGGTGGTCCGGATGGACCACCCGGACCCTCCTCCGGTGGGTAAGGGAATTGGCGGAAGAAGTGCTCCTGCCGGCGGTGAAGGGTGTCGATACGGCCCCCTTGAGCCTCCATCCTCTCTCTAAATGAAGTCTCATAGCTGGCTTGCCAAGCCAGTTGTTGAGTCTCCAACTGCTGCGGATGAGCCGCCGTCCAAGCATCCTGACGGCGGTCAAAGTTAGTGGTCATGGAGGAAGCGAAGCTGGACTACCACGCCTGCTACTGCTCAAGCATGGACCGCTGGTACTCGGTCTACCATGCCTGGTGCTGTGTAGTCAAAGCTGCCGTCGGAGCCTGCAGACTCTCCATGGTCTGACTGTCGTGTCTTTCCATAAGCATATCCTCATTAGTGGTGTGGGCTTTGTTAGAGCCGGCTGCGTACCTCCCAACAATATCAACCTGAGGCCGTCTCGGAGGGACTGGGTCAGCCGGTACGTATAGATCGGAGAGCTCGTCTCCTAATGGAAGTCTTCGGGGGAGGTATGTGATGTGACTCCCGTCTGCTAAAGAGAGCCAAAAACGATGCTCCCCGTCTCTACTGAGGAGCCTGCACCTCCTCAACATACCCTCCGTATAAAGTGGGGCTTCAAATCCGTCCTCTAAATTGGAGAGATCCATCACCTGTGCAGCCAACAAGGAGATGATCTCTCCTCCCACAATGTCACGTGGCTCATTCTTCCTAATCCGCTTCAAAGTGGTAAGGAAGAGGTATGGCCAATCCGGTACCAGTCGTTGGTGGAGAGGCAGGCATATAGCAGTGGAAGGTCCTTAAGAGCAACCTTATTCTCCTCTTTGTGTTACAGAAGACACTCATGAATACCTTTGAGATGAGGCTCAAACAGGGATGAGTGAATTTATTGGAGTACTCACCCCCTGCATGAAATTTAGACTTGGTGGCGGCCTGCCAAAACTCCATCAAATCAGGTGTCGGAATAGGTTCCCACCAGTCGTCGGAAGCGGCTATGGTCACCCCTTATGCCTCCTGCAGCTCGGTGTAGTCTAATGTGTACTTCTTTCTGTTGAACTTGAATGTGAGTCTAACACACCCATGGTCCACCGTTTCCATTTTGAAGGTCGCAATAAACTGGCGGCTGAGCTCGGGGTATGTTGGAGCGATTGTTGTCAAAAAATCCCCGAGCCCAGCGTTGTTGAGAAGCTCCTGCATGATTTCCAACAAACCCAATTGTTCCAAGGTAGGAACGTCCAAAAATCAGGTTGCATACACTTCCCGGCTTTGAGCAATCCTATACCGATCCTTCTCTCCTTCTGATAACTTATATTTCTTCTGGTTCTCCATTTCTTGCAATAAATCAAGCAAAGGAGTTAGAAAGTTCAGAAATTGGATCAAGAGACGAACTTACTGTCGTGATTTACGCAGGGGCGGCTGCAACAGGCACAGGATCGGCTTGACGCAGGGGCGGGAGTTTGCAGGCGCAGGGGCGGGCGAAGAGAAAAAGGAGATTTGGACGTTCGACGAAGGTGGTGGCGATGGGGCTTTCCCAACGTCTTCCTTGCTGTCGCAGACGTCGCCGGAGGTAGGACACTGGAGGAGAATGATAGGGTTGAGTGTGTGTGTGTGGTGGAGATGGTTCGTGTTGCAAAAGGGGTGGCGACACTAGGTTGCCGGAGGTGGCGCAAGGGCGGGACGAGGTGGTGGACGAGAGTTTCCGGAGGGCACAAGGGCATGGGAGGTGAGACGGCTAGGTTTCGAAGAGTGAATGGAGAGGGAGCTGGAGAGGGCGGTAGATGTAGGTTATTTTTGGGAAGTATATTTTTTTCTTGCCTTAACTGAACCGCAAGGGCGGTGTTCGTCGCTGCGGGGGCAGTGTTCGTCACCGCGGGGGCGGTGACAAGAGAGAGGGGGTACGCAACCTCAGCGCCGGGGGCGGCGCTGGCCAAGGGTGTCACCGCAGGGGCGGGGACTTAGAGCCGCAAGGGCGGTTTTTCTGGATAGAAACTCCTCCTTTTATTTCTTCGGGTTGCCTCCCGAGCAGCACCTTTGTTTTACGTCGTTGGCTCGACGTAGGGATTCATCCTCTATGATTGAGCCTCTTCCAACATCACCTTTGGGTTTATAACCGTTTGAGAAGGTAATCCGCCGGAGGCCCTAGTTTCAATTCTTGTAATGGCTTCCGCGATTTGACCAACCTGTTTCTTAAGGTTCTTGACGCTAGATTTTGTTGTTTGGACACAAGTAGCAAAGTGTTTAGTCAAAACCTGCAACATATGTTTAGTTGAGTGATACTTACCTTGGCGGAGCTGTTGTTGTTGGTTTTGTTGATCCCCCAACGAAAATTCTGTTGGTCACGCCAATTTGGCATGAAATTCTGTGCATAGGGATCGTTCCTAGGTCTTTGCTGATGTGGTTGTCCATAGCCCATTGCGTTTACTTCAGCATCGTCATCCTGAAGTTGTGGACACATGTCCGTTGGATGATACGGGTGAGCACAAACTCCACAAACTTTGAGCTGTTGCGGTGTCCGCATAAGTATTAGCCTCTTCACCTTTTCCTTCAATTCCGCGAGCTCGGTGGAAATCTCACTCTTCCCGGAGCTCATAGCATGAACTCCTTTCTTAGCCGGGGTGTTTCCAAAGTTCCGAGTTCCTTCCGCTAGTTCCTGTATCTTTTCCAAAGCAAGGTCAGGAGTAGAGTTAAGAATGTTACCTCCGCAAGACGCATCGACGATCCTCCTTTCATTGTCTAGCTAGCCATTGTACAAGTACAAGACTAGATCTTGAGTTGAATATCCGTGAAAAGGACAGCTAGACCGGAGGCATGCAAACCTTTCGAAGTACTCGTAGAGAGTTTCGGTTGCCTCTTGCTCGATGTTGCTTATAGCTTTCTTTAAGCTATTGGCCTTCTTAGCTGGAAAGTATTTCTCCAAGAACGCTTTGTGAAGGTTCTCCCAAGTGTCAATACTCCCGGATGGAAGGTGGTAATACCAATAATCCGCCGAATCTTTGAGTGTGAATCCGAATACCCTCATCTTGATTTGTTCTTTAGTAATGTTGGCCGGCTTCATGCTCATACACACGGTATGGAACATCCCAAGGTGCTTGATGGGGTCTTTGTTAGCATGAAATATTGTGATATTTTAGGCACGTTTTCTAAGTGTATTTGATCCATATTGATAGTCATTGATTGAGCATTGATGCATTTGTGAGCAAGTTTGTCTATAATGTTGATATAGAGATCTACACAAGCTTTATGTTGATTATAGGTAATTGAGAGCTATTTCCGAACGGAATTAAGCAAGGATGGAGTTTGATGGAACATGTCCATGAATTGAGGACATTCCTAGGAGCTAAGGGAGTGCCAACTTGAAGGATGCACGAGACTAAGGAAGAATCACGTTCTAGCCCTAAACCACGCTCTAAAATACGGCCGTACTACTTTCCACGCCCTAAACCACGGTCGTGGAACCTTAGCAAGTGAAGCGTTGTTCATTCCAGTAACTTCTACGGTCGTGGAATCATTGTGTCAAACCGTGTTAATTTCCACGCTCTAAATTACAGTCGTGGAACCCTTCCATGACCGTGATCTTGGCGATCTTTTTCGCCACACTTTAAGCCACGATCTTTTACAAGATTGGGCCGGGCCGATACTTTATCTTACACTATAAAAGGACGGACGAAGGGAGATTCCGTCACCTTCGCTTACGCATAGACGCATCTTACGCTTGCGTTTGGAATTGCCCTAATTTCGCATTTGGCGGAAATTGTGTTGGAGAGATTTTTGCGCATTGCTATTGTGATTTCCGGATTGACGGAAGATCAAAGATTCAGAGGATTTTTCGCAAGGAGATTTCGCTTCTTGCTTAGGTTTGATTTAGAAGACGGATTGACATCCCGTTCTTCCTTCTTATCTAAGATTTGTGTTTGTTTGTGTTATTCCAAATCTAGTGACGATTATTGTTCTTGATTGTGACTTTGAGATTGATTTGAAAGTTATTGAAGGTTTTCGGAAGTTTTCATCTTTCAATCTTTTAAACCTTGAATTTGATATCAATATGACTATGGTTGGCTCAAAACCTATAACAATTCTAATAGTCGCGTTCTTCGGTCTTATTGTCTTCATCATACACTCAAAGTTTTGCATGTGTTGGTGTGGAGATTCAGCGCTTGTCCCGCCAAATTGGTTTTGGCGAACAAGAGTAATAACTTGAGGGTTGAAGCTAAACCCTTGTACATCATCAGCATAAAAGTTCACACCTAGACGGCGTAGTTGCTGCGTTGGATCCATCCTTTGGCCAAGAGTTCTTGACTCCTCATCCACACGTTTGATCCTTGCATTCCTAGGTGGAACACGGCGATTAGCAGCTGCCCGTGGATGGAATGAATTCACATTGATCGTGGGATCAATTTCCTCTAGCGGTGGCATGGAGGAGTCAACTTTCATTTGATGACGATCCGTTTCTTCTCTACGTGTCTTCTCACTCCATTGAAGTTGAGCTTCTTTCTCCGCTACCTCCGATTGATGATCATGTTCGTGTTCTTCAGCCATTTTCTTTTCCTTACGTTTTTGCCTTAAAGTCCTCTCAAGCTCTTGATCAAGAGGTAAGAGATCCTCGGTGTTCCTAGACCTGCGCATGCACTTAAAGATATATCAAATAACAAGGGAAGAGCTCCCAAGCTTGACAACCGTAAACCGAATTCGGCCTAAACCAAATCCCCGGCAACGGCGCCAAAAACTTGTTCGCCACTTAGCGTGCGTGCAAATAAGCTTTAATTCTAAAACTAGAAATCAAGCAAGCGAACCCGCAGTGTACGGATCGATATAGTTGAGCAAGAATTCCAGAGTATCGAACACAGGGATTTGGGGGGAACAAATTCAATTATAGGTTATCAAGCGAGTAATATAAGAAGCTTTTCAATTATTGGGAAAACAACAATCCTAAAGATCCAAGTATCCAGCTGTGGCAATCGATTCAAGATATACTAATGATATAAGGACAGAGTTAAGATATGCAAAGGTATGCTAGTGTAAGGTAATCGTACGGTGAAGTTCCAAAAACCTTATATGACTCACCTACAAGACACTCTCTATAAAGGTTGTTGAGGCTTCAATATAGAAAGGTTCTAAAGGCAGGAATTAATGTAAAATACCCAAACTTGTAATCCAAGGATCAAGACCAACTAAACCGATTAAGGTTGTGACACACACAATCGAGGTAGAGGTTGTTGAGGCTTCACTACCACCTAGAAAAGGCAAGCCAAGACTAAATTAAAGCAAATCTTTAACTTTGGATTAATGTAAAAGCAAGTTCGTAACTTAACACAAAATTACGGGTAGTTCTTGAGTTCCACGGCCGTGGAAGCTCAAGAACAGACCGTGGTTTAAGGTTGTCGGCGATTCTCTCTAACTCTCAGGGTCCAATCTATTTACGATCGATCTATCATCATCTAAGCCACAACTATCAACCCTTCTTAATTGGGAGAAGTGCCAATTTATGGTAAAGGAAGGAATTATATTAGGACACCTAATCTCTAGTAGAGGGATAGAGGTGGATAAAGCGAAAATAGAGACTATAGAGAAGCTTCCTCCCACAACTTTTGTGAAAGGGATAAGAAGTTTTCTAGGACATGCCGGATTTTATAGACGCTTCATAAAAGACTTCTCTAAAATTAAAGCAAATCTTTAACTTTGGATTAAAGTAAAAGCAAGTTCGTAACTTAACACAAAATTACGGGTAGTTCTTGAGTTCCACGGCCGTGGAAGCTCAAGAACAGACCGTGGTTTAAGGTTGTCGGTGATTCTCTCTAACTCTCAGGGTCCAATCTATTTACGATCGATCTATCATCATCTAAGCCACAACTATCAACCCTTCTTAATTGGGAGAAGTGCCAATTTATGGTAAAGGAAGGAATTATATTAGGACACCTAATCTCTAGTAGAGGGATAGAGGTGGATAAAGCGAAAATAGAGACTATAGAGAAGCTTCCTCCCCCAACTTCTGTGAAAGGGATAAGAAGTTTTCTAGGACATGCCGGATTTTATAGACGCTTCATAAAATACTTCTCCAAAATATCAAAACCGCTAACTAATCTATTGATGAACGATGCAGTTTTTGAGTTTTTGCAGCATTGCTTAGATGCGTTTAACATGATCCGGGAAGCTCTAATTTCAGCACCTATTATCCAACCTCCGGATTGGACTCTTCCCTTTGAGGTTATATGCGATGCTAGTGACGTAGCTATAGGAGCTGTTCTTGGACAACGAAAGGAAGGGCGAACCCATGCCATATACTTTGCTAGCAAGACGCTAGATGAAGCGCAGCTCAATTACGCCACTACCGAAAAAGAGTTTTTAGCCATTGTTTATGCTATTGACAAATTTCGCTCTTATCTTGTAGGTCCAAAGGTGATTGTCTACACGGATCATGCTGCGATTCGGTACCTCCTTAAAAAGAAGGATGCGAAGCCAAGGCTAATTAGATGGATTCTCCTCGTACAAGAATTCGATCTAGAGATCCGCGACAAGAAAGGTTCAGAAAATTCTGTTGCGGATCATTTGAGTCGCCTAACACATCTAGAGGACGACCACTTACCTATAGATGACTCCTTCCCGGACGAACACCTACACATCATTGAGGAGTGCATCGATGTGATCTCCAAAGGTAACGAACCATGGTTTGCTGATTTTGTTAACTATTTGGTTTGTCAGGAGATACCACCCGGATTATCCTACACACAAAGAAAGAAGTTCTTTAAGGATGTCTGGGAATACTTTTGGAATGAACCTCTCCTCTTTAAGAGAGGTCCGGATGGCATCATTCGGCGATGTGTGCCGGAAGATGAGATGCAAAGTGTCATCCGCCATTGTCATTCACTACCTTGTGGAGGACACGCTAGTTCGAACAGGACTAGCGCTAAGGTATTGCAATCTGGATTCTTTTGGCCTACTTTATTTAGAGATGTGCAATCCTTTGTTTCCTGCTGCGATGCTTGTCAAAGAACAGGAAATATCTCTAGGAGGAACGAGATGCCCCTCAATAACATCCAAGAGGTGGAGATTTTCGACGTTTGGGGAGTTGATTTCATGGGACCGTTCCCATCATCTTGTGGAAACCAATACATACTCTTAGCGGTGGATTATGTTTCTAGATGGGTGGAAGCAATTGCCTCTCCCACCAATGATGCCATGGTGGTGGTTAAGTTCTTTAACAAGACCATCTTCCCACGATTTGGGACACCAAGGACTATCATTAGTGATGGAGGTTCTCACTTCATCGCCCGGCGCTTTGAAGCTCTTCTAGCTAAGTATGGGGTTACTCACAAGATCGCCACCCCTTATCATCCACAAACAAGTGGACAAGTTGAGATCTCAAATCAGGAGATCAAAGGAATTCTAGAGAAGACGGTTTAAAGGACTAGGAAGGATTGGTCCTTGAAGCTTGATGATGCATTATGGGCGTACCGGACTGCGTACAAGACTCCCATAGGAACCACACCATACAACCTTGTGTATGGGAAGTCTTGTCACTTGCCGGTGGAGTTGGAGCACAAAGCGTTTTGGGCCATCAAGTGGTTGAATTTTGGCATGAAGGAAGCGGGAGAGAAGCGTCTCTTAGACCTTAATGAGCTGGAAGAACTCCGCTTGAACGCCTATGAAAACGCCAAGATTTAAAAGGAGAGAGCAAAGCGTTGACATGATAAGCACATCATTCCAAAGGACTTCAAAGAAGGAGATCAAGTTCTCCTCTTCAATTCAAGGCTTCGTCTCTTTCCAGGTAAGCTAAAATCTCGTTGGACCGGACCTTTTCTAATCAAACGTATTTTCCCCCATGGTGCAATTGAAGTATGGGGTGAAGCGGGCGGAAGCTTTAAGGTGAACGGTCAACGACTCAAGAAGTATACGCCGGAACTCCAAGCTGAAGAGTTCGCACCCACCGCACTCGAATAAGTGTGAGTTTGGTCTAGCTACGGACCTTAAACAAAGCGCTTCTTGGGAGGCAACCCAAGGTATTGCATTTACGTTTTTGTTCTCGATTCCTAGTTTAGCTTAGTTTAGACGTTTTTGCTTTGTTTTGCCTTCGATTCCTTCCGGTATGTTCGTGTTTTTGGATGTAGGAACAATGGAAAAAGAAAAGGGAAGAGTAATTTTGAAGAAAAGTGACGAAACTTGGACTTTGAAGCATTACAGAGAGTTCCACGGTCTAAACCACGGTCGTGACAGCTACAGTGACCGTAATTTCCAAAAGCCTTTGAAAAATCACCAAAACCACGGTTCCGTACATTTCCACGGCCGTGGAACCCCCCGATAGACCGTGGTTTTCAAAAATTTCGCCGGCCACTATATAAACCACGTTCTTCACAAAAACACTTCACAAAACCCAATTCCACGACCATTTTCGCCGATTCCATGCCCCTCACCTCAATTCTCCGTTCGTTAATCGTTTTCAACGATTCTTCGACCCAAACTGAAGCAAATTCGACCACCAACGAGATCCAAGCAACGAATCGAGCGGCAAATCACCAAGGAACGCAAAATTCGGATTTTAAAATCTGAAACCTTGGTTTTTTTCGCTCTTCTCTATCTTGGTCAATTTGGGTTCGTTTTTGCTAGAAATTATAGGAGAACTGATTGAAATTGGAAGGAATTAGACTAGGGCTGCCTGATTGCTGAGTTTGAGTGTTGTTTGCTGAATTTTGAGAAAAAGTGAGACGAACCACGGTCTCTGTCAATTCCACGGCCGTGGAACACCAAGAACAGACCGTGGTTTTGAACAGTAATGGATTTTGTGAGGAGAGTTTCTAGAAGGATTAAGGAGAAGAAAAATGAGAAGGAAAAAAAAAGAAGAGGAAGGGTAACCCCTCTTCCTCTTCATCCTCTAGAGCACCACCACCTTCCTCCCCTTCACCTCCATCATCACCTTCATCACCCGCACCTCCTAGCCCTAGAGTACCGACCATTCATGAGGATCATCTCGATGCATTAGAGAGGATCCATAAGAGGGCTGTGATAGGACCTATGTACCTATTTTTGGAGGATTTAGCTCCCCTCCATATCATAGATGACCTTACTTGGCTCTTGGATAGAGCCGGATTAGTTGTCTCCTCGGCTATCCGAGAAGACGCCTACGAGGAGATCACGAGAGAGGTTGTGACGTCGTTTGAGCACAACCATGTGGATAGGACAGTTTCTTTCCGTCTGAGGGAAAGGAACTATGATTTCTCCATCCGGGAGTTCGGGACCTTCTTTGGATTCCAAGAGACCTTCAATGGTCGTTTTCCTAGCGGCGTTTACGCCAAAGACTTTTGGGAGGAGGTTGCTAGTATTTACGCCAGCGAGGACCGCTGGCAACCAGCTGATACCAAGGCTAAGTTGATGTATCACTTAGCCTTGAAGATTGCTCACCGTGTTCTTTCTGAGTGTCTCTTCCCTAGGACGAAGACACCTCAGAAGATCAAGACGGATGAGCTCTTTCTGTTGTACTCCATGCTGTATGGGCGCCCTGCTGACTGCGCCACCCTCTTAGTTTCTACGATGAGCAAGCTTAAGAACAAGAGGGCGGGCAACATTGGATATGGTGGGATAGTCACCCACCTTGCTAGGATGTTTGGGGTGGATTTTTCTGCATGTACACGCATTCCCGCCGTACCCCTAGGACTCCAGGCCTTCATGACTAGAGGTCTAATCTTCCCTACCCACTGAGGTCCGCCTTATGCAGCCATGCCATGGGAGAGCAGGACGGGGAGGGGCATTGAGTGGCTCCCGGAGTACTCCATTATGGCTGGACGCCATAATTGAAAGGAGACGTTCGCTGCTATGCATGCGCACAGGATTGCAGCTCCTCCATATGTCCCACCACCGCCTGTAGTTGAGGAGGAGGAGATGAGAGATCAGTATGAGGGAGGAGGAGGAGCAGAGCAGGAGTTTGGCACGTTTCCGGATCAGCCGGACATTGCTTTTGATGTGCCTAGACGTTCTCCACGTCCAGCCAGAGCTTCAGGTTCATCTTCTCGCCGCGCCAGCGTGAGTGAGAGACCTACTTGGATGGAGACACCTCCTGCATGGTACGGAGCTCCACCTCCATGGTCCGCACAGCAGCCACCGCCACCAGCACCAGCACCGTTAGATGCACCGGGGTGGTACAGTCAGGCCCCGGGATGGTATGAGCAGATGCCAGAGTGGGCTACTAGCCTTTCTGATAGAGTGGGAGCATTGGAGATTCGAGCCGATGCTAGAGATGGACGCATGGACGACCTCGACCATATGATGAGAGACGTCTACCGCCAGCAGTTCGGGCGGTACTACGATCCTAGCTTCTCTCCATTCCCGCCTCCACCTCCACCGCAGTGATGATTTGCATGGCCGACAGTTTTAGCCGTTCCACCGCCATTTTGTGAGTTTCTTTTTCTTTTCTTTCTTTTTCATTCTTTCTTTTCTTCTTTTCTTTCTTCTATTTGAACATTAGGGACAATGTTTGTTCCAAGTATGGGGTGGGGTGTGACTAAAAGTTTGTAATAACTCTTACTCACTATGATTGCTTCTATTGAGACTATCTTGCATGTTCACTATATTGTTGCACGTTTCATTATTGCATTGCATGAAAAAGAGTTTGAAAAACCCATAAAAATTGAAAATTTTTTGAAAATTTATGTGCTTCTAAGGATAGAAAGGATTTCTATGATAATCGCTACTTGTGAATTGAGTTTGATGACAATTGCATGCTTAAACGAATAGTGAATTGAAAAGGAATTGAATGAGTTGATTATACCTCTTTTGCAAGTTTCATAATGTGATGAATGTTACTTAAATCATGTTGAGGAATTGAAGTTGAAATTACACTATAAGTTCTTATACTTCTTGTTGAGATGATTAAGGCAATTCGATTTTTCTTTCTTCTTTCTTTGATCATTTATCCCCTCAGAGAAAATTTTGGCCTCCTTTACCTATCCGGGAATTTGGAGGAGTTGATTGATATTGGCATGTTTGATGTGGGAGGGCCTTGAAAGCAATTATTTGCAATCAAAAGAATAGAAAGAAATTGTAGGTTTGGGGTAGTCAATCATGATGATGAGTAACTCGGCACCATTCACATAGCCGGATGTTTGTGTCTTGCCAAAGTCAGATTGAGCAATATTCCTTGCGGATTATGGTATGTGCGCTAAGGGTTTAAGGCATCTCATAAAAATTGAGAAACGCCAATCTCCTAGGCTTCGGTTTTTGTGCACCTCTATCCATAACTCCAAAAGTAAAGTCGAAAAATGAAAAGAAGAGAGCGAAGCTCTAAGTTGAAAGTGCTGCGGAAACAGCAAGAGAAGAAGAAAGAGTAGTTATCCACTTTCCCGGATTTATGCACCACATTCCTTAAAGTTTCCTTCCCTTTCCACATTCTAGACCTTTTTCTTTGAAAGTCCTTAAGATCAAAAGAATGTTATCTGACTTGGTGATCTAAATTGAAGTTTCTTATGATTGATTTTGATAATGTTTGAAGGTTATGTTGTTTGTATGGAAGTTTGATTGATTCATGATTTTTCATTACTCTTTACTCTTTGATTGAGTGTATGAAAGTCTTATAAACGAATGAAGCAAGATTTGAGAATGATCTATTGATTAGAAGGCACATTCATTAAAAAGAAGTTTTGCTTTGAGAAGGTACACATATTTCATCCTAACTTGTGTTTTAAAGCTTTTGAAAGACCTTGCTTAGGGACAAGCAAGTGGCAAGTATGGGGTTATTTGTTAGCATGAAATATTGTGATATTTTAGGCACGTTTTCTAAGTGTATTTGATCCATATTGATAGTCATTGATTGAGCATTGATGCATTTGTGAGCAAGTTTGTCTATAATGTCGATATAGAGATCTCACAAGCTTTATGTTGATTATAGGTAATTGAGAGCTATTTCCGAACGGAATTGAGCAAGTATGGAGTTTGATGGAACATGTCCATGAATTGAGGACATTCCTAGGAGCTAAGGGAGTGCCAACTTGAAGGATGCACGAGACTAAGGAAGAATCACGTTCTAGCCCTAAACCACGCTCTAAAATACGGCCGTACTACTTTCCACGCCCTAAACCACGGTCGTGGAACCTTAGCAAGTGAAGCGTGGTTCATTCCAGTAACTTCTACGGTCGTGGAATCATTGTGTCAAACCGTGTTGATTTCCACGCTCTAAATTACGGCCGTGGAACCCTTCCACGACCGTGATCTTGGCGATCTTTTTCGCCACACTTTAAGCCATGATCTTTTACAAGATTGGGCCGGGCCGATACGTTATCTTACACTATAAAAGGACGGACGAAGGGAGATTCCGTCACCTTCGCTTACGCATAGACGCATCTTACGCTTACGCTTGGAATTGCCCTAATTTCGCATTTGGCGGAAATAGTGTTGGAGAGATTTTTGCACATTGCTATTGTGATTTCCGGATTGACGGAAGATCGAAGATTCGGAGGATTTTTCGCAAGGAGATTTCGCTTCTTGCTTAGGTTTGATTTAGAAGACGGATTGACATCCCGTTCTTCCTTCTTATCTAAGATTTGTGTTTGTTTGTGTTATTCCAAATCTAGTGACGATTATTGTTCTTGATTGTGACTTTGAGATTGATTTGAAAGTTATTGAAGGTTTTCGGAAGTTTTCATCTTTCAATCTTTTAAACCTTGAATTTGATATCAATATCACTCTTGTTGGCTAAAAACCCTTAACAATTCTAAGGTGCAGGGTTGATAGTTGTGGCTTAGATGATGATAGATCAATCGTAAATAGATTGGACCCTAAGAGTTAGAGAGAATCGCCGACAACCTTAAACCACGGTCTGTTCTTGAGCTTCCACGGCCGTGGAACTCAAGAACTACCCGTAATTTTGTGTTAAGTTACGAACTTGCTTTTACTTTAATCCAAAGTTAAAGATTTGCTTTAACTTAGTCTTGGCTTGCCTTTTCTAGGTAGTAGTGAAGCCTCAACAACCTCTACCTCGATTGTGTGTGTCACAACCTTAATCGGTTTAGTTGGTCTTGATCCTTGGATTACAAGTTTGGGTATTTGTCATTAATTCCTGCCTTTAGAACCTTTCTATATTGAAGCCTCAACAACCTTTATAGAGAGTGTCTTGTAGGTGAGTCATATAAGGTTTTTGGAACTTCACCGTACGATTACCTTACACTAGCATACCTTTGCATATCTTAACTCTGTCATTATATCATTAGTATATCTTGAATCGATTGCCACAGCTGGATACTTGGATCTTTAGGATTGTTGTTTTCCCAATACTTGAAAAGCTTCTTATATTACTCGCTTGATAACCTATAATTGAATTTGTTCCCCCTAAATCCCTGTGTTCGATACTCTGGAATTCTTGCTCAACTATATCGATTCGTACACTGCGGGTTCGCTTTCTTGATTTCTAGTTTTATAATTAAAGCTTATTTGCACGCACGCTAAGTGGCGAACAGTCTTCACCACTTAGCCCATGGAAGGATAGGAGCAAGTGAATGAGGCCCGGCTTGAGCTCAAAGTTGACTCCTTCCCCTAGTGCCAGTATAGTGACCACAAGAGGGTTTTGAGCCAAGGTGGGTTGCGTAAGTTGACGAAGAGTATGGTCAGCCATCTCTTGTTGAAGTTGTTGTTGTCTTTGTTTCCGATATGCATGCTCTCAATTTCTGGATCAAAAGAAGCAAAGCCGGAATTAGTAGCACGGGTTTGAACCATAAAAATGTTTCAAACCAATAATCAATAATAATAATAAAACACTAAAACTCCCCGGCAACGGCGCCAAAATTTGACCGACGGTATTTCTATGGTCGTCTATACCCAATCTAAGTAAATCCCGACTTACACTAAGAACAAGTATAGTGATTAAGTAAGGGTCGAACCCAAGAGAGTTAAGGTGTTTTAGATGCAATTATCGATTATAGTGACAAGTGACACAAGGGGGGGGGGGTTTGGTTGAATTGATGCACAAACTTATGAAAACGATTAATGCGACAAGTAAGACAATAATGGATGAATCTACACTAGGTTGATTCTAAGCATGCAATTTCTACTTTGGTGAGTTCCTTTTACAAGTTTTCAAGTAATCTCCCGTCTCGATCGTATATATGTGTTGAGCCAACCGGCATCAACACAACTTAATAGGTTAAAGTTCCATAAACCTACAAGAACAAATAACAAGTTAGCTTTCAAACAAATACTAAGGGATATAAAGAGAAGATTAAAACCGTTAAACTTATCTTTACATCTGTGTTCCTTTTCTTTAAGTAATCATAACCCAATATTACTTAAAGTTGCTAATAGATTAAAGACCCGAACCCGGAACCTATTAATCCTAATTGTTTACATGCACTTTAGAACCTAAGGTGATCAATCTCCAGCAATAGTAAACATGCAATTAGACAATGGAGATCAAGGAAACACAAAGTATTACTGAATGAAAACTTATATTATAAAGTACTTACAACCAAAGCAACAAAGCAGCTTCAAACCAACCCAATGTAGCAAGGGAGTTAGCAACTCATTACAAGTTAGCAAGACAATCTAAGTGGATAATTTGATGATTAACAAGATGATAAGATATGCATCTTTCTAGCAATCAACCAAGGACTATTTATACTACAAAAGACACTAAATAGGAGTAAATGGCCGGCCCAAAACAACCACCTTAAATGCCATAAAGGTGGTGTAAACAGCCGGAGTAAAGCTTGTGGCGTTAAACCGCAGGAGCGGCCTTCAAGAACCGCAGGGGCGGTTTAGGCAGAATCGGTTGATCTTCTTCAGAGCCGCTGGGGCGGCTACACAATTCCGCTAGGGCGGATCTTCAATGCACTTCAACGTCTGGCGTTTCGCTTTCTTGGCGTTTCTGATGCCAAGCCACCAGGGCGTCCCTATGTCAGCGCAGGGGCGGTGACACGGCCTCTCGTCTTCCAGCTCCCACGTTGAGGCACAGGCAGCGCCGTAGTGGAAGGCGCAGGGGAGCTGGTCTTCGTTTCTTAAATGGAGGACATTGTAGGGGCACCAAGGAGTGGCGTAGGGGTGGTGACACGCTTCTTGGTTGGCACTAGTGAAGGCGCAGGGAGCGCTCCAGTGGAAAATGTCATCCGCAGGGGTGGCTGCAAGGACCCGCTGCGGCGGTGAGGCAATAGAAGCTTTGCTTTGTGATCGATCTTCACTCCTAAGTGCTTATAACTCCTTCTTTAGCTTCTTTTGATCTTCTTCTTCTGGACCAAGGAGTTAGTAGCATAAACCGACACTAATGAAATAAAAAAACTCTAAAAACTACCCTAATTGATAGTGATTCCATCACCTATCAGCGACCTTGTGCAGAACGTGTAAGTTTTCTTCCCTTTGGTCTTCCTTACGCTCTTGAGCCTGCCGCGTGCCTATTTCTTCTTTTCCTTTCTCTTTTATCCTTCTTCTTCACATGAATCAAGATCGAGTCTTTATTCTTGTTTATCCTTCATTGATGACGAGTATGTGTTCCAAGCTTCCTTGATTTAAGAGTTGTTGTATGTGGATTGGAGAAGTCGAGCCTTTTGCCCTTATTGTGTTGTTGTTATCAAGAAGTTGACACCGCTTCTGTTTCTGAAACCGCCCCCGCACCTGCATCGTCCCGCCCCTGAGGATGCAAGCCAGCGCCGCCCCCACGCCTCTGCCTGCCGCCCTCGCGGTTCACCTGCAGTGACTCCCGTCTTTGGTGAGTTACTTCCTTCCTTGCTTCATTTGTCCTTTCCTTATGCCAGATCGTGCTAGGTTGGACCTAGATGATTATTGTGAATGCCAATTAGTGGCTTGTTGATTCCCATAAGTTGGTTATGCCCTTGATCCATGTTGTTCATGTCGTTCCTTACGAACCTTGAGGCTAGGAATCCCTCTCCTATCATGTTGAGATCAGTTAGCGATCATTGAGACTAGTATATAAGAGCCTTACTCCTTGGAGCCTAGGAGTCTTTGTTGAGCCCTAGCTGACCTTGGCAGCTGCTCCTGCGGACCAAGATGGCCGCCCCAAAAGCTAGGCGCCCCTACGCCTCCCAATGTATGACCCTGCAGCTCTGTGTGGTTGCAGCCGCCTTCGTTGACCCTTTGACTTGTGCTTTTTGGCTGGCTTCCATTATAAGCCATCCTTCGCTTATGGATGAGGGTTTCTCTCATCTTCTTCAGCTTCATTTCTCTCTGTATGCTCTTCTTCTTCTTCCTCTTCTCTTCTTTGATCTTCGTTGCTTGTGAGAGAGATTCTTGGAGAGTTTGGTTGTGGTTTTGGCTTTGCATGATCATGAGGATAATGCTGAGTGTTGTTGTTGTTGTGCTGAGGTTGTGAGGTGTGTTGGATGCTCTTAGTTGCTGTTTAGGGTTTGTTGTGGTAAAGTTTCTATCTCCACCTTCTTTCCTTCTCCTTCATTTCTTCTTTCTCTCTTCTTTAGCTTAGGATCACAAGCTTAGATTGTGTGGATCCTTTCCTGATGTTTTGTTGTTCATACATGTGTATATACGTATGTGTGTTGTTGTTGTATGATGAAGAAGTGATGAGAGTTGAGAAAGAGATCCAAGAGAAGTCGGGGCCAATATTATGCAGAGACAGCCGCCCTTGCACCTTCAATAGACCGCCCTTGCGCCCTGAGTAAGCCGCCCCTGCGCCTCACTGGTTCAGCCCTTGAGTTCTTTGTTTCTATTGGTGCATTCAAGGCATACCTTGTTGGTATGATCCCTTCTTTCCTTTCCTTTGGCCTTGGCTTAGATGTTGGCTAGTCTAGCTTGGTTAGGATGAGTATGATGAGTTGTATGATAGAGATGTGCCTTAGGCACTTGTGTTTATATTAAGGTTATGCCTTAGGCATTTGTGACCATGTTATGATCTTTAGGTTTAGATTGAGGTTGTAGGTTGGTCATGGTTATGGAGACGAGTCTCCTAACCCTTGCAGTATGTGATGATGTGTTCCTTGCTATTACAAGCGTTGATTACTTCCCCAAGGGGAATCTGTGACGTGGTATTTGTTACGAGTATTACAGGTAAGTCCATAGGACTTACTTAGCTTTCAGTTATAGGTTTGTGTGATTGTGATGGTTGTGTGTGTTCATATGAATATGCATTTATAGCCTAAACCGGACTAGGATGACCTTTTCTTACATCAAATGACCCAAGTGTATTACAACGGGTCATGACCACTTGCCTCCGCCTGCGGATAGGAGGAGGTTCCCTAAAGATGATCTAACTGGGGGGGACGAGTGATGATCACCTCCATGCAAAACCCCTATGCTACGTTGGAAGGGACGAGGTTCTTGAGGCTCCTCGTGTTACAAAATAAGTTGAATTAGTAATGGAATAACGAAATGGAAAGATAATAAATGAATGTGTGTGGCATTGCATGTATGAGATGTAAATGTGTATTTGTGCTATTACCTTCATACTTATTCATTTCTGTAGCTAACGGTGTATACCGTGTTGTAGATGATCTGCAGGTTAGGAAGACTGCAAAGTGAGCCAGATGGGGTGACCAGCCGAGGACTTCTGTATATTAGGGTTGCGTGGGATAAGGGATCTTTTTCATCTGATGTTTATGGATATTGTTTTGTAATCGGCTTTGTTGTTGTAAACCCTTTTGATGTATCTTATACAATTTTATGTATTTGGTTTTAATCTACATGTTCCTTGTTGTAAGATCCAGTGAACTTGTTGTCAGGTTAGGGCCAGGATCCATTGTGAGATCCTAGCCCAATGTGACATCCCCAGTCCCGTGGATTCGGGGTGTTACAGAGAAGTAGGGAACTTCTAGCACGCTGATGGAGATCTATTAGAAATCATTGAGACTAAAAGTAAGTAGACTTCTAGCATTCGTTCAGTTTCTGATTCGTGATGCCTTGTCTGAACATGCATCCACTCTTTCCTTCGGGAAGCTGAGCAGTTAGCGGATTCTTGAGTTTACCTTCATGTGAGGTATGTCCCTTAGACTTATTTAGCTGCGTTGTGTATATTGGTTTGACCGTATTGGTTGTGTTTGTTTACGTTATCGTTAGAACGGAAAACCGGACTAGGATGACCTTATATCCTTAATTGGCCCAAGTGTATTATAACCGGGTGGTGACTAGTTGTCCAGTTCTACAGAAGACTGGGAGGTACTCTTGTGACCAGGCCCACAAGTAACCGATAGTATGCATATGAGATATTCCTGTCGGTAACGTAGATGGAGGCGAGTTTCGGGAGATTCTCTTGTGACAAAATAAGTTGAATTAATAATGCTTAATTTAATAAAAGATAATAACCGGTTGTGTGAGAGCATGCTATGTGTTTACCTTCTTCCGTGTGTTTGTGCCTTTATTGTTTTTATGATATCTAGAATGTTAGCTAACGGTTTATACTGATGTTGTAGATGCCCAGTAGGTTAGAGATGTAGCTGAGTTATCCAAACGGTGTGGTCAGCCGGGGTTATGGTAGATTATAGGACGGGATCGGGTTTTATATTTTTGTTGTTGTGTTCCCCTTTTGTTTTGAACTCAGTTACAAGTCCTTTTGCGTTTCCGTTGTTATACCTTATGGTTTTTATATAAGTTTTGGTTTTCATTTATTTGTGTCTTGTTGCGAGTTCCGATGTTATTGTTGTTACTCTAATGTTTGGGACCCATTGTGAGGTCCTAGCCTGTAACGCTTTGAGTTCCCAGAAGTTGGGGTGTTACAGATGGAAGCCTCGAAATGCTTATAGTTATCTTTTTTTTAATATCTTTAGAGCTCTAAACACTGTAAAGGCATCTTTTAGATTTGATTTTATCTTTTATATTTTGTAGGATTATTATCCTTTTATTTCTTAGGATCTCGGCTATATAAACCTTAGGAGGCCGAGATATTAGAAAGTAAATTTTGATTATTGATTTCCACATACATTGTGAGTTACTCGTAACTTCGTTTATGATGTTTACGTTTTATTAATTTATATTTAATAAAAAAAGAGAGTTTTTGATTGAATCGTTGTGAGTACTTGCTATATTGTTCGTGTGTGTTAATCTTTTTAAAGATTGGTGCTAAAAGTCAAACGAGTCCTCCTTGTGCTTGTCTCAATTTAGGAGGCTTGTGTAAGGTTGAAGAAGGAAGGGTAAAGGTAACTCTTTGTTCAGGGTTTTGATCCAATTGATCAAGATTGTTTGCAAGTTTATATCTTTATACTATCTTCCTATATTTCCGTTAAATTCATTCCATTACCATCTTCTTTTTCTTACCATTATTATCCATAACATTCACGTTCTCGTTCTTTGAGTTTTCACAAACCTAGGCCTTACCAATACCAAATATCACCCGATATTTGCACTGATATTTGCTTCAATAGAAATTCTCGTGGACTTCAATCTAGATCCAGAAACTATGGCATCATCCCTACATCAAAGTGGTGGTAGAGCTATTTGATTGAAGTTCAACTCAATTAAACATAACGGTTTGAGTATTTTTATTTGAGTCTTTTTGAGTAGTATAAAAATCGAGTCTTTTCTTCATTGATTTTTCTTTCTGAGATTATTTGAGGTTAACGTGTTTTGTCTTGTGTCTATTGAAGAAGAAAGAAACCCCATAACCAAACACAAGCCAACAAACCCTAAAACTAAAATCTCGCCGGAGCTCTAGAGAAAATCTTGCCTATTGTGCATAACGCCGAGATTTTACGTTAGT
Organism: Fagopyrum esculentum; assembly: GCA_033239045.1. Lineage (NCBI taxonomy): Eukaryota > Viridiplantae > Streptophyta > Magnoliopsida > Caryophyllales > Polygonaceae > Fagopyrum > Fagopyrum esculentum. The sequence continues at coordinate 100,499,359 of BSUD01000007.1, read as the reverse complement.
TGGACAGCAAATTTTGTGATCTTATCCAAATCCAATCGAGATCAATACATAGATTTGAGTCAAATTTATTCATATATAGCTGCTATATCAAAGTATGAAAGATATTTACAAGTTATCTTATTGCTGAGATCTTATCTAGTAGGTGAAATCTTATCATATCTTTCAAATGAGAACCAAATATCTATCCATTTCTTATATATTTGAATCATGTAGCAACCATATATCTCTTCCCACCCTATTCCCAAATTTTTGGTGAAGCTAGTTGAGCAAGAGTTGTAGCGATCCAACTAAGAAGGGAACATCAAGACAACAAGGGAGGAGTATATCCCACATAATATTCAGTGATTGCCGTCGATACTTGATATTCGGCAAATATCGACCCCTCAGTCCAAAGTCTCGAACCCTTACACCAAAATTCTCACCCAAGATTAAGCTCAAAAACTTCTAATGTTGTGAATTTTATCGAAAATTCTGTAGGAAAAAGTTGAGCAATTTTAAGTGTGTCAAGTTCAAGAGGGCATCCAAAGAAGAAGTTTCGAACCACCCTTGACCCTTCTCATAGCCAAAACACCTCGCTTTTGATCAATCTCGACCCTCAGTGAGAAATCTCGCCTGAGATCCAGACGAAGATTACCTTCTATCAATATTAAACCTACCCGGCTATCTCTCTCTAATTACATAATTAAGTTAAAGGTACGCAAAACTCTCTTTTTAGTCTCTTGTGTGTCTATTTCTTGCATCTTTCTACTCTAAACACATTGAGTCTATTTCTTTGAGTATGCTAGTTAGTATACATACTTTCTATCATACTAGTTGTGTCTACTTGTAAAACTCTTTCTATTTTGTGTCAAATATGTGAAGAGAACTCCAGTAGTGGATTCCTTAACTATCTTTCAACACAAGAACCTTCATCCAAACCAAGCTGACAACTTGAGTAATCCAAGGAGTGTTGTAGTTTAAATTAATCATCGATTATAAATAAGTATTAATCCATCCAAGGCAATTACATCAAATTAGCTTGAGATATCACAACAAAGTGTGAGAGTGAGAGAAAACAAGTAAGGCCTTTTTTTACTTCACTCAACTTCACAAGTTTGTTGTTACTTTGTGTGATTGTGTAGGATGTCTAATTCTAAAGGGTCGCAAGGGAATTGGTTATTGAGTTCAGAAACCAAGGAGAAGTTGAAACAACTCCTAGCCACTATAACCACCTTGAACGAAAGAATGACCACCAGGAATGAAAACCTTCGACCCAACTGAAATCTTGGCCCTAGTTTCAGCCGAAATCTTGGCTGAGATTTAACAATCTCGCCCCTAGTTGAGATTTGATAATCATACTCCTCAACGGAGATCAATGTATGAGGATGATGGACGCTCACGTGTTCCATATAGAACCACAGCCCGAAATTACCTCCAAGAGTCCATTATGAGCAAGGCATAAGATATTCAAACCCTGGTATCTCGCCACCCCTCTGCCAAGATCTCAGTAGAGATCGACGATGGAAGTTGAAGGAAGATCTCGAGAATTCCTTAGGACAACAGCCCCCGAGTTATCTCGAAGAACCCCTCAAGGGTTAGGTAAGAGTTACGCTAACCATTTTCCTAGGACACATAATGTGCGAGGTACGGTTGGCGATTTTCAAGAGCAACAAAGGAACGATGAGTCCTTCCCTCAGAGTAACCAGCAATCAAGGGAACTCCGAGATTATGATGCAATTTAGGCCTCATCAAGAGCATGGTGAAATTGGGAAAGGAAAGACTAAAATTCCGTTCAATAATCTTGACTCCAACTTTCCGCCCTTCCTTAGATGAGATTACAGCCGATATCAAGGTTGGAAGGAATGAAACCTTTAAAGCTAAGTAATTCTAAATCTTCTACGTCTTCTACTTATATGTTTATTGAAACAATTACACATGAATTTGTTTGGGTAGATGAGATGATTGTGATGAGAATGAAATAGATGGTAATGAAATATATGCACATGAATTTGTTTTAGATGATCTTGATTGCAATGAGCCCGAGCATGATATAAATGATCTTGATTGCAATGTGCTTAAGCATGATATGAATTGAGCTAGATGTGAATAAATATGAGTTAGAGTGTTCTAAGTCTATTGATTGTAGTATTATCTCTACATTAGTGCTATCATCCTTGGATTATTCTTTAGGTTGTACTCTAGAACCTTTATCTAAGAAGATACATATTGTTTTGCCTTTAATGGAAGACATAGAGCATTCTAAACCCCCTGGGATGAAATTGGAAGAGATTTGAGTGTTGTAATCTCGAGTTATGACATTGTTAGATCCTTGTAGAAGATGGATTAAGGATGAAATTGTAGTACCATCACCTATGGAGTTTGCTAATCCTAGGATTTTTCGCTAATGTCTATCCTTGAATTATTACTACTTTGTTGATTATTTGTTTCCCTCAATCTTTGTTAATCTTACACCATTGTCCATGAGGAAGTGAGTGAGTTTTATTGTAGGATTGTAAGTTGAAAACACCAAGAAAAAGGGAAAGCATGAAGTATATGTACTAGAGATGCCCGATGATTCTGGTGAAGAAAGTCCTACCATGAAGTAGAGCAAAACCTCGGCATAGTGTTGCGAAATTGCACTACAGTGAGAAATCTTGTCCCGGAAGAGGAAAATATCGCATCGAAATTCCACCCAAGGTCGCCCTCTATCGAAGATTATTTCGCCCGAAGAAACCAAAATCATGCTCTAATCTTCCAAGGATTTGTTTTGTGTCTAAGGAAGAGCTACCTAATAAGCGTCCATCTATAGATGTTTGTGATGTCCGAAACTTTTATTCCGGTTAGTGAGCGAGTTTCGACCTTTCCGCTCGTGCGGCTCAGTCTTTCCGCAAACACGGGATGCTGAATAACAAGATTTTATGCCAAAAATCCCGTTCCGACCTCTCCTTACCCACCATTTCTTTTGGACCTTTCGTTCGTAGCACAAAGGAGACAAGGAGGTCAGCAGACCCCTTGTTCCCTTACCCCTTGTGACGCTTCGATTCCTCTCTATCCTTACTTGTGTTCACGTTACCTTCTTTCTCCACTCTTCCTCCCTTGTGCTCTCTTCTCCCTCGTCTTCCGCCTTGGATCTCTTTGAATGTGTACTCGGTAGAGGAGCATTGGATCGAGTCTGGTAAGCTTTTCCTTCTTCCTCTCTTCTTCTTCTTTGCTGAGTATCTCCTTCTTCTCCTTTCCTTCACCATTGTTATGGATGAAGCTTTGGAAGAGGTTTCTTCTTGATTCTTTGCATACATGTGTTCTAGCAAGATTAGGTCGTGGAGAGGAGCTTAGGTAATGTGATTGATGTTTGGAAAAGACCCACCAACAGAAGGACACCGTTGAAGTTCAAGATTCACTGTCAAAGATAAGGAAGACGAGCTTTTGTAGTTCAACTGCGGGGGCGGATCTTTATATGCGTAGGGGCGGATCCAGGCCACCGTAGGTGCGGCGTCAGGATGTCCGACCACCGCAGGGGCGGCGCCAAGACCCACAGGGGCGGTGACAACTCCTCCGCAGTCGCGCCAGTTTGCTTCTGCGATTGTGTTTCTTCAACAGTAGGCTCTTCTTCTCCCTTCCTCTTTGTTCCTTCCTTAGTTGTGAGGTTGTTTCATGGTAGTAGCATGCCTAGGATGGACCTAGGGTAGTTGTGAATGCCATCTAGTGGTTGTGAACCTAGGAGCTTGATAACACGATTTATGAACTAGTTTTAGGTAATCATTTAGATAGAATTCTCGCTCATTCACACATGGTTTAGCACTAGTTCATGACGTTTGCACTCAATTCGCGTATTTTGTCGAGATAGACGTCTACACGGACTTGTGCATTGCTTTGTAGGTATTTTGGGAGATTTAGGAGCTAAAACGATGTGTTTGAGGATCGTTCATCAAAATGACACACCCTCGGACTCATTAGGATGCAAACTAGAACCTAAGGAGGACTCATGGAACCTTGCCAACACAAGCCATGCACCAAATCACAGCTTAATGATCCAAGGCGAAGTTTCTGGAGCAAACCACGGTTCACTGGCACGTTGCACGGCCGTAATTCTACCCGTGGCTTTTGCCAGATTCCTGTGACAGCTGTGCCACGACTCTCATGGCTAGCTCATGCAAAATTTGTTATAAAAGTGGTCCTTCATTGGCTGAGAAGGGCATCTTGGAGCAGCTCTCCATTATCCACTATCATCCAATAAAAAAATACTCTCTAAACTAGAAGATTTTTGGGAAGAAGGAAGTAGAAGAAAACCACCATTGGAGAAGAGCTTGAGGGAAGGAGGAGAAGACACACCATTGATAGACTTAGAGAGCTTTGTAGTGAAGAATTTCGGATTCAATTTCTAGAGTTGTATGAACCATTGGAACCTTCTTTGAGAAGGGTTGTGAGTTATTTCTAATTCCATTTTCAGCTTGGTTTGGTTTTAGTTCACTTGTTCATCTCTTTCTCTTCATTATCTTGCAAATGGATATCATGATTTTATGTTTGATTGTTTCGATTTCTATTATGAATGTTATAGGCTAAATAGATGTGGTTCTAGGGTGAGGAAAGGATGGTTATGGCTAGGGATATGATAGAATGGACTTAGATTTACCTTTGGATGACTTGTGTGCATGAACGTAGCTGCTGTTAGGAATCACGGGTAGTTCTTGCCAAACCACGGCCGTGGAAAGGTAGAACAAACCGTGATCTTACCTGATTCGATGGATCTAGCCTTAGATTGTTAGAATGTTGAAATCCTAAGTGTTTGTTGAGTTAAAATCTATCCTAGGGTGATCTAGTGTTAGCAACTAAGTGTTAGGAGAGACTTATCCGGTAATCGTTGCTCTTAGATCTTAAGATAACAAACCCTAGGTAGTGGTGAGCCTCATAAGCCGTCGTTGGATTAAGTGTGCTAGGATGGTTGTTTAGAACTAACCCTTCCAAGACTTACCCGTTAAGGATAGGTCGGATCTCTAGGTAACAATCCGGTTTGTGTAGAATTTCTATCCTTAGGTTCTTAGAGACTTACCCGGTAATGAGACCTTAGGAATGGACTAGTGGACCATGAGACCTACCCGGTAATTGATCCCAATCTAGAAACACTTAACCCCAACATATCATAGTTAAACCAAGGAAAGAATAGATAGCTTGAGTCTTATGCCATAACCGGAACTTCCAACTCCTAGAATCCGCTTCTCTATCTTTGATCAATATCTCGTATTTTTGCTTGTTTGTTTGCGTTGATTTGTTAGCTTAGTTGATTATTACATTTCGCCTGATTTGTGATCTTTGATTGATCACCGAAAAAAACCAACCAAAAACAATTGAGATTTTCATTTCTTTATTTCTTTCTCTTTTCTTAACCTAGATCTTCACTACACTTAATCACAAATTGAATCAATCTCACCTTAGTCTTTGTGTTCGACCTCGGAATACTATCCCTACTACAAACGTCCCGTACACTGCGGGTTTCGCTAGGAGTTAGGATAAATATAACGAGAATATAAATTTAAAACCCATTGCGTATCACACATCCTGAGCGTGACAAGTTTTTGGCGCCGTTGCCGGGGACTAGGTCTAGATTGAGTCTATTTTGTGATTGCTTATTAGTGTAGATCTTTCTTGTTGCTTTTGATCTCTTTTTGGTTTGTGTCTTTGCTTTTCAGGACATCTCTTACTCTTTAGGTGTATGCGAAGATCTCGTGGCAAGGATTTAGCTCCATTCGATCCCGAACCGGAGAAGACCCTTAGATCTAGATCCAAGAGCATTAAAAAGGGAAAGGAGATGGCCGGAAGAGATCTCCAAGCTGAGTTAGATGAGGCTTTAGAGCAAATTAGGATAAGGGATGAAGCTTTGGAGAATGAGAGGAGACTTGCCAATGAGAGGCAAGAGGCAACTAGGAGGGAGATTGAGGAAATTAGACAAGCTCTTATGCAAAGAGAGCTTAACCGTCAACAACCTCCTCCACCTCCACCACAACCGCAGCCGGCGGTGAATATTAGGGTTGTGCCCATTGCTATGGAAGAACCACAAACGTTGGGGCAACGAATGGATCCGGCACAAAGAGCACACCGTCCGGGTGTGAACTTAGGAGATCCCGTAGCCCATGATTATGAACTCCGTCCTCAAGTTCTACAAATGATCCGGCATAATCAATTTGGAGGGATGGAAGGAGAGTCTCCTCATCAACACTTGATGAATTATGAGATCTTGATGGAGACTCTTAGACCGCCAAGATTGGAGAGCAACAACCATAAGCTTAGGGCTTTTTCCTTCTCTCTTAAGGACAAAGCCTTAGCTTGGTATCAATCTATTCCACAAGGGCGAGTTGGTACTTGGGAGGAGATGACAACCGAGTTTTTGACTAAGTTCTTCCCACCTTCCAAGACTACCGAGTTAAGAGGGAAGATCAATGCCTTCGTGATGAAGGATAGAGAGAGCTTATTCAAGTCTTGGGAGAGGTTCAAAGATCTTCTCTTGGATTGTCCACACCATGGCATACCGAAAATTGAGCTATTGGAGATCTACTTCAAAGGACTTGATGAAGATAGCCAATTCAAGCTCCAATCTCTTTCCGGTGGGACTTTCATGGAGAAGCATGTAGATGAAGCTTGGGAGTTTGTGGAGAAGCAAGCTCTAGTGATTGAGAAATACTTCCATAGGAAGAGTGAAGGGAGAAAGGCGGGAGCTTATGAGGTGAGTGAAGTCACCATGAGCAATTTCAAGCTTGACGCCATCAACAATGAGTTGAAGTCCTTGAGGGAGTTGTGTGCTACAACTTTGAAGAACCAAGCAACTCCTCAAGTGCTTCCACAAGCCAATTTGTCTTCCAAGGAGGAGGATGTGAATTACATGGGAAGGGGCAACTACAACAACAACTACCAAGGCCCAAGGAACTTCAACAACAACCGGCAATTTAACAATTACCGGCCCAACCACAACCATCCCGGGTTCTCTTACTCTAACCCGGATGGAGCCTTGAACCCTCCCGCTTCCACAAGCACAACCCCACCACCAAGAGCTTCACAAGAACCTCCACCCGGATTTACTCAACCTCCAAAGGATAGGACCGAATTGATGTTTGAGCAATTGCTTGGAAGGTTGAGTGGTCTTGAGAGCACCGTGACTTTAATTTCTAAAGCTCAAAAAGTTTTGGAAGCACAAGTGTTCCAAAAGGCGGGTGAAGCCCATAGAGATCCGGGAAAGCTTCCCGGAAGAACCGAAGACAACCCAAGAGGCCAAGTGTTGGCTATCACAACAAGGAGTGGGTTGAGCATGAAAGATCCTTTGCCCAAGGACAATGCAAAAGTGAAACAAGTGGTGATAGAGTAAAAGACTTTGCAAGGAGATGGAGGCAAGAGCAAGGATGTAGAGCCAACCTATGTGGCACCGCCTCCATACAAGCCACCACTACCATTCCTGCAATCACGAGCAAGAGCTCGTTTGGACAATCACTTTGGTAAGTTCCTTGAACTAATGTCTAAATTGCATATTAACATTCTGTTCATGGATTCTATTTTAGGAATACCGGCATATGGCAGATTCTTGAAAGAGATACTCTCCAACAAAAGGAAGTTGGAGGAGTATGGGGAGATAAGAATGACCAAGAGATCCTCGGAATTGATCCAATCAATGAAGGAGGAGATGCCTCCTAAACTAAGAGATCCGGGCCCTTTTTGTGTCCCAATAGGAGTGGGAGATGTGAAGTACGAGGCCCTTTGTGATCTTGGAGCGAGTGTAAGCATCATACCGCTTGCACTTTGCAACAAGGTTGGGCTAGGAGAGCCAAAACCGGTCAAGATGACCCTCTATATGGCGGACCGTTCTATCACTCATCCGGTTGGGATTTTAGAAGACATCCCGGTGCAACTAGGAGGATTCTATGTGCCAATTGATTTCGTTGTCTTGGATATTCCGGCGGATTATCCGGTTCCCATTATCTTAGGAAGACCTTTCCTAGCCACCTTCGGATGCCTAGTGGATTGTAAGAATGGGACTCTCTCCTTCAACATTGGAGAAGAGAACATCAAGTTCAAATTGTCTACAATGATGAAAGGGCCAACCCTTGATGAGGATGTCTTCAACATAGTCAAGCAAGAAGAATCTAGAGAAGTTGTGAGCTCGATCTTGATCAAGGATCCCTTGGAGAAGGTTCTTACCTTAAGTATGATGGAGGAAGATGTTGAGGAGGCTTGCAATGAAGAGATCAAGTCCTTAGAAGCATTAGAAGAGGAGACAAGTGCTCAAGATGAAGGCTACGACGAGGTGTTGAACAGCTGTAGGAACCACGGTCGTGGAAGTGGTTCCATGGCCGTCAAACTCTCTGGACAACTCCGGGAAGCAGGCTTAGCAAGAACCACGGCCGTGGACTTGGACCAAACCGTGGTTCCAGCCGTGGTTTCCCCTGGATCAGCCCTTGATGATGATCAAGCTTCTAGGAGCCTTGGAGGGTCTTCGTTTGCTTTGGATTCCTCTCATCCAACGTTGTTTGGATCGTCTCCAATCGATAAAGGTCCTCCTAAACTTGAACTCAAACCCCTCCCCTCTCACTTGAAGTATGCTTTCCTTGGTGATAACTCTACATATCCGGTGATTGTTAATGCATGTTTGAGTGATGATGAACTTGCTAAGTTGTTGCATGAGCTAAGATTGCATAGGAAAGCCATTGGCTATACTATTGATGATTTGGTTGGCATTAAACCTTCTTTGTGTATGCATAAGATAATGATGGAAGATAACCACAAACCCTCTATTGAACATCAAAGAAGATTGAATCCTATAATGAAAGAGGTAGTCAAAAAGGAAATCATTAAGTTGCTAGATGCGGGGATAATCTACCCTATCTCGGATAGTAGGTGGGTTAGTCTCGTTCATGTAGTACCTAAGAAGGGTGGGATGACCGTAGTGACTAATGAGAACAATGAACTAATCCCGACTAGGACGGTTACGGGGTGGAGGATGTGCATTGATTATTGGAAATTGAACATGGCCTCTAGGAAAGATCACTTCCCTCTCCCCTTGATTGACCAAATGCTAGAAAGGTTAGCTCAACACTCTCATTTTTGCTATCTAGATGGCTATAGTGGATTCTTCCAAATTCCTATCCACCCCGGTGACCAAGAGAAAACAACCTTTACATGTCCATGGGGTACTTTTGCATATAGGAGAATGCCATTTGGGTTGTGTAATGCACCCGCCACCTTCCAAAGGTGTATGATGGCTATCTTTTCGGAATGCATAGAAAATATCATGGAAGATTTCTCTGTTTATGGTTCTTCCTTTGATAATTGCTTGGCTAACTTGTCATTAGTATTGCAAAGATGTGAGGAGACAAATCTTGTCTTGAATTGGGAAAAATGCCACTTCATGGTAAGTGAAGGTATTGTGTTAGGACACTTGGTGTCTAACCGTGGCATTGAGGTTGATAGAGCCAAAATTGAAACGATAGAGAAGTTGCCGCCACCCACCTCGGTGAAGGGAGTAAGGAGTTTCTTAGGGCATGCCGGTTTTTACCGGAGGTTTATTCAAGACTTCTCTAAAATTTTTAAGTCTCTCACTAACCAACTAATGAAGGATGTTGATTTTGTCTTTTCCAAAGATTGTCTTGAGGCTTTTTGTAGGTTGAAGAACGCTTTGATCTCCGCACCTATCATGCAACCTCCGGATTGGAGTTTACCATTTGAGATCATGTGCGATGCAAGCGATGTAGCCGTTGGGGCTGTTTTGGGGCAAAGGAAAGATGGGCGCACTCATGCCATTTATTATGCTAGCAAGACGCTAGATGATGCCCAGCTCAATTATGCTACCACCGAGAAGGAGTTGCTAGCGGTTGTGTATGCATTTGAGAAGTTCCGCTCATATCTTGTTGGAGCGAAGGTCATAGTTTATACGGATCATGCTGCGATCCGCTATCTACTTACCAAGAAGGATGCCAAGCCTAGGTTGATTCGGTGGATCCTTCTTCTACAAGAGTTTGATTTGGAAATCCGGGACAAGAAGGGATCCGAGAACTCGGTGGCGGATCACCTTAGTAGACTCCCACCATTGGAGCTTGAAAGAGATGACATCCCAATTGATGACTCATTCCGAGATGAGCAATTGCAAATGGTGGAGGAATGCTTGTTCCAAGTGTCTAGAGGAAATGAGCCATGGTATGCCGACATTGTGAACTACTTAGTGTGTGAGGAAGTGCCTCCCGGATTGACATATGCTCAAAGAAAGAAGTTCTTCAACGATGTGAGGCACTACTATTGGAGTGAACCACTTCTATTCAAGAGAGGGCCGGATGGAATGTTTAGAAGATGCATACCGGAAGATGAAGTGGAGAGTGTAATCCGGCATTGTCACTCCTTACCATGTGGAGGCCATGCTAGCTCACACAAAACGTGTGCAAAGGTATTGCAATCCGGTTTTTATTGGCCTAACTTGTTTAGAGATGTGCAAGGTTTTGTAGCGGCATGTGATGCTTGCCAAAGGACGGGCAACATCTCAAGGAGGAATGAAATGCCCTTGAACAACATCCAAGAAGTCGAAATATTTGATGTGTGGGGTGTGGACTTCATGGGACCATTTCCTTCTTCATGTGGCAATCTCTATATCCTATTGGCGGTGGACTATGTGTCGAGATGGGTGGAGGCAATCGCCTCTCCTACAAATGATGCCAAAGTGGTGGTGCGGTTCTTCAACCGAGTGATCTTCCCTAGGTCTGGTACACCAAGGGTGATCATTAGTGATGGAGGGAAGCACTTCACAAATAGGAACTTTGGAGCGCTTTTGGCTAAGTATGGGGTGACTCATAAGGTGGCAACACCTTACCATCCCCAAACTAGTGGCCAAGTGGAGATCTCCAACCGGGAGATCAAGGCCATTCTTGAGAAGACGGTCTCTAGGACGAGAAAAGATTGGGCTATGAGGCTCAATAATGCCTTATGGGCATATAGAACCGCCTTCAAGACACCGATTGGCACCACTCCTTACAAGTTGGTCTATGGCAAGTCTTGCCACCTTCCGGTAGAGATGGAGCATAGAGCTTATTGGGCCATTAAGTGGCTAAATTTTGATCTCAAAGAGGCGGGAGAAAAGAGATTGCTTGAATTGAACGCCCTCGAGGAGATCCGGTTGGATGCTTATGAGAATGCCCGGATTTACAAGGAGAGAACCAAAAGATTGCATGACAAGAGGATCATCCCCAAGGAGTTGAGTGAAGGAGATCTTGTCCTTCTCTTCAACTCAAGGCTAAGGCTCTTTCCCGGAAAGCTCAAATCAAGATGGACCGGGCCATATGTGGTGAAGAAGATCTTTCCCCATGGAGCTATTGAAACTGGAGGGGATCATTGTGAAAACTTTAAGGTGAATGGGCACCGGTTGAAGAAGTATATCCCGAGAACTCCGGTGGATATGATTGCCCCACTTTACCTTGAGTAGACGCCCCGAGTATGGTCAAGCTAATGACCTTAAAAGAAGCCCTTGGTTGGAGGCAACCCATTGGTAACATTTTCCCTTTCTTATTTTGCTTTTGTTTTAGATTTTTTCTATCTTTGTGTGTGTTTCGTGTGCTTAGTGTATGTGCTAGGACATTAGTGGCATTGGAAGCCTTGCTTGACACATGAATGATGATGATGAACCCCTCATCAATTATGGCTGGAGCGGACGCGGAACTTGGACGGCTAGCGGTGCCTAGCGCGGGTCCCGACGCCTTGATGAACACTTAGAGCTCTCTACCATGGTTGATAGGATCATCCAACATCGATTCACTTGAGAAATCCCAAATACCATAGCAAACCACTTTTACATTTTCACTCTTTTTTACTTCATTTACACATTGGGGACAATGTGTTTCTAAGTATGGGGTGGGGTTAGCATGATACTTTGCATGATGAGCATCTAGGATAGTTTACCATTTTCACATGTCTTGCATTGTATATATTCATTTCGAAAATTCCAAAAAAATCAGAAAATATAAAAAGTTTTGTGCTTTCTAGGCTTGGATAAGACCCTAATGATGAATCTTGTCTTATGGATTGGCTATGGATGGCCTTATGTGTTGAATTAATGAATGCATATCTGGACTTGAAGTACTTCTCTTGAAATTCCATGGATGATTTGTGATCATGATGTTTGCCTAGAATGGATTGAGTATTGAAAGTCGAAATTACATGATAGTTCTTGCATACCATCTAGGAATGAATGAGGCAATTCATCTTTCTCTACTTCTCATCTTGATCATAATTGTTTGAGCACCTCAATTGAGATAAATTTGACCTCTTTTGACCCATCCGGGAATAGGAGCATGTTAGTGTGTTGATGTGTGTGAAAAGCAAGTGTGGGGTGAAGATGTTGATGAAAGAATGCCATGAATAAATGCTGAATTTGTTGTGAAAGTGTAGCAAAAAATATAGGTTTGGGGGCGTTGGTTTAAATGACAAGTAACTCGGTACACTTCACATAATCGGGTGTCGGTGCCTTGCCAAAGTCAAATAAACTGATAGCCCTAACGAGCTTTGGTATGTGTGCGGTGTGGATGCACCTCGAAAAATAGAAAAAGCCCGAGGATGGTTAATGACCAAGGTTTCGGCTTTTGTACACCAATGCCATTGTCTCAAAAATAAGCGAAAGAAAAAAAAAAGAAAAAGAAAAGATAGAGAAAAATATACACTTGAGGGAAGTTGATCGAGGACAAGATTGTGGAGTTAGTTCCATTCCCGGATTAGCAACACATAGCCTAGAAAATTCCCCACCTAATCACAACGTTTCTTGACCTTCTAATTCATAAGACCTTATGACCTACTTGCATGTTTGTAAGACTTAGTGATTTAGATTGGATGTACTCTTGATCTTCTTGACTTCTTCACCTTTACATTTCATGCATACTTTCGAGTTAAGTATAATTGTCTTTCCATGCCTTCATTTGTTTGATGCATGATTGCTTGTCCTTTTCCATGAAACATGACTTTGAAGGTGATCCAATAGTAGAAGCACAAACCCAAAAAGATTTTGCCATTTTTCTGCATGCATGAATCATGTTATCTCGTAGTCTATAGTTGAGAATTTGCTCGGGGACGAGCAAACCTTAAGTATGGGGTATTTTGATAACACGATTTATGAACTAGTTTTAGGTAATCATTTAGATAGAATTCTCGCTCATTCACGCATGGTTTAGCACTAGTTCATGACGATTGCACTCAATTCGCGTATTTTGTCGAGATAGACGTCTACACGGACTTGTGCATTGCTTTGTAGGTATTTTGGGAGATTTAGGAGCTAAAACGATGCGTTTGAGGATCGTTCATCAAAATGACACGCCCTCGGACTCATTAGGATGTAAACTAGAACCTAAGGAGGACTCATGAAACCTTGCCAACACAAGTCATGCACCAAATCACAGCTTAATGATCCAAGGCGAAGTTTCTGGAGCAAACCACGGTTCACTGGCACGTTCCATGGCCGTGATTCTACCCGTGGATTTTGCCAGATTCCTGTGACAGCTGTGCCACGACTCTCATGGCCAACTCATGCAAAATTTGTTATAAAAGTGGTCCTTTATTGGCTGAGAAAGGCATCTTGGAGCAGCTTTCCATTATCCACTATCATCCAATAAAAAAATACTCTCTAAAGAAGAAGATTTTTGGGAAGAAGGAAGTAGAAGAAAACCACCATTGGAGAAGAGCTTGAGGGAAGGAGGAGAAGACACACCATTGGTAGACTTAGAGAGCTTTGTAGTGAAGAATTTCGAATTCAATTTCTAGAGTTGTATGAACCATTGGAACCTTCTTTGAGAAGGGTTGTAAGTTATTTCTAATTCCATTTTCAGCTTGGTTTGGTTTTAGTTCACTTGTTCATCTCTTTCTCTTCATTATCTTGCAAATGGATATCATGATTTTATGTTTGATTGTTTCGATTTCTATTATGAATGTTATAGGCTAAATAGATGTGATTCTAGGGTGAGGAAAGGATGGTTATGGCTAGGGCTATGATAGGATGGACTTAGATTTACCTTTGGATGACTTGTGTGCATGAACGTAGCTGCTGTTAGAAATCACGGGTAGTTCTTGCCAAACCACGGCCGTGGAAAGGTAGAACAAACCGTGATCTTACCTGATTCGATGGATCTAGCCTTAGATTGTTAGAATGTTGAAATCCTAAGTGTTTGTTGAGTTAAAATCTATCCTAGGGTGACCTAGTGTTAGCAACTAAGTGTTAGGAGAGACTTATCCGGTAATCCTTGCTCTTAGATCTTAAGATAACAAACCCTAGGTAGTGGTGAGCCTCATAAGCCGCCATTGGATTAAGTGTGCTAGGATGGTTGTTTAGAACTAACCCTTCCAAGACTTACCCGGTAAGGATAGGTTGGATCTCTAGGTAACAATCCGGTTTGTGTAGAATTTCTATCCTTAGGTTCTTAGAGACTTACCCAGTAATGAGACCTTAGGAATGGACTAGTGGACCATGAGACCTACCCGGTAATTGATCCCAATCTAGAAACACTTAACCCCAACATATCATAGTTAAACCAAGGAAAGAATAGATAGCTTGAGTCTTATGCCATAACCGGAACTTCCAACCCCTAGAAGCCGCTTCTCTATCTTTGATCTATATCTCGTATTTTTGCTTGTTTGTTTGTGTTGATTTGTTAGCTTAGTTGATTATTACATTTCGCATGATTTGTGATCTTTGATTGATCACCGAAAAAAACCAACCAAAAACAATTGAGATTTTCATTTCTTTATTTCTTTCTCTTTTCTTAACCTAGATCTTCACTAGACTTAATCACAAATTGAATCAATCTCACCTTAGTCTTTGTGTTCGACCTCGGAATACTATCCCTACTACAAACGTCCCGTACACTGCGGGTTTCACTAGGAGTTAGGATAAATATAACGAGAATATAAATTTAAAACCCATTGCGTATCACACATCCTGAGCGTGACAGAGCTGTTAAGGCTTGTTATGGTTTGTTGGATTCAAGTGTGATGAGCATGTTGGACTTCCTAGGCTAGTATTGTAACACCCCAAATCCGCGGGACTTGGAGTGTTACATTGGGCTAGGATCTCACCATGGGTCCTGACTCTAGCCTTACAACAAGTTCACTATATCTTACAACAAGGCACGGGTAGATTAAAATCAAATACATAAAAGCTGAGTATGATACATCAAAAGAGTTTACAAACTCATAGCCCAGTACAAAACAACAACATAAACCACAACCACAAAAGAGCCCACATCCCACGCATCCTACTGTACAGAATCCTTGGCTTGTCACACCATCTGGCTCACTCTGCAGTATTCTTAACCTGCAACACTACAACACGGTATGAAACCGTTAGCTACAACAATGAAAATCATGAAGGTAATAGCACAACCACACATCAACATCTCAAACATGAAATGCCACACATATTCATTTATTATCTTTCATTACGTTATTCCAATACTAATTCAACTTCTTTTGTAATACGAGGAGCCTCAAGAACCCTGTCTCATCCAACGTAACACAGGAGTTTTGCATGGGGGTGACCTTCACTCGTCCCCTCCTCTGAGATCATCTTCAGGGCACCTCCTCCTAACCAGCAGGCGGAGACCGGCGGTTACCGCCCGTTATAATACACTTGGGGCAAATAAATGTAATGAATGGTCATCCTAGTCCGGTTTAGGTTAAAAATGCACAATCATATGAACACACACAACCATCACAATCATACAATCGACAACTGCACGTTAAGTAAGTCCTATGGACTTACCTGATATACTCGTAACCTGTACCACGTCACAGCTTCCCCTTGGGGAAGTAATCAACGACTACAATAGCAAGGCACACACAATCACATACTACAAAGGTTAGGAGACTCGTCTCACTAACCACAACCAACCTATATCTCAAATCTAAACCTCAGATCCTTAACACATTCATAAATGCCTAAGGCATATCCTCAACATAACATCTAATCATACTCGTACACATACTAATCCTTAAAGCCATAACTGATTTCCATAACATCATCATGATCCTCAAATCATTCTGGCACCTAGCATTCATCTAATTAGTATTGCTCAATCTCAAATTTAATTCTAATTTAATTAATTAACCTTTAATTAATTAATTAAATTTCACTAGAATAACATTTTGCCCGCAGGTCATTTCTAAACCCACCTATCATCAGATTTCATCAACGAACAACTTATAAACACCAGAATAAGATAATGATCATAATGGAATTTCTAATTATCCATTTTGAAAAGCCTAAGGTCGATTTAGGCCAAATCAAAGTACGGAAAACGAATAAATTCATAACTTATTCGTTACTAACCCGATTGACGATCTAAAAGAAGATTCGGAATCAGAACGACACAGGCTACGCATCTACAACATCAAATTTGCCGGAATCTGAGCGACGGAACTGTCCTGGTGACATATATGCTTGACCAGGTCTTCATCTGCTCGGAAATGCAGAAACTTGGTATCGATATGAAGAGAATGAAGAGAGGAATCCAAAAACTCAAACGGAATTGAAATCGGATTAGAAACGGAGAGTAGATTTGAGTTTGAAGTTTGAGAGAAATCAGAGCTTTTACGAGGAAACGTGAAAGGAAATGAATTAATAAATGATTTTCCTCTATTTATAGTGAAGTCGATAATTATCCTTTTATCGATCCAATGGCGGGTTGAACCCGCTTCTCCAAACTTCTTGAAATTGGAATAATAGATCTTGAATATTGTGGGGATAATTATTCCACAATTGCCTCGGAAAATGTGTATTCCTAAGCCTTAGCCGTTAAGAAACGAAATAGCGACTCTTTTGTCCGTTTTGCCTTTCCACATTATTTCATATCTAGGACATGTCCGATGTCCTGATCATTTCTCTCAACTGCATTTTTATTAGTTGGAGCTCTCAAATGCTACAAATAATACCGGAGGTTAAAAATAATTACCCGGGGGAAAAAGTGAAAATTTTACCATAAGCCCAAAATTACGCCAGGAACATAACGGTGGAACTTATACTCAACACTTACACAATCTTCGCAAGTTATATGTCAATTACTATCACTGATTAAGTTAATCAACATTAATTAGAATTCAGAAATCCTAGCTATTACATCACACACTCCTTAAGAAAAAGTTTCGTCCCGAAACTTGAACAATTCCCAAATCCTCTCGGACCCATACGCCGAGGTATAAACACTCTCTCTATCGGAGGTATCACGTCTCCGTTCAAACGTATCAACCTATAACACTCTATAACCTCAAAACACAGCATGGAGGAATCACCAACTCCAGCAACAAGATCATAACGCTATCCAAAGGCATAGAGGAAAACTCATTTCTAGCCAACTACTAACCACGTCACAAGGCATGGAGGAGGCCGTCTCCGGACAATCGTACTCGTAACACAACTATGTGGAGGAAAATCGTTTGCACTCACACTATGTCCATCAAAGATAGCATGGAGGAAAGAACCATCTCCTTCTAATCCTAACACATACACCGTAGCATGGAGGAAAGAACCATCTCCAGTTATACCTATCTCGTACTAGCAAACAAGATCTAACATATCATATGCACAACTCCCAGCTAGCACGAAAACACAACATATCACATAAGCACATAACATAACATACACTCACTAAGATAGCACCAAAATCTAATCGTGGATCCTATAGGTGCATCTGTCCCGGCGTAAAAATCTAGATAGTTCCCCTTGATACTATCCTCACTCTCCCGCGTAGCCTTATCATTGGAATATCCTTTGAATGCAGGTGTCTCACAGATATCTTCCTAGAACCAAAAGGTTGTTCTGCAAAAGTGTGATCCGGCTCAACCACTAGATCATCATGTCTCACAATGTGCCTTAGATCTGGTATGTACTTCCTCAGCTGAGACACATGAAACATAGGGTGAACACCTCTAACTTCGATGGCAAAGCCAATCTGTGCACTGCTTTCCAACTCTATCCAGTATCTCGAAAGGACCGACCTATCGGGGACTCAACTCTCCCTTTATGCCATAACGTCTGACGCCTCACGTTGGAGATACTCTCAACTAGACATGAGCTCCTACCCTGAACTCTAGAGGTCGACGCCTCCAATCTGCATACGACTTCTGGCGACTCTGTGCAGTCATCATCCTTCTCTGATTAACATTACTCGAGCTATATCATCTTGAATCTGCTCTAGCGCTAACCCACTAGTACTGCCAAGCTCATCCCCACATAAAGATGTATGACACCTATGTCTACACAATGTCTCATAGGGACCATCCCTATAGATGCATGCCAATGGTCGTGGTATAAGAATTCAACAAGTGGGAGATAAATAGATCGTCCTTGTTCCCAATCTATCCCACAAGATCGCAACATGTTCTCTACGGTCTGGAGGGTCCTCTCAGACTGACCGTCTATCTGAGGTAAATCTAAATCATGAAGTGTAGACGCGTTCCCCAAGCAGTCTGAATCTGCTATCAAAACCTCAAAGTAACCCGTCTACTACAATCATAGTCGATCGTCCCTTGTACACTTATGGAGTCCACCATCTGTCTAGTGTACTCCTTTGTTATTTCATTCACTGGCCACGTCTCTTAGTAGAGATGGAACGTGTCGACTTCGTAAATCTGTTACCAATAATCTGGAAAACACCAAAACTCTTACTGGGTCTCAATCCCATCACAAGTCCACAGAAAGGTCCTCTCACTTCCACTACAGCACTGGTAGTGGATGAGCTCATCTCTAGGTTAGTAACACTTTAACCTGATCTACTACTTCAGGGTACCTATTATTCGTACATGGATGTACTAAAGAAGGTGTACTATGGCTGTACTGTAATCTTCTCCACTCAACTCCGCATAAGCGGTTATACAAACGCAGTTGCGGCACCTCATAGTCCTTCTGCTCCGATAAAGAACTATGGTGTCTCGCCATGAGACATCCTTCCATCAAATTCCCTCAGGGTCAGTCAATTCCCCTTGCTTTTGTTGGACCTCATCCAACAAATCAGGTAGATACCCTAAAACATGAAACTAACGTCCTTATCAACAGTAGTAAGTCCAACTCTAACCAATTTAGATCATTCTGCAACCGAGGCTATACAGCAATTCCAACAATCGCCTTCTCTCGAGGCGTCTTCTAGTTCAAGGTATCAGTTACCACATTCTCCTTGCCAAAATGGAACCAAACTTCACGATCAAACTCCTTGATCAACTCCAGTCAACGACACTGGCGGTTATTTAGCTTATGTTGCAGAAAAATATGCTTCAAACTCTTATGATCGGTGGGAATCTAACATGAAATATCACACCGATATTGCCTTCAAATCTGGACACTTGAACTACCACTACTAACTCAAAATCATGAGTCGGGCAGTTCTCCTCATACGTTCTCAGCACCGTAGTCACGTGATTCCCAAAATCTTCTAATTATCACCGAATAGAAGCAAAGTTCAAATTCTTCCTCTACTCTTCAGAACTCGGACATACTACTTCAACAACACACTTATGGTGGTCTTCCTCAAAAGACTCGTAATTGGATGCACAATCACATAGAATCCTACCTCAAAGCGTTGGTAGCAATCGGCTCGGCCGAGAACTACGCATTCCCTTAATGTTCAACAACATCATCCACAAGGCATCATACTCACTCCTCGTCACATCAACTATGACCGCTGGCAGGGGCAACATGACCAAAAAGGCTAACTTTGGCATTTCAACTCACATATAGGGAGCATAGCATTCATGCTTCTATCTCTCGGGTTCTGCAACACCGTCCTCAGATAACCGGTACGTTCCTTGCCATTGTGAGAGTACTATTCATCAACTCTTATAAAAACCATTAGAGCACTCTTCAACTCCGATGATATCACTACAACTTGTAGTGTCCATAACAGGTATGGAATGTTGTCCTATGCCCACGTTGCTCTCTCATCCTTAAATGATGATATCCTAAGCATATGGAAATCTTGAGAACACAATTGCTTCTCTTAGTTGATCTGACAAGTCATCAATACATAGAGATGAATATACTAGGGCGAACGAAGCCCATCTCAATCCACTCTTCAAATTGCTTCTTCAAGTTCTAACAACTCAACAAGCCATATACCTCATAGGCCTTCTCCCAATCAATCTCGTACCATACTTCAACGAAATATCAAAGTTCTCACTCCGCTGAAGCGATAGATTAGACGGTTCAGTAACACGTCTATAAAATCATAAACCACTGGAATAATCTTCAGCGTGGAACTATCTCTTTCCTTCACGGCATTCATAAAAAAAACATCACCCCCTGGTGTTATCAACCTCGCTGCTCATATAGCACTAAAAACAACTCACCTCCTCAAAGGTCCTAACCGCGAAAAACCTCTACTTAGTCAATCTCAGTAGAGGCTATAATAGTCTTCCTACTGCTATCTAAACAAACATTATATCTAATCTTGAGTAGGCGAATGATCTGGGACTCTCTATTGTCCCCGCGTCTGCTGCTGAGGTGTCTTCTGACCACCTCCCATCAAACTAGCAGAAATAAAACTCAGTCGTGATGCCACTCCAGTTTGCTTACAGAAGACAGTTCTATGACCCTGTCTACCACAAGTAAAGCAAGTCACTAGCGATCTTGGACACTATGGCCGTACATGTTCAGGCTTCCCACAATTGTAACAAGTCCTCGGTTCACCTGAAGTCCGTGTGAAACGAGAAGTACTCATATGAACACACACAACCATCACAATCATACAATCCACAACTGCGCTAAGTAAGTCCTATGGACTTACTTGATATACTCATAACTTGCACCACTTCACAGCTTCCCATTGGGGAAGTAATCAACGCCTGCAATAACAAGGCACACACAATCACATACTGCAAAGGTTAGGAGACTCGTCTCACTAACCACAACCAACCTATATCTCAAATCTAAACCTCAGATCGTCAACACATTCATAAATGCCTAAAGCATATCCTCAACATAACATCTCATCATACTCGTACATATACTAATCCTTAAAGCGATAACCGATATCCAAAACATCATCATGATCCTCAAATCATTCTGACACCTAGCATGCATCTAAGCAGCATTCCTCAATCTCAAATTTAATCTTAATTTAATTAATTAACCTTTAATTAGTTAATTAAATTTCACTAGAATAACGTTTTGCTCGCAGACCATTTATAAACCCACCTATCTTCAGATTTAATCAACAAACAACCCATAAACACCAGAATAATATAATGATCATAATGGAATTTCTAATTATCCATTTTGAAAAGCCTAAGGTCGATTTAGGCCAAATCGTATTACGGAAAATGAATAAATTCATAACTTATTCGTTACTAACCCGATTGACGATCTGAAAGAAGATTCGGAATCACAACGACGCAGGCTACGCATGTACAACATCAAATTCACCGGAATCTGAGCGAAGGAACTGTCTTGGTGACATATATGCTCGACCAGGTCTTCATCTGCTCGGAAATGCAGAAACTCTGTACCGATATGAAGAGAATGAGGAGAGGAATTCAAAAACTCAAACGGAATTGAAATCAGATTAGAAACAGAGAGTATATATGAGTTTGAAGTTTGAGAGAAATCAGAGCTATTACGAGGAAACGTGAAAGGAAATGAATTAATAAACGATTTTCCGCTATTTATAGTGAAGTCGATAATTATCCTTTAGCGAAGTCGATAATTATCCTTTAGCGAGGTCGATAATTATCCTTTTATCGATCCAATGGCGGGTTGAACCCCCTTCTCCAAACTTCTCGAAATTGGAATAATAGATCTTGAATATTGTAGGGAAAATTATTCCATAATTTGCTCGGAAAACGTGTATTCTTAAGCCGTCTTTCTTAGCCGTTAAGAAACGAAATAGCGACTCTTTTGTTCGTTTTGCCTTTCCACGTTATTTTATGTCTAGGACTTGTCCGATGTCCTGATCATTTCTCTCAACTGCATTTTTATTAATTGGAGCTCCCAAATGCTTGAAATAATACCAGAGGGTAAAAATATTTACCCGGGGGTAGGTTTTTGTGAGATTCTTCATGTGTTGAGTGTGATGTTGGTATCATGGATTCTAGGATGCGGTCCTAACTTGAGAGTTAGATGATCTTGCGTAGATCTTTAGAGTGGAAGTCTAAGACTTATTCAGCATGAGCGAGTTGTTGATACGTATCTTGTTGTGAGCTAGTTGTGGGCTTCTTCCCAAGGGAAGCGAGAGTGGGTTTGTGAGTTAGCATTTGGGACGAGGTAATTCTCCGGACTTACTTAGCTCGTATTCTTTGTATTGGCTTAGATGTGTGCTTGGTGGTTTGTGTTTTAGTATTGTTTTATAACAATAAAACCGGACATAGGATAACCGACCTATATCTATATTATTTGGCCCAAGTCTATGATAACAGGCGGTAACAACTTGTCTAACTCTTGTGTAGAGCTAATAGGTTCTTGGCAACTAGCCCGTGCAGGTAGACGGTCGGATGCATCAGTGCCATTCTTTTCCGGTAAGTGGGGACCGAGGCGAGTTTTGGGATTCTCGTGTCACAAACCTATGTTGAATTAGTAACGGAATGACTTAATAAAAAGATAATAACCCGACTTGTGTGCTTTGAAGCATGTTGTGTGTTTATGATGACTTACGTTTGTTTGTATCATCACCATGATTCTAATGCCTTGAATATTAGCTAACGGTTTTAAACCGATTGTGTTGATGCCCTATAGGTTAGGGATGCCGCCGAGTGAGGTGGAGAAGTAGACAACCGGGGTCTCCGTACATTATTGGACGGGGATTAGGGGTGTAAATGGGGTGGGGATTCCTCGAAATTCGCGGGTATTACCCGTCATGGGGATGGGTAAAATTTTGATTACCCGCTTGGGGATAGGGACGGGGATGAAGATAGGGGTAACCGCCCCGCCCCCGATTCGAACCCGAACCCGTTGGGGAACCCGATAGGATTCCCCGACGGATAACCCGATGGGAATCCCCGACGGGTAACCCAATGGGAATCCCCAACGGGTAACCCGATGGGGATCCCCGATGGATAACCCGATGGGATCTCCGACGAGGAATCTATCGGGATACATAAATAAACAAATTGTATTTAGATTAGACTTTCATTGTGGTTTCATGTTTAATTTAAAAATTACCGATGATTCCTAAAATTAAAACTATATAAAATTTTTTTAATGTGTCTTACGCTTTCACAGGGAAGTGTTCAAGTAAGGCCCATTATTCCGGTAAGGTCGTGCGGCCGTTTGTACGGCCGACACGTGTCCCGGAAAATTTTTTTTTTTTTTCTGAACGAGTTTTTTTTTTTTTAAAACGAGTAAAAGTAATAGTTCAAAACTTATTATGGAATAGTTCATAACTTATAAAAGGATAGTTCATGAATTATAATAGAATAGTTCATAGTGTAAAA
Source organism: Fagopyrum esculentum (assembly GCA_033239045.1). NCBI lineage: Eukaryota > Viridiplantae > Streptophyta > Magnoliopsida > Caryophyllales > Polygonaceae > Fagopyrum > Fagopyrum esculentum. The sequence goes on along the minus strand of BSUD01000007.1, from coordinate 100,475,971 downwards.
TTTATAAAGGATTGAAAGTAATAGTTCAAAACTTATTAAGTAATAGTTCATAACTTCTAAAAGGATAGTTCATGAATTATAATAGAATAGTTCATAGTGCAAAATTTATAAAGGAGTGAAAGTAATAGTTCAAAACTTATTATGGGATAGTTCATGAATTATAATAGAATAGTTCATGAATTATAATAGAATAGTTTAAAGTGCAAAAATTTATAAAGGAGCGAAAATAATAGTTCAAAACTTATTATGGATAGTTCATGAATTATAATAGAATAGTTCATGGATTATATTAAAAAGTAATAGTTCATGGATTATATGGGAATAGTTCAAAGTTTATAGGATAATAGTGCATAAATTATAACATGGTAGTTCAAATAAATTTTCATTAGTTTCCGGAAAAAAAAAATCGTTTCATAAAAGAGAAAAAAAAAAATTGTTTTTTTTTTCGGGACACGTGTCGCCCTTACGTACGGCCGTACGACCGTACCGCAATAAAAGGGTCGTACCTGAACATTTACCCGCTTTCACATACATGATTTGATGTGCAACCTAAATTCTAAATCATAAAATTAAAATGATAAAATAATATAACACTTTACATTGAGATCATAATCTAAATGCTAGAAAGATATAATTATTATAATTTGCACTAGTTTGTACTACAAGTCTCGATCGTATTTGAATGAATGAACCATAATATATATACACAATATACCTATACTTTGACAAATTGAATAAAGTGATACGTTAAACAACAAACTAAGCCACATCAACATTTCAATTAACAATGTATACTATTATAATATAAATTGGCATTTATCTTGTAATCACGAACTAAGGGTTAGTAAACTATATACACTTAAGACTTAATAGTATCATCCTCGTCCTACTTACACAACATATATTTTGAAAAAAAATATGAGGATAACATTTCAATTAAAATGTATATTATATGCGTAAATTATATACATGCTAATGGTAACCAATATTAATTTTGTTTTGGATCATATAAGGATAACATAAAATTTTGAATATGTCATAAATGACAAATACATGTTTTGGTGGTGCAACATAAATCATAAACCGTAAAATTGAATTGATAATTAAAATAACACTTTATCATGATATCGTAATCTAAATGTTAATAAGATATAATTATTTTAGTTTACACCAGTTTGTACCACGAGTCTCGATCCTACTTGAAAGAGCAAAACCTAATAAATATGCGGTAAGACTTTACTTTGGCAAGTTTTTATTATTTTTTAAAAAAATAAAGTTTTCTTCTTTCTTTTTTCTCGTGTTTTTTTATTGATATAGTAAAACAAAGTAACAATTTTCTATTTTATTGTCTAATTTCACATTTATTACCCGAGTTAATGTTTTTTTCAAAATCCTAAAAGTTAAACGGGGATGAGGATAGAGATTTTTACGGGGAAAACCGATAGAATTTTAAGATATGGAAATTAAACGGGGATGGGGAATCCCCGTGGGGATGTATATCCTATGGGGACGGGGATGGGGACAATTCTCAATACCCGAACGGGTATGGGGATGGGGACGGGGAGCGTTTTACTAAGCGGGTATGGGGATGAATAGGGTACTCCCCGCCCCAAACCCGACCTATCGACATCCCTAACGGGGATGAATTTCTATTTCGTTATGTTGTGGATTGTGTATTTACGTTATAGAGCTTATGTCGTTTTGAGGACTCGGCTGAGTTTCACTTTGTACTTTAGATTTCAGTATTCTCGCGCATACATTAAAACATTCCCGTATTTGCCTTTATTTGTGCCTTTTTGGAAAGGTCCGGTGCAATTATTGTCAAGCTAAGGTTCGGGACCCATTTTGAGGCCTCCGCCTGTAGCGCTCCGAGTCCCGCAGATTCGGCGTGTTACAATATGGTATCAGAGCCCTAGGCGGACAAAATGGCACTCGCAATCTTCTAAAGGTCGACTGAGGAATAATCATAACCCACAAGGGTTTTGACTTTTCGTATATGTATAGTTATATATATGTTGACTTAGGACGTTTTTTATTTGTATGTACATAGTTATGTATATGTTGCCTTAGGATGTTGGACCTTATATGCCTTAGTTATGTATATGGATCATACTTTTTATTATGCTCTACAATTTTACCATACCGAGATCATAAGTCATATATATTTATATAAATAAACGTCATGCGATATCAGATGGCACGCACGAGAGCTACCGTGTACGTAGCACCAGCAAGGGGTAGACCCCCTCTTCCTCCTATGTTCGCTCCGAATGGTGTGTGCAAGCTTTAAATTTATAAACCAAGACGTTTGCTAAAAACAAGGATGCGAACCCGCGGTGTACGAGTCAATCGTAGTAAAAGCAAGAAATTCCGGGGTGTCGATATCAGGGACTTAGGTGAAAACCTAAGCAAGTATAGGTAATCTATGTAATTACTAACCTCAAAAGCGATTAAAACAATCAGAGATGATAAAAGTCAATTAAGGAAATATGCAATTCTAGGGATTAAAGCATGTAGTTGTGGTTTTAACTCAAGATTTAAAGATAAGCGGACAAAGCTGAGATTTTGCAAAGGGAAGGTGTTACTAAAGTGGAATAGATCACCGGGTAAGTCTCACTACTCACTAATCCCAAACCGTAACTCCTATTACCGGGTAAGTCTCAAGGAATTAAGGAAAAGAACTATAACCTCAAACTAACACTCCAACTAAGGGAATAGAATCAACCTTTACCGGGTAAGTCTCAGGCTAACTCACAAAGATGGAATAAAAGCACACTCAAACCCCAATAAAGGATAAACCTTTATTACTTATTGCTTATGATCTTAGGTAAACAAACAAATGAATTACCGGGTAAGTCTCATCTTAAGCTTGCATTGAACCAGGAAAGGTGTAATAAGAATAGGATTTGGCAAACTCTAACACTTAATGTTCGCTCCAAACGGTGTGTGTAAGCTTTAAATTTATAACCATAGATGTAAGCTTAAAACAAGGATACCAACCCGCATTGTACGGGTCAATCGTAGTAAAAAGCAAGAAATTCAGGGGTCGATCACAAGGACTTAGTGAAACAAAGAAGGTATAGGTTTGTCAATGCCACTACTAACTACAAAAGCGATTTAAACAATCAAAGATGATAAAAAGTCAATTAAGGAAATATGCAATTCTAGGGATTAAAGCATCTAGTTGTGGTTCCAACTCAAGACCTAAAGATAAGCGGACAAAGCTCAGATTTTGCATAAGGAAGGTGTTACTAAAGTGGAATAGATCACCGGGTAAGTCTCACTAATCACTAATCCCAAACCGTAACTCCTATTACCGGGTAAGTCTCAAAGAATTAAGGAAAAGGACTATAACCTCAAACCAACACACCACCTAAGGGAATAGAATCAACCTTTACCGGGTAAGTCTCCGGCTAACTCACAAAGATGGGATGAAAGCACACTGAAACCCCAATAAAGGATAGACCTTTATTACCTACACTTATGATCTTAGGTAAACATACAAAGGAATCACCGGGTAAGTCTCATCCTAGGCTTGCATTGAACCAAGAAAGGTATAATAAGAATAGGATTTGGCAAACTCTAACACTTACCTCTCAGTTTCGGATCAGATAAGTCACCTCGGTCAGAAGAATTCCACCCCGACCGAGATGTTCATCGACTGAGCGAGATGCTTAGGGTTAAGGATAAAGACTCGAACTTTCAGGGTCCTACTGTGATTAAGATTATTCTATCATTGTTTTTCCCACAACCTTCAGCCAATCACCCTAGAATCACACAAGGAAATTAGCCACTCATCATCATGAAAGCAAGAATCAAATATAAGGGAAGAAATAGAATAATTGAACAAGAAAACCTTAAGAGAAAGGCTTCAATAATTAAATCAATTATCAATCAACAAGCGTTCCTTGGATCAAAATCCAACAAGACTAGCAACAATGAAGGGAATCTAAGAGAATCTAACAAAACCCTTCACAAAGCTATAAAAGCTATAAACTTTCTTCCTTCAATCTTCCTTCAACCTTCAAAAAGGTTATTCAAATCTTCCAACTATGGGAATGCGGTTGTTCCGGTGTGTAAGTTTGTCTCCGGGTGATAGCGGGTGTTATGCGGCGTCTAAGCACGATCGGATTTGTGGAAAGTTCAACCCTTTTTAGAGGAAAATTACTTTCCAAAGATAAGATATCTTAGAAAGATCTCTTCCCATAAAAAAAGGTAAAATATATGGGCTAAATTATCTTCTTCCTTCCAGAAATCCAGCCTAAAAAGATAAGATCCTCCTTCCAAAAATAAAAGATCTCAACCAAGAATAAAATATTCTTGCCACGTCCAAGGTGTTCGCCTCGGTCGAGTCGGCTCCTTTGGATCACCTCGGTCGAGGTGACTCTGTAGTCAACCGAGATGAATCACAACTGAATGTGAAATCTCTCAAATCTGGTCCAAAGTGAATCTATAATCCTATTCCATGATTCCTTGATTCTTCCTTAAGCTCCTGAATGTAGCTCCATTGACTCCTTAGCTCCTTTTGTTCCTTTTTGATGCAAAACGTGCCATTTTACCTACGATTACAACGAAACTTGGTGTAGACCTCGATTCCCGCAAAGGTAGATTAAACGACAATATAATCACATAATATAAATACAAACATGAAGATTCTTGAAGATAAAACGTCTAAACAAGTCCCAAAATATAGACAATAATTCATGCTATCACTTAATTCTCAGTTTCGGATCAGACAAGTCACCTCGGTCAAACGAATTCCACCCCGGCCGAGATGTTCATCGACTGAACGAGATACTCTAGGGTAAAGGATAAAGACTCGAGCTTTCAGGGTCCTACTAGATTTTAAGATTATTCTATCATTGTTTTTCCCACAACCTTCAGCCAATCACCCTAGAAATCACACAAAGAAATTAGCCAATCATCATCATGAAAGCAATAATCAAATATAAGGGAAGAAGGTGAATAATTGAACACAAAAACCTTAAGAACAAGGCTTCAATAACTGAATCAATTATCAATCAAACAAGCGTTCCTTGGATCACAATCCAATAAGACAATCAACAAGAAGGGAATCTAAGAGAATCTTACAAAACCCTTCACAAAAGCTATAAAAGCTATCAACTTCCTTCCTTCAATCTTCCTTCAATCCTTCCTAACCGCTGGATGCTCTCAGCCCTCTAAGCATGGTTGAATTTGTGGAAAATCCAACCCTTTATATAGGAAAACTACCCTCCAAAGATAAGAGATCTTAAAAAGATATTTTCCTAATAAAATATATCTATCTCTCATAAATAAATCCCCAAAATATATGATCTTCCTTCCAGAAATCCTGTCTAAAAATATAAGATCCCTCCTTCCAAAAATAAAAGATCTCAACCAAGAATAAAATATATCTCGCCGCGTCCAAGGTGTTCGCCTCGGTCGGGGCGCTCCTCTGGATCACCTCGGTCGAGATGGTACTGTAGCTGACCGAAGTGACTCTAAACTGAATTGAAATCTCTCAAATCTGGTCCAAAGTAAATCTTTAATCCAATTCCATGCTTCATGGATTCTTCCTTAAGCTCATAAATGTAGCTCCAATGACTCCTTAGTTCCTTTTGCTCCATTTTGATGCAAAACGTGCCATTTTACCTACGATTACAACGAAACTTGGTGTAGACCTCGATTCCCGCAAAGGTAGATGAAACGACAATATAATCACATAATATATATACAAACATGTAGATTATTGAAGATAAAACGTCTAAACAAGTCCCAAAATATAGACAATAATTCATGCTATCACTTAACTCTCAGTTTCGGATCAGATAAGTCACCTCGGTCAAACGAATTTCACCCCGGCCGAGATGTTCA
>BSUD01000007.1:100391522-100468969 GCA_033239045.1 Fagopyrum esculentum | reverse complement strand
ATATATGATCTTCCTTCCAGAAATCCTGTCTAAAAATATAAGATCCCTCCTTCCAAAAATAAAAGATCTCAACCAAGAATAAAATATATCTCGCCGCGTCCAAGGTGTTCGCCTCGGTCGGGGCGCTCCTCTGGATCACCTCGGTCGAGATGGTACTGTAGCTGACCGAAGTGACTCTAAACTGAATTGAAATCTCTCAAATCTGGTCCAAAGTAAATCTTTAATCCAATTCCATGCTTCATGGATTCTTCCTTAAGCTCATAAATGTAGCTCCAATGACTCCTTAGTTCCTTTTGCTCCATTTTGATGCAAAACGTGCCATTTTACCTACGATTACAACGAAACTTGGTGTAGACCTCGATTCCCGCAAAGGTAGATGAAACGACAATATAATCACATAATATATATACAAACATGTAGATTATTGAAGATAAAACGTCTAAACAAGTCCCAAAATATAGACAATAATTCATGCTATCACTTAACTCTCAGTTTCGGATCAGATAAGTCACCTCGGTCAAACGAATTTCACCCCGGCCGAGATGTTCATTGACTGAACGAGATACTCTAGGGTTAATGATAAAGACTCGAGCTTTCAGGGTCCTACTAGATTTTAAGATTATTCTATCATTGTTTTTCCCACAACCTTCAGCCAATCACCCTAGAATCACACAAAGAAATTAGCCAATCATCATCATGAAAGCAATAATCAAATATAAGGGAAGAAGGTGAATAATTGAACACAAAAACCTTAAGAACAAGGCTTCAATAACTGAATCAATTATCAATCAAACAAGCGTTCCTTGGATCACAATCCAATAAGACAATCAACAAGAAGGGAATCTAAGAGAATCTTACAAAACCCTTCACAAAAGCTATAAAAGCTATCAACTTCCTTCCTTCAATCTTCCTTCAATCCTTCCTAACCGCTGGATGCTCTCAGCCCTCTAAGCATGGTTGAATTTGTTGAAAATCCAACCCTTTATATAGAAAAACTACCCTTCAAAGATAAGAGATCTTAAAAAGATATTTTCCTAATAAAATATATATATATCTCATAAATAAATTCCCAAAATATATGATCTTCCTTCCAGAAATCCAGTCTAAGATCCCTCCTTCCAAAAATAAAAGATCTCAACCAAGAATAAAATATATCTCGCCGCGTCCAAGGTGTTCGCCTCGGTCGGGGCGCTCCTCTGGATCACCTCGGTCGAGATGGTACTGTAGCTGACCGAGGTGACTCTAAACTAAATTGAAATCTCTCAAATCTTGTCCAAAGTAAATCTTTAATCCAATTCCATCCTGGATTCTTCCTTAAACTCCTGAATGTAGCTACAATGACTCCTTAGCTCCTTTAGCTCTATTTTGATGCAAAACGTGCCATTTTACCTACGATTACAACGAAACTAGGTGTAGACCTCGATTCCCGCAAAGGTAGATGAAACGACAATATAATCACATAATATACATTCAAACATGCATATTATTGAAGATAAAATGTTTAAACAGGTCCCAAAATATAGACTATAATTCATGCTATCAAAATACCCCATACTTGTCTCTTGCTTGTCCCCAAGCAAGTTCCAAATCTAAAATACAAGATAGAATGGATTATAAGTCATAAGGATCAATGAAAAAGTCTTTCAAAACATTTTTGGTGGTGTGCTACAATCATAGATCACTCTAAGAGAATGCTTCATGGAAATTAAAATCAAAACATGATCAAAACATTTTATAAATATAAGAAAGGTGTTCATCTTTGCATAAAATCATAGAATGCATAATAAATCATAATTATCGAAATTAATCATGTATAATCCAGTTTAAACCACCAAGTCAATCAACAAGCTCGACGTCTCAAGGGCTTTCCAAGTAAAAGGTCAAAGAAACGTGTGAGGGTGTGATGTATATAGGGAATGTGGTGCTAGAATCCGGGAAAAGGATCTTTACTTCACTTCCTTTGATACTTCAACATCTTCCACCAATAAGCTTTGCTTATTTACTTTTTACTTTACTTTTTGGGATGCATGGACAGAGGTGCACAATAACCGAAGCCTAGGAGATCAGCAATCATTAATTTTTCGAGATGCCTCAAACCCTTGATGCACATACCATGACCCGTTAGGAATATCGCTCAATCCGACTTTGGCAAGACACAAACACCCGGATATGTGAATGGTGCCGAGTTACTCATCATCATGATTGACTTCCCCAAACCTATTTGTTTCATTCTAACTTTCAGCCAACATCTCAACTTTTCTTTCACTTGCTTTTCACTTTTGCTTGCTTCTAAATTCCCGGATAGGTAAAGGGAGGCAAATATGTATATGAGGGGCTAAAGCATGATCAAGAAGAAGAAGAGAAGAGAATGAATTGCCTTGGTCTTCCCAGGAAGAAAGTGAGAGAACTCATCATGTGGTGTCAACCTTCAAATTCAACATAATTTTGATAAAAACAAAGTATTAAACATGCCAAAATTTCAAACAAAGCATTTAGCAACTTAAATATAACATAAAACCTTTCAAACATATAAAGATTTCAAAACCAGTCAGCAAACAAAATCATCACTGAGGTCATATCCAGATAAGAAGCACAAAAATCGTTTCGAAAACTGTTCCAGTTAAGCCACCTTGGTTGAGATAATCTAAGTCAACCGAGGTACTGCACCTCGATTGGTCATAGTCACATCGGTCGAGGTCATAAAATTTTTTTCAAACCAGTTTTTGACGTTTTTCTCAATCAAATAACCTGTATGCATGCATGTAATCTCAGATAAACACATAGAGCAAAATAAAACAGTAGATATCCAACAAGAGTCAAGTCATACATCCACATAAGTCAAATGAATACATACTCACATACCCCATACTTGGGACACATTGTCCCAATGGGTCAAATAAGTCTAGGAAATAGAGTACTCACCGAATAAAGCTCAGCTGCATAATAAATAAATCAAGAAAATCCTGCAAGCTCTCAATAATCCCGATCCGGTGGTGGCGGTGTTGGCACGTACGGGTACTGAGATGGGTCGAATGGGTAGCCCATGACATGCTGAAACTGAATCTCAGCCATCGTGTACTGGTAGTGTAGTCTCTCCTGCATCTCTCTAATGTCCAAAGACAAGGCATCATAAGAATCTATCACCTGATCCGTCAGATCATCGATCCGGCGGTGAGCAACTGGATCCCTCTGCCTACATACCCTACGCCTAGTAGGACGTGCTGGTGTTGCAGCTGGCTCCTCCTCATTCTCGTCGTCGTCTAAATCGACGACTGGCACGCTAGTCCCAGCTGTATTTGTGCTTGTGTCCATGGCAGTACCGCCATCCTCATCCTCATCCTCCTGCTCCTCAACCTCATCCTCCTCATCTTGTCTCGGAGCTTCTGCATCTCTCGCATCCTCCATAAGCGGAATCCATGCGGTCTGCCAGTAGTGCGGGTCATAAACAGAGAACTGAGGTGACCACCTAATACCCTTAGGTGCAGTCTGCTCCCAGGGCATCGCCACATACGGCGTAGCAAGTCCGCGAGGAACCACTATCCTCCGAGTGATCATCTCCTGAAGCTTGAGCGGCTTGGCAGCCGCCACCATAGTGCATGCACTAAGATCAAGGTCCATGTAACTCGCTATGTGAGTCACTATACCTCCACAGCAGATGTCTCTCTTTGCCTTGGCCTTGATCTTATGCAAATCCTTCGCCAGCATAACTCCAAAATCCGGAACTCCTCCGGTCACCATGCAGTACAAACTCAGCAGCTCACCCTGTCTGATCTTTTGGGGCGTCTCAGTACGCGCCAGAAGAGTCTCGCTAAAGATCCTGTGAGCAAGTCTAAAAGCTAAGTGGAAGATAATCCGCTCCCTGGAATCACCAGGTCTCCACCTGTCAGTGTGCTCAACCATGTGAGCTATCTAGCCCCAGAACTCTCGAGTTACAGCTGAAGAAGGAAAATCAGCAACAGTGGGGGCCAGAAAGCCAAAGATATCCCGCCAGTGGTCATTAGAAACTAGATAGTTCCGGTTCATCAACCAGTACTTGATGGCGTGCTCGGTGGGCAAGTAAGTGACGGAGCTAACAAACTCCAGTGTCAGCTCAAGATGGGCTCGAGCTCTAATCTCAGTGAACTGCTCCAGCCCCACCGTAGATATCATCCGCCTCAGATCCTCATCAACATAGAGGCAGTTAAATGCAAAAATGTCCAGGAATCGTGGTGCAACCACTGGACGTGCCGCTATGCGGTCATAGTCTACCTGGTGACGGTCATGGATCACCGGTATAGAGTGGCGTGAAGAAGAAGAAGAAGGAGAAGGAGAAGATATGTCTCTCAAAACTAGCTGCCTGTTAGAACTCATCTTTGTCACACACTGTCAGACCACCTCGGTTGCTCTGACAAATCTCAAGAACACCTCGGCCGAGGCACAGGCCGACTGGACCGAGGCGAAGTGATGTGCGGTCGTTTCTCTCAGAAATCCAGTTCTTTTCCCCCAATATCACTACCAATTGTTCCTATGGGGTACTTAATCCGTTTCCAGCACAATGCAGGGGCAACCAAATCTCAAATCGAATGAAATCAGTGGAAGAAGAGGGAGTTAGGGTTTTTTCGAATTTACCGCAAATTTGGTCGAATCGGTGCGTTTTTACTGCAGATTATTGCTTGCAAATCGATCCTCTATCCTTTCCTCTCAATTTGGAAGCGAGAATCGTCGAAAACGAGCGAAAATCAAAGAGCGAGGTGGAAAGGGGCGTTTCGGTCGAGAGGGTGATAGAGGAAAGAGAGAGAAATCAATCCCCCTTTTATAGCCTTTTCTGGAACTGCTATCACCTCGGTCGAGATGGTCTCGACTGGACCGCGGTGGTACGGACCGAGGTGGATCTTCAATAACCCTAGTCACCTCGGTTGCTCAAGAATCATCTCGGTCGAGGTGTTGTGACAGCAACCGAGATGTGTCTCAGTCAAACTCCGTCTTCTCAAATTCTCGAACTTCTGTCCATCTAGTGTTGCTCCTGGGTTGTATTCCTTCCTTAGATGTCACCTGTTGTCTATCTAAGACGCCAAAAATAAAGCATAGCAAAGAAAAAGCAAACTATTTAAAGCTAGACTAGAAAAAAAGAAAAGAAAGCAATACCTTGGGTTGCCTCCCAAGAAGCGCTTGATTTAAGGTCGCTAGCTGGACCGCACGGCATCACTAAGCAAGGTATAGTGGTGCAACCTCCTCAACCGGGACTTCCGGTTTGTATTTCTTAAGTCTATGACCATTGACCTTGAAGCTTCCACTTGTTTCTCCCCAAATCTCAACTACACCATGTTCGCCACTTAGCGTGCGTGCAAATAAGCTTTAAATTTATAAAACTAGAATCAAGCAAGCGAACCCGCAGTGTACGGATCGATATAGTTAAGCAAGAATTCCAGAGTATCGAACACAGGGATTTGGGGGGAACAAATTCAATTATAGGTTATCAAGCAAGTAAATGTATGAAGCTTTTCAAATTATTAGGAAAACAACAATCCTAAAGATCCAGGTATCCAGCTGTGGCAATCGATTCAAGATATACTAAAGGTATAAGAACAGAGTTGAGGTTTGCAAAGGTATACAAATGTAAGGCAATGTACGGTGAAGCTCCAAGACCTTATATGATTCACCTAAAGGCACTCTCTATAAAGGTTGTTGAGGCTTCAGTATAGAACGGTTCTAAAGGTAAATATTAACGTCAAATACCCAAACTTGTAATCCAAGGATCAAGACTAACTTAATCGATTAAGGTTTTGACACTCGTAATCGAGGTAGAGGTTGTTGAGGCTTCACTACCACCTAGAAAAGGCAAGCCAAGACTAAGTTAAAGCAAATCTAAAACTTTGGATTAAAGTAAAAGCAATTTCGTAAACTGACACAAAATTACGGGTAGTTCTTGAGTTCCACGGCCGTGGAAGCTCAAGAACAGACCGTGGATTAGGGTTGTCGGCGATTCTCTCTAACTCTCAGGGTCCAATCTGTTTACGATCGATCTATCATCATCTAAGTCACAACTATCAACCCTAAAGGGTTTTGGCCAACAACAGTCATATTGATATCAAATTCAAGATTTAAAAGAATGAAAGATAGAAACTTCTGAAAACTTTGAATAACCTTCAAATCAATCTCAAATTCACAAATATCAACGATAATGCAACTCAGATTTGAAATAACACAAACAATCACAATCTTAGATAAGAACGAAGAACGGGATGTCAATCCGTCTTCTAATCAAAACCTAAGGATAAAGATGAAATCTCCTTACTAACAATCTTCCAAATCTTCACTCTTTCCGTCAATCCGGAAATCTCCCACGGCATTCTAGGCGAAAGCGTAACTAGGGTAAAACGCGGTAGCGAAGGTGACGGAATCTCTCTTCTTCCGTCCTTATATAGGGCTGGATAAAATGCTTCTTCGGCCCATGTGCGTAAAAGATTGTGGCTTAAAATATTTCGTAAAATATTGCCTAGATCACGGTTCTCCGGGATTCCACGACCGTGTTTTAGAGCGTGGTTTAGAGCGTGGAAGTTCATCACGATTTGTCACATCTTTCCACGACCGTGTAAGTTGTTGGAATGTGTTACACTAGAAACGTGTGCACGCAATAAGCCTTAAATTTATAAACTCGTTATATTTATCCAAACTCCTAGCGAACCCGCAGTGTACGGGACGTTTATAGTAGAGATAGTATTCCGAGGTCGAACACAAAGACTAAGGTGAGATTGATTCGATTAGTGATTAAGTTTAGTGAAGATCTAGACTAAGAAAAGGGAATGAAATAAAGAAATGAAGATCTTAATGTTTTTGGTTGGTTTTTAGGTGGTCAATCAAGGATCACAAATCATGAGAAATAACAAACAACTAAACTAACAAATCAACACAAACAAACAAGCTAAACACGAGGTAAGAGATCAAAGAGAGAAAAAAAGCGGATTCTAGGGGTTGGAAGTTCCGGTAATGGCATAGGACTCAAGCTATCTAATCATTCCTTGGATTAACTACAATATGTTGGTAGTAAGTGTTTCTAGATTGGGATCAATCACCGGGTAAGTCTCATGGTCCACTAGTCCAATCCTAAGGCCTCATCACCGGGTAAGTCTCAAAGAGCCTAAGGGATGAAATTCCACACAAACCGGATTGTCACCTCAGAATCTAACCTATCCTCACCTGGTAAGTCTCGGAAGGGTGAGTCCTAAACAACTATCCTAGCATACTTAGTCCAATGGTGGCTTATGAGGCTCACCACTACCTAGAGTTTATCATCTTTGAAATCTAAGAGTAGAATCACCGGGTAGGTCTCTTCTAACACTTAGTTGCTAACACTAGGTCGCCCTAGGATAGATTTAACTCAACAAACACTAGGATTTCAACATTCTAACAATCTAGAACTTAGATCCATCGAACTAGGTAAACCACGAGCTGTTCTACCAAAACCACGGCCGTGGACTAGCAAGAACAAACCGTGGACTCCAACAGAGGCTTCGTTTCAAGAAAACAAGTCATCCAAAGGCAAATCTAAGTCCATCCTATCATAGTCCTACCCATAACCATCCTTCCCTTACCCTAGAATTGCATCTATTTAGCCTATAACATACATCATAACAATCGAAATCATCAAATATAAAATAATGGCATCCATTTGCAAGATAATGAAGAGAAAGAGATGAACAAGTGAAGCAAACAAGAACAAGCTGAAAGTAAGATTTAGAAAGACTCACAACCCTTCCAAAAGAAGGTTTGAACGATTCTTACACCCTAGAAATCGATTCCGGAAATCTCCACTACAAAACCAAAAACTAGCAACGGTGTGTTCTTCTCTTCTTCTCCAATGGTAGCTCTTCTCCTCCTCCCATGGTAGCTCTCCTCTTGAGAGAATCTTCTTGTTGAGAGTATGAGAGAGAATGGTAGTGAGGGGGTCTGAAAAAGGATCCTTCTCTCAGCCTTGCAGGACCACTTTTATACTACAACCTTGCTAGAGTCGGCCATGAGATCGTGGCACAGCTGTCACAACCGCCTGGCAAAAACCACGGTTGGTTTCCACGGCCGTGGTTTTGCCAGTGACCGTGGTTTGGTGCTTCAGCTTTGCCTTGGATCATTAAGCTTCGATTTGGTGCATGGCTTGTGTTGGCAAGGTTCCATGAGTCCTCCTTAGCCCCTAGCTTGCATCCTAATGAGTCCGAGGGTGTGTCGTCTTGATGAACGATCCTCGAATGCATCAATTAAGCTCTCAATTCTCCCAAAATACCTATAAAGCAATGCAAAAGTCCGCGTAGACGTCTATCTCGAGAAAATATGTGAATTGAGTGCAAACGTCGTGAACTAGTGCTAAACCATGCATGAATGAGTGAAAAATCTATCTAAATGATTACCTAAACCTAAGTCATAAATCGTGTTAACAAAAATACCCCATACTTAAGGTTTGCTCGTCCCCGAGCAAATTCTCAACTATAGACTAAGAGATGACATGATTTATGTATGCAGAAAAATGGCAAAATCTTTTTGGAGTTGTGCTTCTAATATTGGATCACCTTCAAGGTCTTGTTTCATAGCAACGGGCAAGCAATCATGCATTGAATAAATGAAGGCATGGAAAGACAATTATACTTAACTCGAAGGCATGCATGAAACGTAAAAATGAAGAATTCAAGATGATCAAGAGCATATTCAATCTAGATTACTAAGTCTTACACACATGCAAATAGGTCATAAGGGCTTGTGAGATAAAGGCCAAGAAACGTTGTGATTAGGTGGGGATTTTTCTAGGCTATGTGATGCTAATCCGGGAATGGAACTAACTCCACAATTCTGTCCTTGATCAACTTCCCACAAGTGTGTATTTTCTCCATCTTTTCTTTCTTTTCTTTTTCTTTCACTTATTTTTGAGACAGTGGCATTGGTGTACAAAAGCCGAAACCTTGGTGATTAGCCGTCCTCGGGCTTTTTCTATTTTTCGAGGTGCATCCACACCGGGCACACATACCAAAGCTCGTTAGGACTATTGGTTTATTTGACTTTGGCAAGGCACAAACACCCGATTATGTGAATGGTGCCGAGTTACTCGTCATTTAAATCAACGTCCCCAAACCTATATTTTTGTCTACACTTTCACAACAAATTCAGCATTTCATTCATAACATTCTTTCATCAACATCTTCACCCCACACTTGCTTTTCACACACATCAACACACTAACATGCTCCTATTCCTGGATGGGTCAAAAGAGGTCAAATTTATATCAATTGAGGTGCTCAAACATCATGATCAAGATGAGAAGTAGAGAAAAATGAATTGCCTCATTCATTCCTAGGTGATGTGCAGGAATTAGCATCTAATTTCGACTTTCAATACTCAATCTAATCAAGGCAAACATCATGATCACAATCCATTCATGGGATTCAATATAAGTACTTCAAGTCCACATATGCATTCATCAATTTAACACATAAGGCCATCCATAGCCAATTCACAAGACAAGATTCATCATTAGGGTCATATCCAAGCCTAGAAAGCAGAAAAATTTTTAAATTTTCTGATTTTTTTGATTTTTTTTTTCGAAATGAGTATATACAATGCAAGACATGTGGTAATATTAAACTTTCCTAGATGTTAATCATGCAAAGGATCATGCAAACCTCACCCCATACTTAGAAACACATTGTCCCCAATGTGTAAATGAAGTAAAGAAGAGTGAAAGAGGGTTCTCACAATGTAAAAATGGTTGCTTCGGTATTTGGGATTACTCAAGTGGATTGAAGGTGGATGATCCTATCAACGATGGTAGAGAGCTCTAAGTGTCCATCAAGGCGTCGGGACCCGCACTAGGCACCGCTAGCCGTCCAAGTTCCGCATCCGCCCTACCCATAATTGATGAGGGATTCATCATCATCATTCACATGTCATGCAAGGCTTCCAATGCTACCAAGACTCTAGCATACACAAAGCACAACAAACACACAAAAACAGAAAAATCAAAAGCGAAAACAAAAACGAAAAGGGAAAACGTTACCAATGGGTTGCCTCCAATCAAGCGCTTTTTTAAGGTCATTAGCTTGACCATACTCGGGGGCGTTATACTCAAGGTGAAGTGGGGTAATCATATCCACCGGGGCTCCCGGGATATACTTCTTCAACCGGTGCCCATTCACCTTAAAATCTCCACAATGCTCCCCTCCTATTTCAATAGCTCCATGGGGAAAGATCTTCTTCACCACATAAGGCCGGTCCACCTTGACTTTAGCTTTCCGGGGAAGAGCCGCAGCCTTGAGTTGAAGAGAAGGACGAGGTCGCCTTCACTCAACTCTTTCGGGATGAGGCGCTTGTCATGCCACCGTTTGGTCCTCTCCTTGTAGATCCGGGCATTCTCATAAGCATCCAACCGGATCTCTTCAAGGGCGTTCATATCGAGCAACCTCTTCTCTCCTGCCTCCTTGAGGTCAAAATTTAGCCACTTAATGGCCCAATAAGCTCTATGCTCTATCTCCACCGGAAGGTGGCAAGATTTGCCATAGACCAACTTGTAAGGAGTGGTGCTAATTGGTGTCTTGAAAGCGGTCCTATATGCCCACAAGGCATCATCAAGCTTCATAGCCCAATCTTTTCTTGTCCTAGAGACCGTCTTCTCAAGAATTCCCTTTATCTCCTGGTTGGAGATCTCCACTTGGCCACTAGTTTGGGGATGGTAAGGTGTTGCCACCTTATGAGTCACCCCATACTTAGCCAAAAGTGCCCCAAAATTCCTATTAGTGAAGTGCTTCCCTCCATCACTTATGATCACCCTTGGGGTTCCAAACCTAGGAAAGATCACTCGGTTGAAGAACCGTACCACCACTTTGGCGTCATTTGTGGGAGAGGCGATTGCCTCTACCTATCTTGAAACATAGTCCACCGCCAATAGGATGTAGAGGTTGCCACATGAAGAAGGGAATGGTCCCATGAAGTCCATACCCCACACATCAAATATCTCTACCTCTTGTATGTTGTTCAAGGGCATCTCATTTCTCCTTGAGATGTTGCCCGTCCTTTGGCAAGTATCACAAGCTACCACAAAATTTTGCACATCCTTGAACAAACTTGCCAAAAGAAACCCGATTGCAACACCTTCGCACATGTCTTGTGGGAGCTAGCATGCCCTCCACATGGCAAGGAATGACAATGGCGGATCACGCTCTCCACCTCATCCTCCGGTATGCATCTTCTAAACACTCCATCCGGCCCTCTCTTGAACAAAAGTGGTTCACTCCAATAGTAGTGCCTCACATCTTTGAAGAACTTCTTCCTTTGGGCATATGACAAACCGGGAGGCACTTCCTCACACACAAGATAGTTCACAATGTCGGCATACCATGGCTCACTTCCTCTAGACACTTGGAACAAGAACTCCTCCACCATTTGCAATTGCTCATCCCGGAACGAGTCATCAATCGGGATGTCATCTCTCTCAAGTTCCAATGGAGGTAGTCTACTAAGGTGATCCGCCACAGAGTTTTCGGACCCCTTCTTGTCCCGGATTTCCAAATTAAATTCTTGAAGAAGAAGGATCCACCGAATCAATCTAGGCTTGGCATCCTTCTTTGTAAGTAGATAACGGATCGCAGCATGATTCGTATACACTATGACCTTTGCTCCAACAAGATATGAGCGGAACTTCTCAAATGCATATACCACCGCTAGCAACTCCTTTTCGGTGGTATCATAATTGAGTTGGGCATCATCTAGCGTCTTGCTAGCATAGTAGATTGCATTTGTGCGCCCATCCTTCCTTTGCCCCAAAACAGCCCCAACGGCTACATCACTTGCATCACACATGATCTCAAACGGTAAACTCCAATCCGGAGGTTGCTTAATAGGCGCGGAGATCAAAGCGTTCTTCAACCTACAAAAAGCCTCAAGGCAATCCTTGGAGAAAACAAACTCAACATCTTTCATTAGTAGGTTAGTAAGAGGCTTAGAAATTTTAGAGAAGTCTTTAATAAACCTCCGGTAAAAACCGGCATGCCCTAAGAAACTCCTTACCCCCTTCACCGAGGTAGGTGGTGGCAACTTCTCTATCGTTTCAATCTTGGCCCTATCAACCTCAATGCCACGGTTGGACACCAAATGTCCCAACACAATAACTTCACTTACCATGAAGTGGCATTTTTCCCAATTCAAGACAAGGTTTGTCTCCTCACATCACTTAAGTACTAATGACAAGTTAGCTAAGCAATTATCAAAGGAAGAACCATAAACAGAAAAATCATCCATAAACACTTCCATGATAATCTCAATGTACTCAGAAATTATAGCCATCATACACCTTTGGAAGGTGGCGGGTGCATTACACAACCCAAATGGCATTCTCCTATATGCAAAAGTTCCCCATGGACATGTAAATATGGTTTTCTCTTGGTCATCGGGGTGGATAGGGATTTGGAAGAATCCGCTATAGCCATCTAAGTAGCAAAAATGAGAATGTTGAGCTAACCTTTCTAGCATTTGGTCAATGAAAGGGAGAGGGAAGTGATCTTTCCTAGAGGCCATGTTAAGCTTCCTATAGTCAATACACATCCTCCATCCCGTAACCGTCCTAGTTGGGATTAGTTCATTGTTCTCATTAGTCACTACGGTCATCCCACCCTTCTTAGGAACTACATGAACGGGACTAACCCACTTACTATCCGAGATAGGATAGATGATCCCCGCATCTAGCAACTTAATGATCTCTTTCTTGACTACCTCTTTCATTATAGGATTCAATCTTCTTTGATGTTCAATAGAGGGTTTATGGTCATCTTCCATCAATATCTTATGCATGCACAAAGAAGGTTTAATGCCAACTAAATCATCAATAGTATAGCCAATGGCTTTCCTATGCAATCTTAGCTCATGCAACAACTTAGCAAGTTCATCATCATTCAAGCATGCATTCACAATCACCGGATATGTAGAATTATCACCAAGAAAAGCGTACTTCAAATGAGAGGGGAGGGGTTTGAGTTCAAGTTTAGGAGGACCTTTATCGAGTGGAGACGATCCAAATAACGTTGGTTGAGATGAATCCAAAGCAAATGAAGGCTCTCCAAGGCTCCTTGAGGCTTGATCATCAACAAGAGCTGCTTCTGGGGAAACCACGGTTGGTTCCACGGATCCTGGCACATCCACGGCCGTGGACTTGCCAAGCTTGCTCTTCGGAGCTTTCCAGAGAGTTCTACGGCCGTGGAACACCTTCCACGACCGTGGTTCCTACAAGAACTTAGCATACTCTCGTGAACTTCCAATTCAGCTCTTGTCTCCTTTTCTAATGCTTCCAAGGCCTTGATTTATTCATTGCAAGCCTCCTCAACACCTTCTTCCATCAAACTTAAGCTAAGAACCTTTTCCAAGGGGTCCTTGATCAAGATCGAGCTCACAACTTCTCTAGACTCCTCTTGTTCGACAATGTTGAACACATCTTCATCAAGGGTTGATCCTTTCATCATTGTGGACAGCTTGAACTTGATGTTCTCTTCTCCAATGTTGAAGGAGAGAATCCCATTTTTACAATCCACTAGGCATCCGGAAGTGGCTAGGAAAGGTCTTCCCAAGATGATGGGGACCGGATAGCCCGCCGGAATGTCCAAGATAACAAAATCAATCGGCACATAGAACTTCCCTAGTTGCACCGGAATGTCCTCCAAGATCCCAACCGGGTGAGTGATCGAACGGTCCGCCATGTAGAGGGTCATCTTGACCGGCTTTGGCTCTCC
This sequence comes from Fagopyrum esculentum, assembly GCA_033239045.1. Lineage (NCBI taxonomy): Eukaryota > Viridiplantae > Streptophyta > Magnoliopsida > Caryophyllales > Polygonaceae > Fagopyrum > Fagopyrum esculentum. The sequence goes on along the minus strand of BSUD01000007.1, from coordinate 100,455,236 downwards.
TAGCCCAACCTTGTTGCAAAGTGCAAGCGGTATGATGCTTACACTTGCCCCAAGATCACAAAGGGCTTCATACTTCACTTCTCCCACTCCAATTGGGACACAAAAGGATCCCGGATCTCTTAGCTTAGGAGGCATTTCCTCCTTCATCGTTTGGATCAATTCCGAGGATCTCTTCGTCATCCTCACTTCCCCATACTCTTCTAACTTCCTTTTGTTAGAGAGTATCTCTTTCAAGAACTTGCCATATGCCGGCATACCTAAAATAGCATCCATGAACGGAATGTTAATATGCAATTTAGACATAAGTTCAAGGAATTTACCAAAGTGCTTGTCCAAACGAGCTCTTGCTCGTGATTGTGGGAATGGTAGTGGTGGTTTGTATGGAGGCGGTGCCACGTATGTTGGCTCAACATCCTTGCTCTTGCCTCCATCTTCTTGCAATATCTCTTCCTCTACCACTACTTGCTTTCCCTTAGCATTCTCCTTGGGCAAAGGATCCTTCATACTCAACCCACTCCTCGTTGTAATGGCCAACACTTGGCCTCTTGGGTTGTCTTCGGTCCTTCCGGGAAGCTTTCCCGGATCTCTATGAGCTTCACCCGCCTTTTGGAACACTTGTGCTTCCAACACCTTTTGAGCTTTAGAAATGGAGGTCACCGTGCTCTCAAGACCACTCAACCTTCCAAGCAATTGCTCAAACATCATCTTGGTTCTATCCTTTGGAGGTTGAGTAAATCCCGGTGGAGGTTCTTATGAAGCCTTCGGTGGTGGTGGTGCGCTTGAGGAAGCGGGAGGGTTCAAGGCTCCATCCGGATTAGAATAGGAAAATCCGGGATGGTTATGGTTGGGCCGGTAATTGTTGAATTGCCGGTTGTTGTTGAAGTTCTTTGGGCCTTGATAGTTGTTGTAGTTGCCCCTCCCCATGTAGTTCACATCTTCCTCTTTGGAAGATCAGTTTGCTTGCACTTGCACTTGAGGGGTTGCTTGGTTCTTCAAAGTTGTAGCACACAACTCCCTCAAAGACTTTAGCTCGTTGTTGATGGCGTCAAGCTTGAATTTGCTCATGGTGACTTCACTCACCTCATATGCTCCCGCCTTTCTCCCTTCACTCTTCCTATGGGAGTACATCTCAATCACTAAAGCTTGTTTCTCTACAAAATCCCAAGCTTCATCCACATGCTTTTCCATGAAAGTCCCACCAGAAAGAGATTGAAGCTTGAATTGGCTATCTTCATCAAGTCCTTTGAAGTAGATCTCCAATAGCTCAATTTTCGGTATACCATGGTGTGGACAATCTAGGAGAAGATCTTTGAACCTCTCCCAAGACTTGAACAAACTCTCTCTATCCTTCATCACGAAGGCATTGATCTTCCCTCTTAACTCGGTAGTCTTGGAAGGTGGGAAGAACTTAGTCAGAAACTCGGTTGTCATCTCCTCCCAAGTACCCACTCGCCCTTGTGGAATAGATTGATACCAAGCCAAGGCTTTGTCCTTAAGTAAGAAGGAAAAAGCCCTAAGCTTATGGTTGTTGCTCTCCAATCTAGGCGGTCTAAGAGTCTCCATCAAGATCTCATAATTCATCAAGTGTTGATGAGGAGACTCTCCTTCCATCCCTCCAAATTGATTATGCCGGATCATTTGTAGAACTTGAGGGCGGAGCTCGTAATCATGGGCTGCGGGATCTCCTAAGTTCACACCCGGACAGTGTGCTCTTTGTGCCGGATCCATACGTTGCCCTAAAGTTTGTGGCTTTTCCATAGCAATGGGCACAACCCGAATATTAACCGCCGGCTGCGGTTGTGGTGGAGGTGGAGGAGGTTGTTGACGGTTAAGCTCTCTTTGCACAAGAGCTTGCCTAATCTCCTCAATCTCCCTCCTAGTTGCCTCTTGCCTCTCATTGGCAAGTCTCCTTTCATTCTCCAAAGCTTCATCCCTTATCCTAATTTGCTCTAAAGCCTCATCCAACTCAGCTTGGAGATCTCTTCCGGCCATCTCTTTTCCCTTTTTAATGCTCTTGGATCTAGATCTAAGGGTTTTCTCCGGTTCGGGATCGAATGCAGCTAAATCCTTGCCACGAGATCTTTGCATACACCTAAGGAGTGAGAGATGTCCTGAAAAGCAAAGACACAAACCAAAAAGAGATCAAAAGCAACAAGAAAGACCTACACTATAAACAATCACAAGTAACGACTCAATCTAGACCTAGTCCCCGGCAACGGCGCCAAAAACTTGGTACGCTAGAAACGTGTGCACGCAATAAGCCATAAATTTATAAACTCGTTATATTTATCCTAACTCCTAGCGAACCCGCAGTGTACGGGACGTTTGTAGTAGAGATAGTATTCCGAGGTCGAACACAAAGACTAAGGTGAGATTGATTCGATTAGTGATTAAGTTTAGTGAAGATCTAGACTAAGAAAAGGGAATTAAATAATGAAATGAAGATCTTAATGTTTTTTGTTTGTTTTTAGGTGGTCAATCAAGGATCACAAATCATGTGAAATAACAAACAACTAAACTAACAAATCAACACAAACAAACAAGCTAAACACGAGGTAAGAGATCAAAGAGAGAAAAAAAGCGGAATCTAGGGGTTGGAAGTTCCGGTTATGGCATAGGACTAAAGTTATCTAATCATTCCTTGGATTAACTACAATATGTTGGGAGTAAGTGTTTCTAGATTGGGATCAATCACCGGGTAAGTCTCATGGTCCACTAGTCCAATCCTAAGGCCTCATCACCGGGTAAGTCTCAAAGAGCCTAAGGGATGGAATTCCACACAAACCGGATTGTCACCTCGGAATCTAACCTATCCTCACCGGGTATGTCTCGGAAGGGTGAGTCCTAAAAAAACTATCCTAGCACACTTAGTCCAATGGCGGCTTATGAGGCTCACCACTACCTAGAGTTTATCATCTTTGAAATCTAAGAGTAGAATCAGCGGGTAGGTCTCTTCTAACACTTAGTTGCTAACACTAGGTCGCCCTAGGATAGATTTAACTCAACAAACACTAGGATTTCAACATTCTAACAATCTAGAACTTAGATCCATCGAACTAGGTAAACCACGAGCTGTTCTACCAAAACCACGGCCGTGGACTGGCAAGAACAAACCGTGGACTCCAACAGAGGCTTCGTTTCAAGAAAACAAGTCATCCAAAGGCAAATCTAAGTCCATCCTATCATAGTCCTAGCCATAACCATCCTTCCCTTACCCTAGAATCGCATCTATTTAGCCTACAACATACATCATAACAATCGAAATCATCAAACATAAAATCATGGCTTCCATATTCAAGATAATGAAGAGAAAGAGATGAACAAGTGAAGCAAACAAGAACAAGCTGAAAGTAAGATTTAGAAAGACTCACAACCCTTCCAAAAGAAGGTTTAAACGATTCTTACAACCCTAGAAATCGATTCCGGAATTCTCCACTACAAAACCAAAAACTAGCAATGGTGTGTTCTTCTCTTCTTCTCCAATGGTATCTCTTCTCCTCCTCCCATGGTAGCTCTCCTCTTGAGAGAATCTCCTTATTGAGAGTATGGGAGAGAATGGTAGTGAGGGGGTCTGAAAAAGGATCCTTCTCTCAGCCTTGCAGGACCACTTTTATACTACAACCTTGCTAGAGTCGGCCATGAGATCGTGGCACAGCTGTCACAACCGTCTAGCAAAAACCACGGTTGGTTTCCACGGCCGTGGTCTTGCCTTTGGCTGTGGTTTGGTGCTTCAGCTTTGCCTTGGATCATTAAGCTTCGATTTGGTGCATGGCTTGTGTTGGCAAGGTTCCATGAGTCCTCCTTAGCCCCTAGCTTGCACCCTAATGAGTCCGAGGGTGTGTCGTCGTGATGAACGATCCTCGAATGCATCAATTAAGCTCTCAATTCTCCCAAAATACCTATAAAGCAATGCAAAAGTCCGTGTAGACGTCTATCTCGAGAAAATATGTGAATTGAGTGCAAACGTCATGAACTAGTGCTAAACCATGCATGAATGAGTGAAAAATCTATCTAAATGATTACCTAAACCTAAGTCATAAATCGTGTTATCAGAATGATCCACGCTTCTCTTGCCAAGATTCCACGACCGTGGAATAGAACGTGGAACTTAGTACGGTCGTAATTTAGAGCGTGGTTTAGGTGTAGATCTTGATTCTTCCTTTCCTCGTGCTATTCTTCAAGTTAGCACCTTCCTTAGCTCCTAGTGATGTCCTCAATCCTTGGACATGCTAAATCAAACTCCAATCTCTCTCAATCCGTTCGGAATTAGCTCTTAATTGCCTACAATCAACACTAAGCTTATGTAGACCTCTATATCGACAAAATAGATAAACTAACTCACAAATACTTCAATGCTTTATCAATGACTACCAATATGGATGAAATAGACTTAGAAAACGTGCCTAAAATATCACAATATTTCATGCTAACAAATAACCCCATACTTGCCACTTGCTTGTCCCTAAGCAAGGTCTTTCAGAAGCTTTAAAACTCAAGTTAGGATGAAATATGTGTACCTTCTCAAAGCCAAACTTCTTTTAGATGGATGTGCCTTCTAACCAATAGATCATTCTCAAATCTTGATTCATTTGTTTTTAAGACTTTCATACACTTAATCAAAGAGTAAGGAGTAAAGAAAGCTCATGAATCAATCAAACTTCCATGTAAACATCATAACCTTCAAACATTATCAAAATCAATCATAAGAAACTTCAATTTAGATCACCAAGCCATATAACATTCTTTTGATCTTAAGGACTTTCAAACAAGGTCTAGAATGTGGAAAGGGAGGGAAAACTTTAAGGAATGTGGTGCATGAATCCGGGAAAGTGGATAACTACTCTTTTTCTTCTTCTCTTGCGGTTTCTGCAGCACTTTCAACTTAGAGCTTCGTTCTTTTCTTTTCATTTTTCGACTTTACTTTTGGAGTTATGGATATAGGTGCACAAAAACCGAAGCCTAGGAGATTGGCGTTTCTCAATTTTTATGAGATGCCTCAAACCCTTAGCGCACATACCATAATCCTCTAGGAATATCCCTCAATCCGACTTTGGCAAGACACAAACACCCGGCTATGTGAATGGTGCCGAGTTACTCATCATCATGATTGACTCCCCCAAACCTATAATTTCTTTCTATTCCTTTGAATGCAAAGTATTGCTTTCATGGCCCTCCCACATCAAACATGCCTTTTTCATTCAACTCCTCCAAATTCCCGGATAGGTAAAGGAGGTCAATATTTCAATGAGGGGCTAAATGATCAAAGAAAGAAGAAAGAAAATCGAATTGCCTTAATCATCTCAAAAAGAAGCATAAGAACTTATTATGTGATTTCAACCTTAATTCCTCAACATGATTTAAGTAATATTCATCACATTATGAAACTTGCAAAAGAGGGATAATCAAATCATTCAATTTCTTTTCAATTCACTATTTGTTTAAGCATGCGATTGTCATCAAAACTCAATTCACAAGTGGTGATTATCATAGAAATCATCTCTATCCTTAGAAGCACAAAATTTTCAAAATTTTTCAATTTTTATGGGTTTTTTCAAAAGCTTTTTCATGCAATGCAATAATGAAATGTGTAACCATAGAATGAAACATGCAAGATAGTCTCAATAGAAGCATACAAAAGTGAGTAAGAGTTAGTACAAACTATAAAAGTGAGTAAGAGTTATTACAAACTATTAGTCACACCCCACCCCATACTTGGAACAAACATTGTCCCTAATGTTCAAAAAAAGAAAAAAAAAGAAAAGAAAGAAAGAAAAAGAACTCACAAAACGGTGGTGGAGCGGCTAAACTGTTGATCATCAAAGGTGTCACTGCGGTGGAGGCGGAAACGGGGAGAAGCTAGGATCATAGTACCACCGGAACTGCTGGCGGTAGACGTCTCTCATTATGTGGTCAAGGTCGTCCACCCGTGCATCTCTAGCGTCAGCTCGGATCTCCAAAGCTCCAACCCTGTTGGAAAGGTCGGTAGCCCACTCTAGCAACTGCTCGTACCAGCTAGGTGGTTGGTTGTACCACGCCGGTGCATCTGAAGGTGTTGGTGCTGGTGGCGGCTGTGTAGACCATGGTGGAGGAGCTCCCATCCAATCCGGCTACGTCCTATACCAAGCAGGAGGGTCAGTCATCCAGGTAGGCCTCTCGCTCACACTAGCGCGGCGAGAGGAAGAGCCAAATGCTCTAGCAGGGAGGGGAGAACGTCTAGGCATGTCGGGAGCTGCATCCGGCTGATCCGGGAATGTACCAAAGTCCTGCTCAGCTCCTCCTCCCTCATAATCATCTCCTCTCATCTCCTCTACTACAACTGGTGGTGGTGGAACGTAGGGATGGGCTACCAATCTGTTCCCATGCATGGCAGCGAACGTCTCCCTTCCAGTTATGGCGTCCAGCCATAATGGAGTACTCAAGGAGCCACTCAATCCCTCTCCCGGTCCTACTCTCCCATGGCATAGCAGCGTATGGTGGACCTCTATGGGTGGGGAAGATAAGGCCTCTAGTCATAAGGGTCTGAAGTCCTAGGGGTCTAGCAGCAATACGTGTACACGCCGAGAAATCAACCCCTAACTGTCTAGCAAGGTGGGTGACCATCCCACCATATCCAATGTTGCCAGCCCTCTTATTCTTTAGCTTGCTCATGGTAGCAGCTAAGAGGGTGGCGTAGTCAGCTGGCCTGCCATACAACATGTTGTAGAGCAAGAATAACTCATCCGTCTTGATCTTCTGAGGTGTCTCCGTCCTAGGGAAGAGACACTCAGAAAGCACTCTATGAGCTATCTTCAAGGCTAGATGGTAGATCAATCTAGCCTTGGTATCAGTAGGCTGCCAACGGTCCTCGCTGGCATAGATCATAGCGATCTCTTCCCAGAAATCCTTGGCGTACACGCCACTGGGGAAACGACCATTGAAGGTCTCCTAGAACCCAAAGAAGGCTCCGAACTCTCTAATCGTAAAATCATAGTTTCTTTCTATCAGCCGGAAAGAAATTGTCCTGTCGACATGGCTATGCTCAAAGGAAACTACAAACTCCCTCTTAATCTCCTCATAAGCATCTTCCGGAATAGCGGAGAAGATGACTAATCCAGCTCTATCTAGGAGCCAAGTAAGGTCTCCTATCACGTGCAAAGGTGCTAGCTCCTCAAGCAGCGAGTATCGCGGTCCTATGACCGTCCTCTCCTCTATCGTCTCTAAGGCGTCTAAATGATTCTCATGAATGGTAGGGATCCTAGGTGGAGGTGGTGATGGTGATGAAGGTGATGATGGAGGTGAAGGGGATGAAGGTGGTGGTGCTCTAGAAGAGGAAGATGGGTTGCCCTTCCTTTTCTTACTCTTATCCTTATCCTTATCCTTATTCTTGTCCTTCTTCCTACCGGACACTCTCCTCACAAAATCCATGATCTGTCAAAAACCACGGTCTGTTCTTGGCTTTCCACGGCCGTGGAACGTACAGTGACCGTGGTTCGTCTCAAAATTTCCCAAAACTCAGCAATCAATCACCAAACTCAGCAGTCAATCAGTTTTAGGCTAATTTCTTCCAATTCCAATCAGTTATTCATAAAATCCTAGCAAATGCAAGTCCGAATCGACAAAGATAGAGAAGAGTGAAAAAACCTAGGTTTTCGGATTTTTAAATCCGAATTCTGCTTTCCTCGGTGATTTTCCGCTCGAATTGTTTCTTGGATCTTGTTGGTGATCGGATTTGCTTCTGTTTTGGCCAAACAATCGTTAAAAACGATTAACGTATGAAGATTTGAGGTGAGGGGAAGCAAATCTGCATTTAGGGCGTGGAATTGGGTTTGTGAGATGTGTTTTGTGAAGGAAAGTGGTTTATATAGTGGCCGTAAAAAATTTTGAAAATCACAGTCTGTCGGGGGGTTCCACGGCTGTGGAATTGTACGGAACCGTGGTTTTGGTGATTTTTCTCAGGCTTTTGGAAATTACGGTCACTGTAGTTGTCACGACCGTAGTTTAGGCCGTGGAACTCTCTGTAATGCTCCAAAGTCCAAGTTTCCTCACTTTTCTTCAAACTTTCTCTTCCCCTTTCCTTTTCCACTGTTCCTACATCCAAAAACACGAACATACCGGAAGGTATCGAAGGCAAAACAAAGCAAAAACGTCTAAACTAAGCTAATCTATGAATCAAAAGTAAAAACGTAAATGCAATACCTTGGGTTGCCTCCCAAGAAGCGTTTTGTTTAAGGTCCGTAGCTAGACCAAATTCACACTTATTCGAGTGCAGTAGGCGCGAACTCTTCAACTTGGAGTTCCGGTGTATACTTCTTGAGTCGTTGGCCGTTCACCTTAAAGCTTCCGCTCGTTTCACCCCATACTTCAACTACACCATGGGGGAAAATACGTTTGATTAGAAAAGGTCCGGTCCAACGAGATTTAAGCTTACCTGGAAAGAGACGAAGCCTTGAATTGAAGAGGAGAACTTGATCTCCTTCTTTGAAGTCCTTTGGAATGATATGCTTATCATGCCAACGCTTTGCTCTTTCTTTGTAGATTTTGGCGTTTTCATAAGCGTTCAAGTGGAGTTCTTCAAGCTCATTTAGGTCCAAGAGACGCTTCTCTCCCGCTTCCTTCATGCTGAAATTTAGCCACTTGATTGCCCAAAACGCCTTGTGCTCCAACTCTACCGGTAAGTGACAAGACTTCCCATACACAAGGTTATATGGTGTGGTTCCGATGGGAGTCTTATACGCAGTCCGGTATGCCCACAATGCGTCATCTAGCTTCAAAGACCAATCCTTCCTTGTCCTTGAAACCGTCTTCTCTAGGATTCTTTTGATCTCCCGGTTTGAGATCTCAACTTGTCCACTAGTTTGTGGATGATAAGGGGTGGTGATCTTGTGAGTCACCCCATACTTAGCTAGAAGAGCTTCAAAACGCCGGGCAATGAAATGAGAGCCTCCATCACTAATAATGGTCCGTGGTGTCCCAAATCGTGGGAAGATGGTCTTGTTAAAGAACTTAACCACTACCATGGCATCATTGGTGGGAGAGGCAATCGCTTCCACCCATCTTGAAACATAATCAACCGCTAAAAGTATGTATTGGTTACCACAAGATGATGGGAATGGTCCCATGAAGTCTACTCCCCAAACGTCAAAGATCTCCACCTCTTGGATGTTGTTGAGAGGCATCTCATTCCTCCTAGAGATATTTCCTGTTCTTTGACAAGCATCGCAGCAAGAAACAAAGGTTTGCACATCTTTAAATAGTATAGGCCAAAAGAATCCAGATTGCAATACCTTAGCGCTAGTCTTGTTCGAACTAGCGTGTCCTCCATATGGTAGTGAATGACAATGGCGGATGATACTTTGCATCTCATCTTCCGGCACACATCGCTGAATAATGCCATCCGGACCTCTCTTAAAGAGGAGAGGTTCATTCCAAAATTATTCCCGAACATCCTTAAAGAACTTCTTTCTTTGTGCGTAGGATAATCCGGGCGGTATTTCCTGACAAACCAAATAGTTAACAAAATCAGCAAACCATGGTTCGTTACCTTTGGAGATTACTTCGATGCACTCCTCTATAATGTGTAAATGCTCATCCGGGAAGGAGTCATCTATAGGTAGGTGGTCGTCCTCTAGATGTGTTAGGCGACTCAAATGATCCGCAACAGAATTTTCCGAACCTTTCTTGTCGCGGATCTCTAGATCGAATTCTTGTAGGAGAAGAATCCATCTAATTAGTCTTGGCTTCGCATCCTTCTTTGCAAGGAGGTACCGGATCGCAGCATGATCCGTGTATACAATCACCTTTTCTCCTACAAGATAAGAGCGAAATTTGTCAATTGCATAAACAATGGCTAAAAATTCCTTTTCCGTAGTGGAGTAGTTGAGCTGCGCTTCATCTAGCGTCTTGCTAGCGTAGTAGATAGCGTGGGTTCGCCCTTCCTTTCTTTATCCGAGAACAGCTCCTATAGCTACGTCACTTGCATCGCACATAACCTCAAAGGGAAGATTCCAATCCGGAGGTTGGATAATGGGGGCTGAAATTAGAGCTTCCCGAATCATGTTAAACGCATCTAAGCATTCCTGCGAAAACTCAAAATTTGCATCCTTCATCAATAGATTAGTTAGCGGCTTTGATATTTTAGAGAAATCCTTTATGAAACGCCTATAGAATCCAGCATGTCCTAGAAAACTTCTTATCCCTTTCACCGAAGTTGGGGGAGGAAGCTTTTCTATAGTCTCTATTTTAGCTCTATCCACCTCTATCCCTCTACTAGAGATTAAGTGTCCTAAAACAATGCCTTCCTTCACCATGAATTGACACTTCTCCCAATTAAGAACTAGGTTAGTGTCTTCACACCTTTGTAACACAAGAGCAAGGTTAGAAAGACAATTGTCAATAGAGGAACCATAAACGGAGAAGTCATCCATAAAAACCTCCATGATTTCCTCTATGTATTCGGAGAAGATGGCCATCATGCACCTTTGAAAGGTGGCTGGGGCATTGCAAAGCCCGAACGGCATCCTCCTATAAACCACTATAACCGTCAAGAAAGCAAAAATGCAAATGTTGTGCTAACCTTTCAAGCATTTGGTCGATGAAGGGTAGTGGGAAGTGATCCTTCCTCGTCGCGTTGTTTAGCTTGCGGTAGTCTATGCACATCCGCCATCCCGTTACGGTTCGGGTAGGAATGAGTTCGTTGTTCTTGTTGGTGATGACCGTCATTCCTCCCTTCTTCGGAACTACTTGAACCGAACTCACCCACTTACTATCTGAGATAGGGTAGATGATACCTGCATCAAGAAGTTTAAGAATTTCCTTCTTGACAACTTCCTTCATAATCGGATTTAACCACCTTTGAGGTTGTCTTGAAGTCCTAAAGTCCTCTTCCATTAATATTTTATGCATGCATAGGGAAGGTTTGATTCGTACTAAGTCCTCAATAGTATATCCTAAGGCTTTTCTATGTTTCCTAAGGACAACCGTGAGCTCATTATGTTCATCTATGCTTAGATCGGAGCTAACGATAACCGGAAAGGTAGAATTTGGTCCTAGAAAAGCGTACCTTAGATGAGTAGGAAGTGGCTTTAGTTCCATCGCTTTCGGAGTTTCCAATGGTTCTTGAGGAGTATCCGATGCTTCCTTAGAAGTGTCTAAGGGTGTAGAAGGTGTGGGAGAAGAATCAAAAGAAGTTGAGGAAGGGACACAATTACCTTCGGAATCACCCAAAATTACGGCCTCTCTGACTTCTCCACGGCCGTGGTTTTGGGCGTGGAAAGGAAATACGGTTGCTCTGTTCTCTCCACGACCGTGTAACCCTCTGGAGTGAGCCACGCTTTTGTTGGTGAAATCCACGGCCGTGGAATATAGTGTATGGCCGTGGATTCGTACGTTCTCTGCCTCGTCGTGGAGTTTCTCAAACTCCTCTTCACACACTTCTTCTTGTGCTTCTAAGGCTTCAATTGCCTCATTGCACTCCTCTTCTTCCCCTACATCCATTAGACTCATAGTAATAACCTTTTGCAAAGGATCTTTGAAGAGAATAGCACTTACCTCCTCTCTAGACAACCCTTCTTCATCTTGGATATTGAATATATCCTCATCAAAGATTGGTTCCTTCACTAGAGTGGAAAGAACGAACTCTACCTTCTCTTCTCCTATGTCAAAGGCGAGTCTAGCATTCTTGCAATCGACTATGCAGCCGGATATTGCAAGAAACGGTCTTCCGAGAATAACCGGGACCGGACTATCTGCATGAATGTCAAGCACAACAAAATCTATAGGAACATAGAACTTACCTAGCTTGACTGGGACGTCTTCAACAATACCGACGGGACGAGTTATGGAACTGTCCGCCATGTACAACGTCATCTTCACCGGTTTAGGGTCACCTAAACCGATCTTCCTACATAATGCAAGTGGGATGATGCTCACACTTGCTCCCAAGTCACATAATGCATCATATGTGACATCTCCCACTCCTATGGGAATACAAAATGACCCCGGATCCTTTAGCTTTGGGGGCATCTTCTCTTTCATGGTCTTGATGAGATCCGAAGAATCCGAACACATCTTAACCTCACCAAAATCCTCTAGCTTTCGCTTGTTAGAGAGGATTTCCTTCAAGAACTTGCCATAAGCCGGCATACCTACAATAGCATCAATGAAAGGTATATTAATATGCAATTTGCTCATGAGTTCTTTAAACTTACCGAATTGCTTGTCTAGACGCGCTCTTTCTCTAGATTGCGGGAACGGTAGGAGGGGTTTGTAAGCTGGAGGAGGAACGTAGACATCTTCCTTCTCCTTCCCCTTCTCTTTCTCTTTCTCAACGGGGACTTCTACAAACTTGGGCTGCGGGTCGGTAGTTGTCACCCCGCTCCTAGTTGTGATTGCCATCACCCTTCCCTTTGGGTTGTCCTCCGTTTTTCCAAGAAGTTTCCCTTGATTCCTAGGAACTTCCTCCGCATGGCTGAACATTTGGTTTTCTAAAACCTTTTGGGCTTTATCAACCTTAGTAATGTGATCATCAACCTTGATGATGCGAGTCTCCAACCCTTGAAGCTTCCCCAAAATCGTTTCCAACATGGGATCGGGCTTCTCCTTCCCCGAAGTGCTTCCACCATTAGATGTTTGCCCCTGGCTTTTCAAAGGAGTGGAAGAAGAGGAAGGTGAAGTTAGTGAGTTTCCTGAATTGAAAGGATAAGAATTACCGGAATTTTGTTGATTGGAGTGCCAATTGTTGTTGTTTGAACCCCTATTGTTGTTCCAATTGTTGTTCCGGTTGTTGTTGTTGTTGTTCCAATTATTCCGGTTGTTGTTCCGGTTGTTGCGATTGGTATTCTCACTACCGTTGTGGTTACTGTTGTTGCCTAGATAACCCACATCTTGCTCTTTGTTCTTCGGAAAGTTGTTCTTGATGGTTTCCTTCAATTACTTAATCTCCGTGTTGAGAGAAAAGATTTGAGTTTGAGCTGCTTGTGATAGCTTTGCTCCTTGATCCACATGATTAGCCTCCACTTTCCGATGAGAATATTTCTCTATAACTCGCGCTTGCTTCTCAATGAAGTCCCAAGCATCATCTTCCCTCATGTCCATGAATGTACCGCATGAGAGGGATTGGAGCTTCAATTGTGTTTCCACATCCAGCCCCTTACAGTATATCTCTAATAATGAAAGCTTGGATATGCCATGATGAGGGCAATCCAATAGCAAATCCTGAAATCTTTCCCAAGATTGAAACAAACTTTCGTTAGATCTCATAGAAAATGTATTAATCTTACCTCTTAGCTCCGCTATTTTGGATGGCGGAAATAACTTAGTGAGGAACTCCGCGGAAAGATCCTCCCATGTCTCAAGCTTTCCACTTGGAAGAGCTTGATACCAAGACAATGCTTTCCCCTTCAAGGAGAAGAAGAAAGGCTTGAGTTTGTAGCTGTTGGTGGTTGCGTTCTTAGGCTTCATTGTCTCCATCATAATCTCAAAGTTTTGTAGATGTTGGTGTGGAGATTCAGCACTTGTTCCACCAAATTGGTTTTGGTGAACAATGGTAATAACTTGAGGGTTGAAGCTAAACTCTTGCACATCATCAGCATCAAAGTTCACACCTAAACGGCGTGGTTGCTGCGTTGGATCCATCCTTTGGCCAAGAGTTCTTGGCTCCTCTTCCACACGTTCGACCCACGCATTCCTAGGTGGAACACGGCGATTTGCAGCTGGCCATGGAAAGAATGGATTCACATTGATCGTGGGATCAATTTCTTCAAGTGGTGGCATGGAGGAGTCGCTATCCTCATTGGATGAGTTGGCTCTAACTGATCTTCCCGGTCTTCTCCTTTTCTTTTTCTCCTTAAGGTTGTTTATTTCCAACCTCATTTGGAACATCAAATCCGTTAGATCATCAACCTTCATTTGATGACGATCTGTTTCTTCTCTACGAGTCTTCTCACTCCATAGGAGTTGAGCTTCCTTTTCCACTAACTCCGATTGGAGATCACGTTCTCTTTCTTCAGCCATTTGTCTTTCCTTGCGCTTTCTCCTCAAATTCCTCTCAAGCTCTTGATCAAGAGGTAAGAGGTCTTCGTTATTCCTAGACCTGCGCATACACTAGAAAAGATATCAAATAACAAGGGAGAAGCTCCCAAGCTTGACAACCGATAACCGAATTCGGCCTAAACTAAATCCCGGCAACGGCGCCAAAAACTTGTTCGCCACTTAGCGTGCGTGCAAATAAGCTTTAAATTTATAAAACTTGAATCAAGCAAGCGAACCCGCAGTTTACGGAACGATATAGTTAAGCAAGAATTCCAGAGTATCGAACACAGGGATTTGGGGGAAACAAATTCAATTATAGGTTATCAAGCAAGTAAATGTATGAAGCTTTTCAAATTATTTGGAAAACAACAATCCTAAAGATCCAGGTATCCAGTTGTGGCAATCGATTCAAGATATACTAAAGGTATAAGAACAGAGTTGAGGTTTGCAAAGTTATACGAATGTAAGGCAATGTACGGTGAAGTTCCAAGACCTTATATGATTCACCTAAAGGCACTCTCTATAAAGGTTGTTGAGGCTTCAGTATAGAAAGGTTCTAAAGGTAAATATTAACCTCAAATACCCAAACTTGTAATCCAAGGATCAAGACTAACTTAACCGATTAAGGTTTTGACACTCGTAATCGAGGTAGAGGTTGTTGAGGCTTCACTACCACCTAGAAAAGGCAAGCCAAGACTAAGTTAAAGCAAATCTTTAACTTTGGATTAAAGTAAAAGCAATTTCGTAAACAGACACAAAATTACGGGTAGTTCTTGAGTTCCACGGCCATGGAAGCTCAAGAACAGACCGTGGATTAGGGTTGTCGGCGATTCACTCTAACTCTCAGGGTCCAATCTGTTTACGATCGATCTATCATTATCTAAGCCACAACTATCAACCCTTCACCTTAGAATTGCTAAAGGGTTTTAGCCAACAACAGTCATATTGATATCAAATTCAAGATTTAAAAGAATGAAAGATGGAAACTTCCAAAAACTTTGAATAACCTTCAAATCAATCTCAAATTCACAAATATCAACGATAATGCAACTCAGATTTGGAATAACACAAACAATCACAATCTTAGATAAGAACGAAGAACGTGATGTCAATCCAACTTCTAATCAAAACCTAAGGATAAAGATGAAATCTCCTTACTAACAATCTTCCAAATCTTCACTCTTTCCGTCAATCCGGAAATCTCCCACGGCGTTCTAGGCGAAAGCGTAACTAGGGTAAAACGCGGTAGCAAAGGTGACGGAATCTCTCTTCTTCCGTCCTTATATAGGGCTGGATAAAATGCATCTTCGGCCCATGTGTGTAAAAGATTGTGGCTTAAAATATTTCGTAAAAGATTGCCAAGATCACGGCTCTCCGGGATTCCACGACCGTGGTTTAGAGCGTGGAAGTTCATCACGGTTTGTCACATCTTTCCACAATCGTGTAAGTTTCTTGAATGATCCACGCTTCTCTTGCCAAGATTCCACGACCGTGGAATAGAACGTGGAACTTAGTACAGTCCTAATTTAGAGCGTGGTTTAGGTGTAGATCGTGATTCTTCCTTTCCTCGTGCTATCCTTGAAGTTAGCACCTTCCTTAGCTCCTAGTGATGTCCTCAATCCTTGGGCATGCTCAATCAAACTCCAATCTCTCTCAATCCGTTCGGAATTAGCTCTTAATTGCCTACAATCAACACAAAGCTTATGTAGACCTCTATATAGACAAAATAGATAAACTAACTCACAAATACTTCAATGCTTTATGAATGACTACCAATATGGATGAAATACACTTAGAAAACGTGCCTAAAATATCACAATATTTCATGCTAACACAACATAAGGGAAAACATGTTTCACAACATAAGGTCCGGTCCATCTAGATTTCAACTTACCTTGAAAGAGGCGGAGGCGGGAGTTGAAGAGTAGAACTAAGTCTCCTTCTATAAGCTCCTTAGGAATGATACGCTTGTCATGCCATTTCTTCGTCCTCTCTTTATAGATCTTGGCATTCTCATAAGCGTTCAAACGCAGCTCCTTCAGCTCATTGATATCCAATAGTCGCTTCTCACCGGCTTCCTTGATGTCGAAGTTCAACCATTTGATTGCCCAATACGCCTTATGTTCTAACTCAATGGGCAAATGACAAGACTTCCCATGTACCAAATTATAAGGGGTGGTACCAATGGGAGTCTTGAATGCGGTCCCGTAAGCCCAAAGAGCGTCGTCCAGCTTCATGGATCAATCCTTCCTTGTCCTAGAGACGGTCTTCTCCAATATCGCTTTAATTTCTCTATTTGAGATCTCGACCTGTCCACTAGTTTGAGGGTGATAAGGGGTTGCTACCTTGTGGGTTACCCCATACTTTGATAGAAGTGCTTTGAACTTCCGGTTGATGAAATGTGTCCCTCCGTCGCTGATGATGATGCGTGGAGTTCCAAAACATGGAAAGATAGTCCTGTTAAAGAACTTCACAAACACCATGGCGTCATTAGTGGGAGAGGCAATGGCTTCAACCCATCTAGAGACGTAGTCGACAGCTAGGAGAATGTAGAGGTTCCCTCCGGATGATGGAAAAGGTCCCATGAAATCTACTCCCCATACATCAAAGATCTCTACCTCTTGTATGTTATTGAGTGGCATCTTGTTCCGCCTAGATAAATTCCCTGTTCTTTTGCATGCATCACAAGAGATAACAAACGATTGCACATCCTTAAATAATGTAGGCCAAAAGAAACCGGAACGTAATACCTTGGCACAAGTTTTGTGAGCTCTAGCGTGCCCTCCACAAGGAAGTGAATGACAATGTCGTGTGACGCTAGTAACTTCATCTTCCGGAATGCATCTTCGAAGCATCCCATCCGGACCTCTCTTGAATAGCAGCGGTTCATCCCAATAGTAATGGCGTAAATCCTTAAAGAATTTCTTCCTTTGAGCGTACGTCAATCCGGGTGGTATTTCCTGGCAAACAAGATAATTAACAATGTCCGCATACCAAGGTCCTTTATTATCAGAAATTTGGTGGAGAGAATGTTCCACCAACTGAGGATGAATGTCAGAAAAGGGAGTAAGAAGTTTGTTATTCTCAATTGACATCATCTCGCTTTTGACCTCGGTCGAGGTCTAGAGAGGGTGACCGAGAAGTTCTTCAGCTAAGAACACCTCGCTTGGTCCAGAAGGTGCCTCGGTCGAGGTACTGCAACTAGGACCGAAACTAGAGATCTTCTTCTCCGGGATTAGTTTCTCAATTTTAGTCCCTGGATCTTCTTCCATCGCCTTTAGGCTCCGTATATCTGCATCACAAGAAGCATCTATACCTTCCTCCATTAAGCTAAAACTAATAACTTTCTCAAGTGGATTTTTAATAAGGATAGAGCTCACCAATTCTCTTGATTCTTCTTCATCATAGATGTTGAAGATATCATCTCCTAGCTTCTCTCCTTTCATTGCCGCAAGTAATGCAAACTCCACTTCATCTCCGCCAATGTTGAATTTTAACTTGGCGTTCTTACAATCCACATTGCAACCCAAAGTTGCTAGAAACGGCCTCCTGAGAATGATAGGAACGGGATAATCTGCTGGAATGTCAAGTACAACAAAGTCTATAGGTAAATAGAAGTTACCTAACTTAACTGGAACGTCCTCCAAAATTCCCACATGATGGGTAATGGAGCGGTCCGCCATGTATAACCGTATCTTCACCGGCTTGGGCTCTCCAAGTCCGATCTTCACACATAGCTCCAGCGGGATGATGCTCACGCTGGCTCCTAGATCACATATTGCTTCACAAGTAACGTCCCTAACTTGAATGGGGATGCAAAACGAGCCGGGAACTCTCAACTTGGGTGGCATCTTCTCCTTCATGATTTGAATAAGCTCCGAGGATTTAGATATCATCCTTACTTCACCAAAGTCTTCCAACTTCCTCTTCCTTGATAGAATTTCTTTCAAGAACTTCCCATAGGCGGGCATCCCTAGAATAGCATCAAGGAAAGGGATATTAATGTGTAGTTTATTCATCAAGTCAAGGAACTTACCAAAATGCTTGTCTAGATGTGCTCTGGCCCTTGAATGGGAAAATGAAAGTGGTGGTTTATATGCAGGAGGTGGAACATAAACTTCAGTTTTCACCTCCGCTCTCTGTGGCTCGACCTCGGTTGGCATCTCGGCCGAAGTGTTCTTCGACTGTACCTGGACCGAGGTGGTCTTCGTATGTACCGGCACCGACTGAGGCACTGGATCTGCAGTCTTCAGTCCACTTCTTATCGTTATTGCCATGATCCGTCCCTTGGGGTTGCTTTCAATCCTTGCTGGAAGCTTCCCTGGGTCTCTTGGCGCTTCATTCGCCTTGTTAAAGAATTGTTGTTCTAAGGCTTTTTGTGCCTTTGAAAATGAAGTCATGGATGTCTCCATAGAGTTAAGCTTGATCAAGATGGCCTCCAGCACCGCATCTTTCTTTTCCGGCTGGGATGAACTTGATCCTTGCTCCTGGCTCTTCAATGGAGTAGAAGAAGAAGAGGAAGAGAGGAAAGGATTAGAGGAGTCATTCGAATTGGAGTTAGAGTAAGGGTTACCCGAATTTTGGTTGTTTGCCCTCCAATTATTGCTGTTGGATCCTTTATTGTTGTTGTAGTTGTTTTTCCGGGAACCGTTGTTGTTCCGGTACCCATTGTTGTTCCTCGAGCCTTGATATCCTTCATCCTCTTTCTTGGTTTGAGCAACCAAAAGATCTTTCAATTGCTTCACATCATTCTTCAAAGAAGTGAGTTGATCATTATTTGGTGGAGCATCTTGAAAGTTGACTCTTTTAACTCCATCTTCAGCTCCTTGGTGAGAATATTTCTCCATGTGCAAAGCTTGCTTCTCTATGAACTCCCAAGCTTCGTCAATCGGCATGTCCATGAACGTGCTGGCGGATAGTAGTTGAAGGTTGAATTGGGTGTTTCCGTCCAGTCCCTTGAAGTATATCTCCAACAACCCTATCTTTGGAATCCCATGATGTGGGCAATCCAAAATAATGTCTTTAAATCTCTCCCATGACTTGGACAAGCTCTCCTTGTCCTTCATGATGAATGCATTAATCTTCCCTCTCATTTCAGCAGTTTTAGAGGGGGAAAGAATTTAGTTAAGAACTCCGTCGTCATCTCCTCCCAAGTATTGATTTTTCCTGGAGGAAGAGATTGATACCAAGTAAGCACTCTATCTTTCAAAGAGAAGTAGAAAGGCCTTAGCTTGTAATTGATGTTTTCCAGCCTTGAAGGTCTCAAGGTCTCCATCAAGATATCATAGTTTTGTAGATGTTGATGCGGAGATTCCCTCTCTAGCCCTCCAAACTGGCATTGGCGAATCATGGAAAGAACTTGCGGTCGAAGCTCATAATCATGGTCAGCTGGATCACCTAGGTTAACTCCTGGACGCCTCAGTTGCTGATTGGGGTCCATCCTTTGCCCTAGGGTCTGTGGAATACCTGCAAAAAGAGCATCTCGGACTGGCATCCGAGGTGGAAGTATCTCGGGCGGGGCAGCTGGAGTTGGGACCTGCCTCGGTTGAGGCGCTAGAGCTGGGCGAGGTAGATATTGGTCCCGTAAAGCCGCCATATCCACTTCGATCGCTTCCGTCCTTACGCGAGTTTCTTCCTTTTCCAGTCATAATTCTTCTTTGTTGAGGCGTAGTTGTTCCAACGCCTCCTTCAATTCGGCCTCAAGATCACGATTATCCTGATTGACCATCTTCGCTTCTTTCAAGCGTCTTTTGAATGTCTTTTCTGGTTCGGGATCGTAGGGAACGATTTCCTTCCCAGCGCGGGTTCTTCGCATAAACCTAAGAAATAGAACCTGCGAAAGTCACTCAAATAGAGTGGTTACTAGAAACAGGGGCAAGCGCCCCGAAAGATTACCGCAACCAGCTTGGTCTAGACCAAGTCCCCGGCAACAGCGCCAAAAACTTGTTCGCTCCAAACGGTGTGTGCAAGCTTTAAATTTATAAGCCAAGACGTTTGCTAAAAACAAGGATGTGAACCCGCAGTGTACGGGTCAATCGTAGTAAAAGCAAGAAATTCCGGGGTGTCGATCTCAGGGACTTAGGTGAAACCTAAGCAAGTATAGGTAATCTATGTAATTACTAACCACAAAAGCGACTAAAACAATCAAAGATGATAAAAAGTCAATTAAGGAAATATGCAATTCTAGGGATTAAAGCATCTAGTTGTGGTTCCAACTCAAGATTTAAAGATAAGCGGACAAAGCTGAGATTTTGCAAAGGGAAGGTGTTACTAAAGTGGAATAGATCACCGAGTAAGTCTCACTATTCACTAATCCCAAACCGTAACTCCTATTACCGGGTAAGTCTCAAGGAATTAAGGAAAAGAACTATAACCTCAAACTAACACTCCAACTAAGGGAATAGAATCAACCTTTACCGGGTAAGTCTCAGGCTAACTCACAAAGATGGAATGAAACCGTAACTCCTATTACCGGGTAAGTCTCAAGGAATTAAGGAAAAGAACTATAACCTCAAACTAACACTCCAACTAAGGGAATAGAATCAACCTTTACAGGGTAAGTCTTAGGCTAACTCACAAAGAGGGAATGAAAGCACACTCAAACTCCAATAAAAGATAAACCTTTATTACCTATTGCTTATGATCTTAGGTAAACAAACAAAGGAATTACCGGGTAAGTCTCATCCTAAGCTTGTATTGAACCAGGAAAGGTGTAATAAGAATAGGATTTGGCAAACTCTAATACTTAACTCTCAGTTTCGGATCAGATAAGTCACCTCGGTCAAACGAATTCCACCCCGGCCGAAATGTTCATCGACTGAACGAGATACTCTAGGGTTAAGGATAAAGACTCGAGCTTTCAGGGTCCTACTGGATTTTAAGATTATTTTATCATTGTTTTTCCCACAACCTTCAACCAATCACCCTAGAATCACACAAAGAAATTAGCCAATCATCATCATGACAACAATAGTCAAATATAAGGCAATAAGGTGAATAATTGAACACAAAAACCTTAAGAACAAGGCTTCAATAACTGAATCAATTATCAATCAAACAAGCGTTCCTTGGATCACAATCCAATAAGACAATCAACAAGAAGGGAATCTAAGAGAATCTTACAAAACCCTTCACAAAAGCTATTACAGCTATCAACTTCCTTCCTTCAATCTTCCTTCAATCCTTCCTAACCGCTGGATGCTCTCAGCCCTCTAAGCATGGTTGAATTTGTGGAAAATCCAACCCTTTATATAGGAAAACTACCCTCCAAAGATAAGAGATCTTAAAAAGATATTTTCCTAATAAAATATATCTATCTCTCATAAATAAATCCCCAAAATATATGATATTCCTTCCAGAAATCCAGCCTAAAAATATAAGATCCCTCCTTCCAAAAATAAAAGATCTCAGTCAAGAATAAAATATATCTCGCCGCGTCCAAGGTGTTCGCCTGGGTCGGGGCGCTCCTCTGGATCACCTCGGTCGAGATGGTACTGTAGCTGACCGAGGTGACTCTAAACGGAATTGAAATCTCTCAAATCTGGTCCAAAGTAAATATTTAATCCAATTCCATGCTTCATGGATTCTTCCTTAAGCTCCTAAATGTAGCTCCAATGACTCCTTAGCTCCTTTAGCTCCATTTTGATGCAAAACGTGCCATTTTACCTACGATTACAACGAAACTAGGTGTAGACCTCGATTCCCGCAAAGGTAGATGAAACGACAATATAATCACATAATATACATTCAAACATGCAGATTATTGAAGATAAAACGTCTAAACAGGTCCCAAAATATAGACTATAATTCATGTTATCATCCTACCGTCCCGAGACGAGGATGAGTAGGGAGACCTCAAGGAGCGAGAGGTCGGGGACATATCCCCATTGTGGACCCGCCTGTTGCGGATTTTCCGGAATCTAACGTTCCCGTAGAGGGCGTCACAGAGAGTATCATTCCTGAGGCTAGGGATAGGACCGTTGTGAAGTCCGGGAAACAGAGTTCTCAATCTACTAGGACCGGTGGAGCATCTATTGGAGCTTCCATGTTTCGAGACTATGTTCATTGGGTTGAGGAGGCATTTAGGATGGGAGAACCACCTCCAGCACCCCCTGCACCTACACCTGCGAGATTAGTTGAGGTCTCGCATACGGTGACTCAAGATGTTGTTAGGGCGAGATACGAGCCGATGTCACCGAGACCTGATTCATGGTTGAAGGCTTTCAACCAGCAGCATGTACCGTACTTCGATGGGAAGGTAGGGCTAGATCTCGAGCACTGGATTGGGCAGGTGGAGTCCACCTTAGAGGCGATCTGTTTCCCGAAGGATAGGTAGGTTGAGGTAGTCCTAACGCTATTCCAGGATTAGGCCCAGTATTGGTGGAGGACAGTTCGAGGCGGTGTGAGCAGGATGAATCAGATGCTGAGCCTTGTTAGTGAGATTTTTTGCCCGGCTTCACTGAGGAGAGATCGAGTGTAGGACTTTTTGGAGAAGGTATTCTAGGATGTCCCAGTCATTAAGGCTATTAGGAGGTTTCGTGAGGAGCTTGTTTTGTTGGCCTCACCGCACCTCTGGTGGACCAACATGTTTACCTATTTTCATGGAGATTAAGGGAGTCCACCCGTGCTTACCTTGCGGGATTCTGCTGTGAATCCTTGATGGAGTACCAGGACTGAGCTTCGGCATACGAGATAAACCGGCCAGGGTTTAGAAGAGTGGCACAGTCCGGAGGGCCGGACAAGAGGCAAAGGACAGGATCTACCGGTACTAAATCTAGAGCGGTAAGGGAGGGACGTATTCATACGTAGGGACATTCCGGTCCCCAGCAGTCGATGCAGACATCCGATCGGGGATGACAGTGCTTCAGTTGTGGAGAGTACGAACACATTAGTACTGCTTTTAGGAGGCCACTTGTGACTTGTTTCACTTGTTGTCAGGTGGTTTACCAAGCCACTTTTTCCCGTTAGGCAAAGGCACAGTCATAGCAGGGTTCTTCACATGCTAGCGTGGCAAGAAGGGGGTAGAGGCCGTCTCAGTTTCAAGCACAGGGTTCTCAATAGAGAGGCCAGGGTCAAGCTCATTCACAGGGATCAGCCTAGGGGAAGGGCCGAGGTAGGGGCCGTGGTGGAGGCACCATGGAGACCAGAGGCGCGCAGGCCAGGGTTTTTGAGTTGAGGAGTGTCGTTGATACAGCGGCGCCGGCAATCACAAGTACAATCCAGATTCACGGCTTTTCGGTCACAGTATTATTTGATACGGGTGCCACGCCTCTTTTATATCCGATGATTGCGTACCTAGGTTGTCCTTAGTTATGGTAAAGGGGAGACCCTTCATTATAGGGTTACCCGACGGCGGTAAGGTTAGTGGTACCCGAGAGGTACACGGTTATCTCATTCGTTTGGGAAACCGTGATAGGTTAGTAGACTTCTATGTCATGCACTTAGTGCATGAAGAATTCATCTTAGGGATGGATTGGATGGACCACCATCGAGCCGTTTTGGAAATCAGCGGGACGAATGTGACGCTTACCACGGAGACGGGACAGGAGGTGATTTCCGAGGTTGAGACCTCAAAAAGGCCGGTACAATCATCAGCGTAGTCCGGGCCACGAGGCCTTCTGGTGTTATGCCATGACGGAGGAGGTAGGTCCGTCGCTGGAGGAGATTCCCGTGGCATGCGAGTTTGAGGACATTTTCGGGGAGCCATCCGGCCTACCAATCGCAACAGAGTACGGATTTTTCCATTGAGTTGGAGCGCGGCACGAGGCCGATCTCCAAAGCTCCATACCGTATGGCTCCGATTGAGATGCCTGAGCTGAAGAAGTAGCTCGAGGAGTTAACCAAGAGGGGATTCATACGCTCGAGTGTTTCCCCTTGGGGTGCACCAGTCCTCTTTGGGAGGAAAAGGACGGGTCGATAAGGTTTTGTGTAGATTACCGGGAGTTGAACAAAGTCACCATCAAGAACAAGTACCTGTTACCACGCATTGATGATCAGTTGGACCAATTGCAGGGAGGCTCGGTGTTTTCACGTATTGATTTAAGGTTGGGATATCACCAGTTGAGGGTAAGAGAGGAGGATGTTCCTAAGACGGCATTTAGGACGAGATAAAGCCATTAGGAGTTTGTCGTGATGCCCTTCTGGCTCACGAATGCACTCGTCGTCTTCATGGAGTTAATGAACGGCATCTTCATCGAATTCTTGGACCAGTTCGTGGTAGTGTTTATTGATGACATCTTAGCTACTCCCGGAGTAGGGAGGAGCATGCGGGACACCTGTGGACGGTATTTCGAGTCCTTCAAGATAGAGAGATTTACGCTAAGCTCTCTAAGTATTAGTTCTGGATGTCCGAGGTTGCATTTCGTGGTCACATAGTTTTTGCCGAGGTTGTCATGGTTGACCCAGCGAAGATAGAGTCCGTTTCTTCATGTCCGCCTCCTATGACGGTCAAGGAGGTGCACAATTTATTGGGTTTGGCGGGTTACTACCGCCGGTTTATAAAGGGCTTCTCACTGATTGCACGGCCACTCACTTCCTTGTTGAGGAAGTCTACAAGGTTCGTCTGGTCCGAGCCATGTCAACGCAACTTCGAGGAGCTTTAGAGGAGGTTGACCTCCGGTCCCGTTTTAGCCTAGCCTGAGGGTGTAGAGGATTATGTAGTGTATAGTGACGCCTCCAACCTAGGCTTAGGGTGCATTTTGATGCAGAGGGGTACAGTTATTACGTACGCGTCTCGACAACTGAAGACGTACGAGGAGAATTACCCTACCAATGATGTTGAGCTAGCGGTAGTGATTCATGCCCTAAAGATCTAGCGACATTATTTGTATGGGGCCACGTGCCAAATCTTCACACACCATAAGAGTCTAAAGTACATATTCACTGAGCGGGAGTTGAATAACCGCCAGAGGAGATGGTTAGAGTTGATTAACGATTTTGACATGGAGATTTTGTACCATCCGGGGAAGGCGAAAGTAGTAACCGATGCTTTGAGTAGGAGGATGCCTCGAGAAGAGGTGATAGCTCAGCTTACGGTTCAGCCTCAGTTGCACAGTGATTTGATGGAGTTAGAGATGGATATCCGGTTCCCGGATACGGACTATCGTTTGTCCGAGTTAGAGGTGTTACCTAACCTGTCCGGAGAGATCCGGAAGAAGCAGGAAGGATGTCCCATTATGATGAGGATCAGGGATAGGATGTCCCGAGCTGAAGCACCACATTTTATTGTAGGGGCGGACGGATTATTAAGACGCCAGGAGCGTATATCTGTACCGTCGGACCGAGAGTTAAGAGAGAGGATTTTGCATGACGCCCATTTCACTCCTTACTCGGTACATCCAGGCACGAGTAAGATGTACCGGGATATTAGGAGATCTTATAGGTGGGGTGGGCTCAATCCCGATATAGCTAGATATGTGGCCCAATGCGCGACCTGCCAGCAGGTCAAGATCGAGCACCAAAGACCCAAAGGAGAGCTCCACCCACTATATGTGTCACAGTGGAAGTGGGAGGACGTATCTATGGATTTCACTACCGGTTTGAGAACGAGTAGGAGCTTTGACGCGATATGGTGGTAGTGGATCGGGTGATGAAGACCGCGCGTTTCATCCCTATTGGGAAATGTGGCCGGTGAGTCGTTTGGCCGAGGAGTTCACCCGACAGATTGTGAGATTACATGGAGTGACAAGGACCATAATCTCGCATAGGGACGGGCATTTTCCCTCAAGGTTCTGGCAACAGGTGCACGCCGCCCTAGGTTCAAGTTTACATTTCACGACTGCGTAACATTCACAGACCGTCGGTCAATCTGAGCGGACTATTGCGACCCTGGAGGACATGTTACGAGCATGTGTGCTAGATTGGGGGTAGGTATGGCCAAATGTTTGCTAAAAAGTGTGCGTGCAAAGTCTTAAATTTATAAAATCTGAAATCAAGCAAAGCGAACCTGCAGTGTACGGATCGGTATAGTAAAGCAAGAATTCCAAAGTCGAACTCAGGGATTTGGGGGATCAAATTCAGTTTGTAAATTGTCTAGCAAGTAAATAAACTTTTGTAATGATTAATGGGAAAAAAATCAATTCTAAAGATTAAGGTATCCAATTGTGACAATCGATTCAGGATGTTCTAAAGGTATAAGGACAATGTTAGGATTGCAAAGGTATAGATCTAAGGTAGGGTGTCGTACGGTGAAGTTCCAAACCCATAAGTCTCACCCAAAGGCTCTCTAAATAAAGGATGTTGAGTCTCGTTTATAAAGAGGATCTAAGGACAAGATTAAAATCTCAAATATCCATGCCCAAACCCAATGGAATCAAAGATAAGCCAAAAAGGTTAAGGTTGTCACACCTTGAAACCAAAGTAGAGGGTGTTGAGTCTTACTA
Source organism: Fagopyrum esculentum (assembly GCA_033239045.1). NCBI lineage: Eukaryota > Viridiplantae > Streptophyta > Magnoliopsida > Caryophyllales > Polygonaceae > Fagopyrum > Fagopyrum esculentum. Next base: position 100,428,849 of record BSUD01000007.1, on the reverse strand, counting down.
CTACCTAGAGAAGGTAAGTCAAGGCTAGGTTAGAGCCAATCTTTAACTTTGGATCAAAGCAAAAGCAAAGCCCGTCAAAGAGGAGAAACCACGGTCAGTTCTTGAGGAACCACGGCCGTGGACCTCAAGAACAGGCCGTGGAAAGGTACGACGGTGAGGTTTTTCGCAACTCTCAGGGTCCAATCTGTTTTGGTTCAATCTATTATCATCTATGCAACAACTATCAACCCTTCACTCTAGAATCGCAAGGGTGCTTAGAACAATCATCATAATGAAATTAATTATAAAATTAAGAGAGAAAAAGAATAGAACTTAGAAAACTCAATGATATCCAAACAACCAATCTCCAAATATCAAAATGTGCTTGTGTTCAATGAATATAAATCAAAGGAATAGAAAATCTCAGAAAATCTCTAAATGCAACCAAAGAACGGGTTGTTAATCCGTCTTTGGAAAGTGCGTCATCTCTCCTTCCTTGAACTCCAAGTAATCCTTCCTTCCAAAAGTAATATGATCCAAAGATCCACGTTGTTGGGATGGAAAGCCAACTTCCGTGGGGCGTCCAACCGTCGCAGTTGTCCAAGTCTGTCTTTTAATGTTGAAGGCTATCGAACATATAAAGGAATAACTCTAGGGTTTAAAGTAAAAACCCTAAATATTTGGGCTGAAAAGAAATTTTTTCAGACGGTATAAGAAGATACTTTAACGCGTCAAACGGTATCAGAAAATACTTTGGCACATTCTCAGCTTCCTTTTAACCTTCTTTTTGTCCCGATTGTTAGCATGAAATATGACTATATTTTAGGCACTTGTTTTAGTTTTTTTCCCTCTTTACAGTGTTCTTAGATATGTGTTTGAAGCAATTGTGAGCTAGTTCACCCACTTTGTCGATATAGAGATTTGCACTAGTTTCGTTTTGTTTTTAGGTGAATAAAGCGTGGATTGGAACAAAATAAGGAAGGAAAGGAGTGTTTGACCATGCTTGATGGCAAGGAGATGCATTGGAGAGGCTAAGGAAGGAGCATGGATGAAGGATGTCACGAAACTAAGGCAAAAACAAGGATTTGGAAGAACCACGCCCTGAATTACGGCCGTGGAAGAGGAATTTGAAGTCCACGCCCTAAATTACGGCCGTGGATTTGGCAACATGAACGTGGATGTGAGTTTGGAGAGCTGTAGAGAGTTGCACAGTCTAAACCACGACCGTGGAAATCATATGGCACTGTAGTCTTGTTCCACGCCCTGAATTACGGTCGTGGAAAGTTGTTCTTGGCCGTGATTTTGGTGATTATGTGACGTGTCATATTTTGCCACGTCAGCCACGTCATTGGGATTTCTCATAACCCTACCTCGCCCTATAAGAAGGCTTGAGAAAGGAGTTTTTGGGATATGTGCTTAGCCTCGCTTAACCGTTGTTTAGAGTTCCGCTTAGAGTTTGGAGACGACCTTAAGGTTTCATTTCAACCTTAAGGATTGGAGAATCGTGAAGGACGTAATTTCGGAGATTGTGTACTTTTGGAGATATTTTAGGGTTTTTCATTGAAGGACGGCTTGACATCCCGTTCTTTGTGGCTTCTCGAGATCTTTGTAAGGGTTTCTATTCCTATTCTTCTGAATTCATAAAAGTACGACTTTGTGTTTGGATTTCGAGATTGACATCGAGTTTTATTTGAGTTTTCGAGGGTTTTTCATCTTTGATTCTTCTTAATTTGATTATTGATATCATGACAATGATTGTTGGCTAAAACCCTTTAGCAATTCTAAGGTGAAGGGTTGATAGTTGTGGCTTAGATGATGATAGATCGATCCTAACTTGATTGGACCATGAGAGTGTGAGAAACATCGTCGACACCTGATAGGTGATGAAATCACTATCAATTAGGGTAGTTTTTAGAGTCTTTTTATTGCATTAGTGTCGGTTTATGCTACTAACTCCTTAGTCTAGAAGAAGAAGATTAAAAGAAGCTAAAGAAGGAGTTATAAGGACTTACGAGTGAAGATCGGTCACGAAGCAGAGCTTTTGTTGCATCACCGCCCCAGCGGGTCCTTGTAGCCGCCCCTACGGATGACGTTTTCCACTGGAGCGCTCCCTGCGCCTTCACCAGCGCCAACCAAGAAGCCTGTCACCGCCCCTGCGCCACTCCTTGGCGCCCTTGCGGTGTCCTCCATTGAGGAAACGAAGACCAGCTCCCCTGCGCCTTCCACTGCGGCGCTGCCTGCGCCTCAACGTGGGAGCTGGAAGGTGAAGAGACTATGTCACCGCCCCTGCGTCGACATAGGGACGCCCCGGCGGCTTGGCCTCAGAAACGCCAAGAAAGCAAAAGGTCACACGTTGAAGTGCATTGAAGATCCACCCCAGCGGAATTGTGTAGCAGCCCCAGCGGCTGTGAAGAAGATCAACCGATTCTGCCTAAACCGCCCCTGCGGTTCCTGAAGGCTGCCCCTGCGGTTTAACGCCAGAAGCTTTATTCCGGTTGTTTACACCACCTTTATGGCATTTAAGGTGGTTGTTTTGGGCCGGCCATTTACTCCTATTTAGTGTCTTTTGTAGTATAAATAGTCCTTGGTTGATTGCTAGAATCATCCATCTTATCATCTTGTTAATCATCAAATTATCCACTTAAATTGTCTTGCTACCTTGTAATGAGTTGCTAACTCCCTTCCTACATTGGGTTGCTTTGAAGCTGCTTTGTTGCTTTGGTTGTAAGTACTTTATAATAAAAGTTTTCATTCAGTAATACTTTGTGTTTCCTTGATCTCCATTGTCTAATTGCATGTTTACTATCGCTTGAGATTTATCACCTTAAGTTCTAAAGTGCATGTAAACAACTAGGATTAATAGGTTCCGGGTTCGGGTCTTTAATCTAGTAGCAACTTTAAGTAATAACGGGTTGTGATTACTTAAAGAAAAGGAACACAAATATAAAGATAAGTTTAACGATTTTAATCTTCTCTTTATATCCCTTAGTCTTTGTTTGAAAGCTAACTTGTTATTTGTTGTTGTAGGTTTACGGAACTTTAACCTGTTAAGTTTTGTTGATGCCGGTTGGCTCAACACATATATACGATCGAGACGGGAGATTACTTGAAAACTTGTAAAAGGACTCACCAAAGTAGCAATTGCATGCAACCTAGTGTAGATTCATCCATTATTGTCTTACTTGTTGCATTAATCGTTTTCATAAGTTTGTGCATCAATTCAACCAACCCCCCCCCCCTTGTGTCACTTGTCAATATAATCGATAATTGCATCTAAAACACCTTAACTCTCTTGGGTTCGACCCTTACTTAATCACTATACTTTTTTCTTAGTGCTAAGTCGGGATTTACTTTTGATTGGGTATAGACGACCATAGAAATACCGTCGGTCAAATTTTGGCGCCGTTGCCGGGGAGTTTTAGTGTTTTATTGTTATTATTGATTATTGGTTTGAACTATTTTTATGGTTCAAACCCGTGCTACTAATTCCGGCTTTGCTTCTTTTGATCCAGAAATTGAGAGGACGCACATCCGGCAACGAAGACAACAACAACTACAACAAGAGATGGATGACCATACTCTTCGTCAACTTACGCATCCCACCTTGGCTCAAAACCCTCTTGCGTTATGCCGGCACTAGGGGAAGGAGTCAACTTTGAGCTCAATCCGGGCCTCATTCACTTGCTCTCATCCTTCCATGGGCTAAGTGGTGAAGACCCCATCAAGCACCTTGGGAAGTTCTATACCGTGTGTATGAGCATGAAGTCGGCCAACATTACCGAAGAACAAATCAAGATGAGGGCATTCGGCCTCACACTCTAAGATTCGGCGGATGATTGGTATTACCACCTTCCATCCGGGAGTATTGACACTTGGGAGAACCTTCACAATGCGTTCTTGGAGAAATACTTTCCAACTAAGAAGGCTAATAGCTTGAAGAAAGCTATAAGCAACATCGAGTAAGAGGCAACCGAAACTCTCTACGAGTACTTCGAAAGGTTTGCACGCCTCCGATCCAGTTGTCCTTTTCACGGATATTCAACTCAAGATCTAGTCTTGTACTTGTACAATGGCTTGCTAGACAATGAAAGGAGGATCGTCGATGCGGCTTGTGGAGGTAATATTCTTAACTCTACTCCTGACCTTGCATTGGAAAAGATACAGGAACTAGCGGAAGGAGCTCGGAACTTTGGAAGGACCCCGGCTAAAAAAGGAGTTCATGATGTGAGTTCCAGGAAGAGTGAGATTTCCACCGAGCTCACGGAAATAAAGGAAATGGTGAAAAGGCTAACACTTATGGGGACACCGCAACAGCTCAAAGCTTGTGGAGTTTTTGCTGACCCGTATCATCCAACGGATATGTGTCCACAAGTTCAGGATGACGATGCTGAAGTAAACGCAATGGGCTATGGACAACCACAGCAGCAAGGACCTAGGAACGATCCCTATGCACAGAATTTCATGCCAAATTGGCGTGACCAACAAAATTTTCGTTGGAGGGATCAACAAAACCAACAACAACAGCCCCGCCAAGGTAAGTATCACTCAACCTGAAGATATGTTGCAGGTTTTGACTAAACACTTTGCTACTCATGTCCAAACAACAGAATCTAGCATCAAGAACCTTGAGAAACAGGTTGGTCAAATGGCGGAAGCCATTACAAGAATTGAAACTAGGGCCTCCGTCGGATTACCTTCTCAAACAGGTTGAGAAACAGGTTGGTCAAATAGAGGAAGAATCCCTACGTCAAGCCAACGACGTAAAACAAAGGCGCTGCTCGTTAGGCAACCCGAAGAAATAAAAGAGGAGTTTTTGTCAAGAAAACCGCCCCTGCGGCTCTAAGTCCCCGCCCCTGCGGTGACACCCTTGGCCAACGCCGCCCCCGGCGCTGGGCCTGCGTCTGCTCACGTAGGCCACCGCCCCCGCGGGATACCCCAACGCCCTTGCAGCGGCCACCCTTGACACGCATCCTCAGCTCCGCCCCCGGCGCTGAGGCTGCGTACCCCCTCTCTCTTGTCACCGCCCCCGCGGCGACAAACGCCGCCCCTGCGGTTCAATTAAGGATAGAAAAAAATACACTTCCCAAAAATAACCTACATCTACCGCCCTCTCCAGCTCCCTCTCCATTCACTCTTCGAAACCTAGCCGCCTCACCTTCCACGCCCTTGCGCCCTCCAGAAACTCTCACCCACCACCTCGTCGCGCCCCTGCGCCACCTCCAACAACCTAGTGTCGCCACCCCTTTTGCAACACGAACCATCTCCACCACACACACACATACTCAACCCTATCATTCTCCTCCACTGTCCCACCTCCGGCGACATCTACGACAGCAAGGAAGACGTCGGGAAAGCCCCATCGCCACCACCTTCGTCGAACGTCCAAATCGCCTTCTACTCTTCGCCCGCCCCTGCGCCTGTAAACTCCCGCCTCTGCGTCAAGCCGCTCCTGCGCCTATTGCAGCCGCCCCTGCGTAAATCACGACAATAGGTTCGTCTCTTGATCCAATTTCTGAACTTTCTAACTCCTTTGCTTGATTCATTGCAAGAAATGGAGAACTAGAAGAAATATATGTTATAAAAAGGAGAGAAGGATCGGTATAGGATTGCTCAAAGCCGGGAAGTGTATGCAACCCGATTTTTGGACGTTCCTACCTTGGAACAATTGGGTTTGTTGGAAAGCATGTAGGAGCTTCTCAACAACGCTGGGCTCGCGGATTTTTTGACAACAACCGCTCCAACATACCCTGAGCTCAGCCGCCAGTTTATTGCCACCTTCAAAATGGAAACGGTGGACCAAGGGTGTGTTGGACTCACATTCAAATTCAACAGAAAGAAGTACACATTAGACTACACCCAGCTGCAGGAGGCATTAGGGGTGACCATAGCCGCTTCCGACGACTGGTGGGAACCTATTCTGACACCTGATTTGATGGAGTTCTGGAAGGCCTAATGCAAGGGGTGAGTACTCCAATAAATTTACTCACCCCTATTTGAGGCTCATCTCGAAGGTATTCATGAGTGTCTTCTGTGGACACAAGGAGGAGAATAAGGTTGCTCTTAAGGACCTTCCGCTGCTATACGCCTACCTCTCCACCAACGACTGGGTACCGGATTGGCCATACCTCTTCCTTCCCGCTTTGAAGCGGATTAGGAAGAATGAGCCACGTGATATTGTGGGAGGGGGGATTATCTCCTTGTTGGCTGCACAGGTGATGGATCTCTCCACTTTAGAGGACGGATTAGAAGCCCCACTTTATACGGAGGGTATGTTGAGGAGGTGCAGGCTCCTCAAGAGAGACAGGTAGCATCATTTTTGGCTCTCTTTAGCAGACGGGAGTCACATCACATACCTCCTCCGAAGACTTCCATTAGGAGAAGAGCTCTCCGATCTATATGTATCAGTTGATCCAGTCCCTCCGAGACGGCCTCAGGTTGATATTGTTGGGATGTACGCAGCCGGCTCTAGCAAGGCCCACACCACTGATGAGGAGATGCCGACAGCGGGACACGACTGTCAGACCATGGAGAGTCTGCAGGCTCAAATGGAAGCTTTGACTACACAGCACCAAGCATGGCAGACCGAGTACCGGCGGTCCATGCTTGAGCAGCAACAAGCGTGGCAGTCCAGCTTCGCCTCCTCCATGACCACTCACTTTGACCGCCGTCAGGATGCTTGGCAGGCGGCTCATCAACAGCAGTTGGAGACTCAGCAGCTGGCTTGACAAGCTAGCTATGAGACTTCATTTACAAAGAGGATGGAGGCTTAGGATGGCCGTATCGACACTCTTCACCGCCGGCAGGAGCACTTCTTCCGCCACTTCCCTTACCCACCGGAGGAGGGTCCGGGTGGTCCATTCAGACCACCCCAGTGAGGGGTACATTTCTTTCCCTTCTCCCGTATTTATCTTTCACTCATTTCCACTTTGAGGACAAAGTGTACTTCAAGTATGGGGGAGGGACATATCATTGCTTCTACAGTTCATTGAGTTTTTTTGGTTTTTGTTTTTGCATTGTTAAATTCAGTTTCATTCAAAAAAAAAGAAAAAAAGAAAAAGAAAAAGCCAAAGAAGTGAAAAAAGGCATGGAAATCCTTGGATAAACCGAAAACCGGAAAGGGCGGTTTAGGTAAAAAGAAGGTAGTCCGACCAACCTTAGGTTGGTGCAAAATTAGACTTGAGGGATGTGAGTTAAAGTGAGAAAAGAAGAAGAGTGGCAAGGTGAAAACCCAAAAAGGCGCCTTGGCAAAATGAGCGACACCGAGTGTAGGATTCCCTTTTGGCGTTTTGGCGACATAAGAAGGGGAGTCACAAGGAGGTAGTCCGGGTAGGCCACTCTTGGAGCGATAAGGATGGTAGTATTTCTTTTTCTCACATTTTCTTCTCTTTTCTCCTTCTTTCTTTCTTGGTTTTTTTCTCTTGTTTTTCATTGTCTTTCTGCTTGTTCATGCTTCCTGAGGCCTTTGAGTCTAATTGATGTCATTTGTTTTTACTCGGGACGAGTAAAAGGTCTAAGTATGGGGGAGTTTGATAGGTGATGGAATCACTATCAAATAGGGTAGTTTTTAGAGTCTTTTTATTGCATTAGTGTCGGTTTATGCTACTAACTCCTTGGTCTAGAAGAAGAAGATTAAAAGAAGCTAAACAAGGAGTTATAAGCTCTTAGGAGTGAAGATCGATCATGAAGCAAAAATTCTGTTGCCTCACCACCCCAGCTGGTCCTTGCAGCCACCCCTGCGGATGACGTTTTCCACTGGAGCGCTCCCTGCGCCTTCACCAGCGCCAACCAAGAAGCGTGTCACCGCCCCTGCGCCACTCATTGGCGCCCCTGCGGTGTCCTCCATTGAGGAAACGAAGACCAGCTCCCCTGTGCCTTCCACTGCGGCGCTGTCTGCGCCTCAACATGGGAGCTAAAAGGCAAAGAGGCTATGTCACCGCCCCTGCGGTTCCTGAATTCCGCCCCTGCGGTTTAACGCCAGAAGCTTTACTCCGGCTATTTACACCACCTTAATGGCATTTAACGTGGTTGTTTTGGGCCGGCCATTTACTCCTATTTAGTGTCTTTTATAGTATAAATAGTCCTTGGTTGAATGATAGAATCATCCATCTTATCAACTTGTTAATCATCAAATTATCCACTTAGATTGTCTTGCTACCTTGTCATGAGTTGCTAACTCCCTTGCTACATCGGGTTGCTTTGAAGTTGCTTTGTTGCTTTGGTTGTAAGTACTGTATAATATAAGTTTTCATTCAGTAATACTTTGTGTTTCCTTGGTCTCCATTGTCTAATTGCATGTTTACTATTGCTTGAGATTGATCACCTTAGGTTCTAAAGTGCATGTAAACAACTAGGATTAATAGGTTCCGGGTTCGGGTCTTTAATCTAGTAGCAACTTTAAGTAATAACGGGTTGTGGTTACTTAAAGAAAAGGAACACAAATATAAAGATAAGTTTAACGATTTTAATCTTCTCTTTATATCCCTTAGTCTTTGTTTGAAAGCTAACTTGTTATTTGTACTTGTAGGTTTACGGAACTTTAACCTGTTAAGTTGTGTTGATGCCGGTCGGCTCAACACATATATACGATCGAGACGGGAGATTACTTTAAAACTTGTAAAAGGAACTCACCAAAGTAGCAATTGCATGCTTATAATCAACCTAGTGTAGATTCATCCATTATTGTCTTAGTTGTCTCATTAATCGTTTTCATAAGTTTCTGCATCAATTCAACCAAACTCCCCCCCCCTGTGTCACTTGTCACTATAATCGATAATTGCATCTAAAACACCTTAACTCTCTTGGGTTCGACCCTTACTTAATCACTATACTTGTTCTTAGTGCTAAGTCGGGATTTACTTTTGATTGGGTATAGACGACCATAGAAATACCGTCGGTCAACACCCTAAATCACGGGCTGTTCTTGGTTTCCACGGCCGTGATTCTCAAGATATAGCCATGATTTCCCCTAGTTTACGAACTTTTCTTTTGCTTTGATCCAAAGTTAAAGATTAGCTTTAACCTAGCCTTGGCTTACCTTTCCTAGGTAGTAGTGAGACTCAACATCATTTATTTCTGTTTTGAGTGTCACAACCTTAACCGTTTTGGCTTGTCTTGATTCCTTGGGTTTGGGCATGGGTATTTGAGATTAATTCTTACCTTTAGATCCTTTCTATACTGCAGCCTCAACAACTTTTATAGAGAGAGTCTTTAGGTCAGACATATAAGGTTTTGGAACTTCACCGTACTTACCTTACATTAGTTATACCTTTGCAAACCTCAACTCTGTCCTTATATTTATAGAACATCGTGAATCGATTGTCACAATCTGATACTTGGATCTTTAGGGTTGTTGTTTTCCCAATATTTGCAAAGCTTCTACATTTTTACTTGCTCGATTACTTAAAACTGATTTTGTTTCACCAATTCCCTAAGATCGATACTCTGGAATACTTGCTAATCTACGCCGATCCGTACACTGCGGGTTCGCTAGCTCTTATTCTAGTTTTATAAATTAAAACTTATTTTCACGCACGTTTTAGGGCGAACAAGTTTTTGGCGTCGTTGCCGGGGAATTAGTCAAGGCCAATTCCGGTTTTCGGTTGTCGAGCTTGGGAGCTTTTGCTCTTGTTATTTGATATCTTTTTGTGAGTGCTTTTTGCAGAATCTTTAGTTATATGCGAAAGACTAGATCTACCAAAGATCTAGTTCCTTTTGATCCAGAACTTGAGAGAACGTTAAGAAGAAAGTTGAAAGAGAAAAAGATGGCCGAAAACAATGAAAGAAACATCCAAGCTAAGTTGGATGAAGCTCAACTACAACTTAAGCTGAGTGAGAAAGCTCGTTTGGACGAGTTAACGAGTCAGCAATTCCAAATTGATGAACTCAAAGCTATGATGCTGGACATGAAGTTGGAGTTGAATGATGCTAAGAAGAAGAAGTCCAAGAAACCAAATAAGTCCATTAGAGTTGAATCATCCGACGATGAGGATGAGGATATGCCACCACTTGAGGATATTGATCCGGTGATTCACCCCGTTCGTAACAACCCAAGACCACCGGTTGTTCCTCGCATTCCCGCTGGAGATGTGAGAGTTGCTAATTGTTACGCTAAGAACGTGTGCACGCAAAAGCTTTAAATTTATAACTCATTATATTTCTCCTAACTCCTAGCGAACCCGCAATGTACGGGACGTTTTGTAGTAGGGATAGTATTCCGAGGTCGAACGCAAAGACTGAGGTGAAATCGAGTCGATTAGTGACTATGTTTAGTGAAGATCTAGGCTAAGAAAAGAGAAAGAAATAAAGAAATGAAAATCTCAATGTTTTTGGTTTGGTTTTTAGGTGATCAATCAAAGATCACAAATTATGCGAAATAAACAATCAACTAAACTAATCACCACAAATAAACAAGCAAATACGAGATATGTAATCAAAGAGAGAAAAGCGGATTCTAGGGGTCGGAAATTCCGATTATGGCATAGGACTCAAGCTATCTAATCATTCCTTGGACTAATTATAATACGTTGGGAGTGAGTGTTTCTAGATTGGGATCAATCACCGGGTAGGTCTCATGGTCCACTAGTCCGTCCCTAAGGTCTCATCACCGGGTAAGTCTCAAAGAGCCTAAGGATAGAAATTCTACACAAACCGGATGGTTATCTAGGGATCTAACCTCTCCTTACCGGGTAAGTCTCGGGAAGGCAAGTCCTAGGCAACTACCCTAGCACACTCAGTCCAATAGCGGCTTATGAGGCTCACTACTACCTAGAGTTTGTCATCTTCGGTATCTAAGAGCAAGAATCACCGGGTAGGTCTCTTCTAACACTTAGTTGCTAACACTAGGTCACCCTAGGATAGAATTAGCTCAACAAACACTTAGGATTTCAACAATCTAACAACCTAACACTTGGATTTGTCATTACAAGTAAGTTAATCAAATACACGGGATGTTCATCAAGGTCCACGGCCGTGGTTTGTCTAGAACAAACCGTGGTTTCTAACAGTGACTAGGTTCAATCAAACGAATCATCCAAGCATACATTCAAGTCTATTCTATCATAGTCCAAGCCATAACCATCCTTTCCTTACCCTAGAATCGCATCTATTTTGCCAACAACATGCATCATCACAGTCGAAATCATCAAACATAAAATCATGGCATCCATTTGCAAGAAAATGAAGGGAAAGAGATAAACAAGTTGAATATGAGATTAGAAAGACTCACAAGCATTCAAAAGAAGGTTCAATCGATTCTTACAAGACCTTGCAAAACGTTTCACTCAAAATCGCTCAAAGCTATGAAATAGAGTAACAATGGTGCGTTCTTCTCTTCTTCTCCAATGGAACTTTTCTTCTCCTCCAAGAGTAGATCCAATCCAAGCTCCCAATTGAGAGAATCTTCTTGTTGAGAGTATGGGAAAGAATGGTAGTGAGAGTGGATGTTGGAAGATGCCCTTTCAGCCTTCCAGAACCACCTATTTATCCTACAAATTTGCAAGAGTCGGCCATGAAGATCGTGACACAGCTGTCACAACCGTCTGGCAAAAACCACGGTCCAATTCCACGGCCGTGGAAGTCCCAATGACCGTGGTTTTGGTGCCTCAGCTTGTTTTGGATCATTAAGTCATGATTTGGTGCATGGCATGCACCAACAAGGTCCCAAGTGTCCTCCTTAGCCCCTAGCTTGCATCCTAATGAGTCTGAAGGTGTGTCATCTTGAGGAACGATCCTCAAATGTATCGATTAAGCCCCTAAATCTCCCAAAATACCTACAAAGCATGCAAAAGTCCGTGTAGACGTCTATCTCGACAAAATACGTGAATTGAGTGCAAACGTCGTGAACTAGTGCTAAACCATGCATGAATGAGCAAAAAATCTATCTAAATGAGTGTATAAACCTAAGTCATAAATCGTGTTATCAAAAATACCCCATACTTAAGGTTTGCTCGTCCCCGAGCAAGTCCCAACTATAGACTATGAGATGACATGATTTATGCATGCAAAAAAATAACAAAATATTTTTGGAGTTGTGCGTCTAATATTGGATCACCTTCATAGTCATGTTCATGGCAAATGGACAAGCGATCATGCATTGAAATAATGAAGGCACGGAAAGTCAATTATACTTAACTCAAAAGCATGCATGAAATGTAAAAATGAAGAAATCAAGATGATCATGAGCATGTTCAATCTAGATCACTAAGTCTTACACACATGCAAATAGGTCACAAGGGCTTGTGAAATAAAAGGCCAAGAAACGTTGTGATTAGTTGGGAATTTTTCTAGGTCATGTGATGCTAATCCGGAAATGGAACTAACTTCACAACTACACTTTTTTTTTTCAACTTCCTACAAGTGTATATTTTCTCCATCTTTCCTTTCTTTTCTTTTCTTTTTCTTTCACTTATTTTTGAGACAATGGCATTGGTGTACAAAAGCCGAAACCTTGGTGATTAGCCGTCCTCGGGCTTTTTTATTTTTCGAGGTGCATCCACACCGAGCACACATACCAAAGCTCGTTAGGACTATCGGTTTATTTGACTTTGGCAAGGCACAAACACCCGATTATGTGAATGGTGCCGAGTTACTCGTCATTTAAACCAATGTCTCCAAACCTATATTTTTGTCTACACTTTCACAACAAATTCAGCACTTCATTCATAGCATTCATCCATCAACAACTTCACCCCACACTTGTTTTTCACACACATCAACACACTAACATGCTCCTATTCTCGGATGGGTCAAAAGAGGTCAAATTTATATCAATTGAGGTGTTCAAACAACATGATTAAGATGAGAAGTAGAAAAAGATGAATTGCCTTAATCACTCCTAGATGATGTGCAAGAACTAGCATGTAATTTCGACTTTCTATGCTCAATCCAATCAAGGCAAACATCATGATCACAATCCATTCACGGGATTCAAGATAAGTACTTCAAGTCCACATATGCATTTATTAATTCAACACATAAGGCCATCCATAGCCAATTCACACAACAATCTCATCATAAGGGTCATTCCCAAGCTAGAAGCACTAAAAAAATTTTAAATTTTCTGATTTTTTTTGGAATTTTCGAAATGTCTATGTACAATGCAAGACATGTGACAATATTTAAACTATCCTAGATGCTAATCATGCAAAAGATCATGCAAACACCACCCCATACTTAGAAACACATTGTCCCCAATGTGTAAATGAAGTAAAGAAGAGTGAAAGAGGGTTCTCACAATGTAAAAAATGGTTTGCTTTGGTATTTGGGATTACTCAAGTGGATTGATGGTGGATGATCCTATCAACAATGGTAGAGAGCTCTAAATGTTCATCAAGGCGTCGGGACCCGCGCTAGGCACCGCTAGCCGTCCAAATTCCGCGTCCTCTCCACCCATAATTGAAGAGGGACTCATCATCATCATTCACATGCCATGCAAAGCTTCCAGGCTACCAAGACTCTAGCACACACACAAAGCACACCAAACACACAAAAAAAGAAAAATCAAAAACAAAGAACAAAAACGAAAAGGGGAAAACGTTACTAATGGGTTGCCACCCATCAAGCGCTTCATTAAGGTCATTAGCTTGACCAAACTCGGGAGCGTCTCACTCTAGGTGAAGTGGGGCAATCATATCCACCGGAGCTCCCGGGATGTACTTCTTCAACTGATGCCCATTCACCTTAAAGTCTCCACAATGCTCCCCTCCTATCTCAATTGCTCCATGGGGAAAAATCTTTTTCACCACATAAGGACCCGTCCATCTTGACTTTAGGTTTCCGGGGAAGAGCCGCAGCCTTGAGTTGAAGAGAAGGACAAGGTCACCTTCACTCAACTCCTTTGGGATGAGACGCTTGTCATGCCATCGTTTGATCCTCTCCTTGTAGATCCGGGCGTTTTCATAGGCATCCAACCGGATCTCCTCAAGAGTGTTCATATCTAGCAACCTCTTCTCTCCGGCTTCCTTGAGGTCAAAATTCAACCACCTTATAGCCTAATATGCTCTATACTCCATCTCTACTGGAATGTGGCAAGACTTGCCATAGACTAGCTTGTAAGGAGTGGTGTCAATCGGTGTCTTGAAAGCGGTTCTATATGCCCACAAAGCATCATCGAGCTTCATAGCCCAATCCTTTCTCGTTCTAGAAACCGTCTTCTCAAGAATTCCCTTTATCTCCCGGTTGGAGATCTCCACTTGGCCACTAGTTTGGGGATGGTAAGGTGTTGCCACCTTATGAGTCACCCCATACTTAGCCAAAAGTGTCCTGAAGTTCCTATTGGTGAAGTGCTTGCCTCCATCACTTATGATCACCCTTGGTGTTGCAAACCTAGGGAAGATCACTCGGTTGAAGAACCGCACCACAACCTTGGCGTCATTTGTGGGAGAGGCGATTGCCTCCATCCATCTCGAAACATAATCCACCACCAATAGGATGTAGAGGTTGCCACAAGAAGAGGGGAATGGTCCCATGAAGTCCACACCCCAAACATCAAATATCTCCACCTCTTGTATGTTGTTGAAGGGCATCTCATTCCTCCTTGAGATGTTGCCCGTCCTTTGGCAAGCATCACAAGCTACCACAAATTTTTGCACATCCTTGAACAAACTTGGCCAAAAGAAACCCGATTGCAACACCTTAGCACATGTCTTGTGTGAACTAGCATGGCCTCCACATGGCAAGGAATGACAATGGCGGATCACACTCTCCACCTCATCCTCCGGTATGCATCTCCTAAAGACTCCGTCCGGCCCTCTCTTGAACAAAAGCGGCTCACTACAATAGTAATGCCTCACATCCTTGAAGAACTTCTTCCGCTGGGCATAAGAAAGACCGGGTGGTACCTCCTCACACACAAGGTAGTTCACGATGTCGGCATACCATGGCTCATTACCCCTTGAAACGTGAAACAAGCACTCCTCCACCATTTGCAATTGTTCATCCCGGAATGAGTCATCAATTGGGATGTCATCTCTCTCAAGCTCCAATGGTGGGAGTCTACTAAGGTGATCCGCCACTGAATTTTCGGATCCCTTCTTGTCCCGGATTTCCAAATCAAACTCTTGAAGAAGAAGGATCCACCGAATCAACCTAGGCTTGACATCCTTCATTGTAAGGAGATAACGGATCGCAGCATGATCCGTATACACTATGACCTTCGCTCCAACAAGATATGAGCGGAACTTCTCAAATGCATACACAACCGCTAGTAACTCCTTTTCGGTGGTGGCATAATTGAGTTGGGCATCATCTAGCGTCTTGCTAGCATAATAAATGGCATATGTGCGCCCATCCTTCCTTTGCCCCAAAAGAGCCCCAACGGCTACGTCACTCGCGTCACACATGATCTCAAACGGTAAGCTCCAATCCGGAGGTGGCATGATAGGTGCGGAGATCAAAGCATTCTTCAACCTACAAAAAGCCTCAAGGCAATCCTTGGAGAAAACAAACTCAACATTCTTCATTAGTAGGTTAGTAAGAGGCTTAGAAATCTTAGAGAAATCTTTATTAAATCTCCGGTAAAAACCGGCATGCCCTAGAAAACTCCTTACCCCCTTCACCGAGGTAGGTGGTGGCAACTTCTCTATCGTCTCTATCTTAGCCCTATCAACCTCAATGCCACGGTTGGACACCAAGTGTCCCAACACAATACCTTCACTTACCATGAAGTGGCATTTCTCCCAAATCAAGACTAGATTAGTCTCCTCACATCTTTTCAAAACTAGAGACAAGTTAGCTAAGCAATCATCAAAGGAAGAACCATAAACAGAAAAATCATCCATAAATACTTTCATGATGTTCTCAATATATTCAGAAAATATGGCCATCATACACCTTTGAAAGGTGGTGGGTGCATTACACAACCCAAACGGCATTCTCCTATATGCAAATGTACCCCATGGACATGTGAATGTAGTTTTCTCTTGGTCATCGGGGTGGATAGGGATTTGGAAGAATCCACTATAACCATCTATATAGCAAAAGTGAGAATGTTGAGCTAATCTCTCTAGCATTTGGTCAATGAAAGGAAGAGGGAAATGATCTTTCCTAGAGGCCACATTTAGTTTCCTATAGTCAATACACATCCTCCATCCCGTAACCGTTCTAGTTGGGATTAATTCATTATTCTCATTGGTTACTACGGTCATCCCACCCTTCTTAGGAACTACATGCACGGGACTAACCCACTTACTATCTGAAATCGGGAAAATGATTCCCGCATCTAGCAATTTAAGAATCTCCTTTTTCACTACTTCTTTCATGATTGGGTTTAGTCTTCGTTGAGGTTCAATTGAAGGTTTATGATTATCTTCCATTAAGATCTTATGCATGCACAAAGAAGGTTTAATGCCAACTAAATTTTCAATTGTATAGTCAATGGCTTTCCTATGCAATCTCAACTCATGCAACAATCTAGCAAGTTCATCATCATTCAAGCATTCATTCACAATAACCGGATATGTAGAATTCACCAAGAAACGCATACTTCAAATGAGAGGGGAGGGGTTTGAGTTCAAGTTTAGGAAGACCTTTATCGAGTGGAGACGATCCGTATAACGTTGGTTGAGATGAATCCAAAGCCATAAAAGACTCCCCAAGACTCCTTGAAGCTTGATCATCAACTAGGGCAGTTTCTGGAGAAACCACGGGCAGAATCACGGCCTCTGGCACAACCACGGCCATGGTTCTTGCAAAGCTTGCACTTCGGAGCATTCCAGAGAGTTCCACGGGTCTTTTCACGGCCGTGGTTCTTGGTCCCTGGCCGTGGTTCCTACAGGAATTCAGCACACTCTCGTGGACTTCAAATTTAGCTCTTGTCGCCTTTTCTAATGCTTCCAAAGCCTTGATTTCTTCATTGCAAGCCTCCTCAACACCTTCCTCCATCAAACTTAAGCTAAGAACCTTCTCCAACGGCTCCTTGATCAAGATCGAGCTCACAACTTCTCTAGACTCCTCTTGCTCGACAATGTTGAATATATCCTCATCATGGGCTGGCCCCTTCATCATTGTGGATAATTTGAACTTGATATTCTCTTCTCTAATGTTGAAGGAGAGAATTCCATTTTTGCAATCCACCAAGCATCCGGAAGTGGCTAGGAAAGGTCTCCCCAAGATGATAGGAACCGGATAATCCGCCGGGATGTCCAAAACAACAAAGTCTATGGGCACATAGAACTTCCCTAGTTGCACCGGTATGTCTTCCAATATTCCAACCGGGTGAGTGATTGAACGGTCCGCCATGTAGAGGGTCATCTTGACCGGCTTTGGCTCTCCTAGCCCAACCTTGTTGCAAAGTGCGAGTGGTATGATGCTTACACTTGCCCCAAGATCACATAGGGCTTCATACTTCACTTCTCCCACTTCAATTGGCACACAAAAAGATCCCGGATCTCTTAGCTTAGGAGGCATCTCCTCCTTCATTGTTTGGATCAATTCCGAGGATCTCTTCGTCATCCTCACTTCTCCATACTCTTCCAACTTCCTTTTGTTGGAGAGTATCTCTTTCAAAAACTTGCCATATGCCGGCATACCTAAGATAGCATCCATGAACGGAATGTTAATATGCAATTTAGACATAAGTTCAAGGAATTTACCAAAGTGTTTGTCCAAGCGAGCTCTTGCTCGTGATTGAGGGAATGGTAGTGGTGGCTTGTATGGAGGTGGTGCCACATATGTTGGCTCATCATCCTTGCTCTTGCCTCCATCTTCTTGCAATGTTTCCTCTTCTATCACCACTTGCTTCCCTTTGTCACTTCCCTTAGGTAAGGGATCCTTCATACTCAACCCGCTTCTTGTTGTGATGGCTAACACTTGGCCTCTTGGGTTGTCTTCGGTTCTTCCGGGAAGCTTTCCCGGATCTCTATGAGCTTCACCCGCTTTTTGGAACACTTGTGCTTCCAACACCTTTTGAGCCTTAGAAATGGAAGTCACCGTGCTCTCAAGACCACTCAACCTTCCAAGCAATTGCTCAAACATCATCTCGGTTCTATCCCTTAGAGGTTGAGTAAATCCGGGTGGAGGTTCTTGTGAAGCCTTTGGTGGTAGAGTTGCGCTTGTGGAAGTGGGAGGGTTCAAGGCTCCATCCGGGTTAGAATAGGAAAACCCGGGATGGTTGTGGTTAGGCCGGTAATTGTTGAATTGTCGGTTGTTGTTGAAGTTCCTTGGGCCTTGATAGTTGTTGTAATTGCCCCTTCCCATGTAGTTCACATCTTCCTCCTTGGAAGGCAAGTTTGCTTGCACTTGCGCTTGAGAGGTTGCTTGATTCTTCAAAGTTGTAGCACACAACTCCCTCAAAGATTTCAACTCATTGTTGATGGCATCAAGCTTGAAGTTACTCATGGTGACTTCACTCACCTCATATGCTCCCGCTTTCCTCCCATCACTCTTCCTATGGGAGTACTTCTCAATCACTAGAGCTTGTTTCTCTACAAACTCCCAAGCTTCATCTACATTCTTTTCCATGAAAGTCCCACCGGAAAGAGATTGAAGCTTGAATTGGCTATCTTCATCAAGTCCCTTGAAGCAGATCTCTAATAGCTCAATTTTTGGTATACCATGATGTGGACAATCTAGAAGAAGGTCTTTGAACCTCTCCCAAGACTTGAATAAACTTTATCTATCCTTCATCACGAAGGCATTGATATTCCCTCTTAACTCGGTAGTCTTGGAAGGTGGGAAGAACTTTTTCAAAAACTCGGTTGTCATCTCCTCCCAAGTACTCACTCTTCCTTGTGGAATAGATTGATACCAAGCCAAGGCTTTATCCTTAAGAGAGAAGGAGAAAGCCCTAAGCTTATGGTTGTTGCTCTCCAATCTAGGTGGCCTTAGAGTCTCCATCAAGATCTCATAGTTCATCAAGTGTTGATGAGGCGACTCTCCTTCCATCCCTCCAAATTGACTATGCCGGATCATTTGTAGAACTTGAGGGCGGAGCTCGTAATTGTGGGTTGCGAGATCTCCTAAGTTCACACCCGGACGGTGTGCTCTTTGAGCCGGATCCATACGTCTCCCTAACGTTTGTGGCTCCTCAATAGCAATAGGCACAACCCGAATATTAACCGCCGCCGGCTACGGTTGTGGTGGAGGTGGAGGAGGTTGTTGACGATTAAGCTCTCTTTGCACAAGAGCTTGCCTAATCTCTTCAATCTCCCTCCTAGTTGCCTCTTGCCTCTCATTGGAAAGTCTCCTTTCATTCTCCAAGGCTTCATTCATCCCTTATCCTAATTTGCTCTAAAGCCTCATCCAACTCAGCTTGGAGATCTCTTCCGGCCATCTCTTTTCCCTTTCTAATGCTCTTGGATCTAGATCTAAGGGTTTTCTCCGGTTCGGGATCGAATGGAGCTAAATCCTTGCCACGAGATCTTCGCATACACCTAAAGAGTGAGAGATGTCCTGAAAAGCAAAGACACAAACCAAAAGAGATCAAAAGCAACAAGAAAGACCTACACTATAAACAATCACAAACAACGACTCAATCTAGACCTATTGGGCAACGGCGCCAAAAACTTGTTACGCTAAGAACGTGTGCATGCAAAAGCTTTAAATTTATAACTCGTTATATTTCTCCTAACTCCTAGCGAACCCGCAGTGTACAAACACAAAGACTGAGGTGAAATCGAGTCGATTAGTGACTATGTTTAGTGAAGATCTAGGCTAAGAAAAGAGAAAGAAATAAAGAAATGAAAATCTCAATGTTTTTGGTTTGGTTTTTAGGTGATCAATCAAAGATCACAAATCATGCGAAATAAACAATCAACTAAACTAATCACCACAAATAAACAAGCAAATACGAGATATGTAATCAAAGAGAGAAAAGCGGATTCTAGCTTGCATCCTAATGAGTCCGAAGGTGTGTCATCTTGAGGAACGATCCTCAAATGTATCGATTAAGCCCCGAAATCTCCCAAAATACCTACAAAGCATACAAAAGTCCGTGTAGACGTCTATCTCGACAAAATACGTGAATTGAGTGCAAACGTCGTGAACTAGTGCTAAACCATGCATGAATGAGCGGAAAATCAATCTAAATGAGTGTCTAAACCTAAGTCATAAATCGTGTTATCACTAATGTAGGGAATGAACCACGAACTCTTGGGCAAAGGATGGATCCAATTCAGCAACTGCGCCGTCTAGGTGTGAATTTCGGAGCTGAGGACATCCAGGAATTCAGTTTTAGCCCACAAGTTATTACAATTGTTCGCCAAAGTCAATTTGGTGGAGCTAGTGTTGAATCTCCACACCAACATTTACGGAATTTTGAGATTTCTTATGGAGACATTCAAGCCGAAGAAGGCTACTACCAACAACTACAAGATCAAGCCGTTCTTCTTCTCTTTGAAGGACAAAGCTCTATCTTGGTATCAAGCTCTTCCAGCTGGAAAGCTTGCCACATGGGAGGATCTATCTTCGGAGTTCCTCACCAAGTTCTTTCCGCCATCCAAGACGGCGGAGTTGAGAGGTAAGATTAATGCATTTTCTATGAAAACTAACGAAAGTTTGTTTCAATCATGGGAAAGATTTCAGGACCTCTTATTGGATTGCCCACACCATGGCATTTCAAAGCTGGAGTTGCTAGAGATTTACTACAAGGGGTTGGATGTGGACACACAATTCAACCTCCAATCTCTCTCTTGTGGTACATTCATGGACATGAGAGAGGATAACGCTTGGGACTTCATTGAGAAGCAAGCCCAAGTGATTGAGAAGTACTCCCACCGGAAGGTAGAGCCGGGAGTGAAGCTAACACAAGCTGGACAAACTCAAATCTTTTCCCTCAACACTGAAATCAAAGAGTTGAAGGAAATTATTAGAGCTGGCTTTCAAAAGCTAAAGGAGCAAGATGTTGGATACTTAGGCAACAAGAACAACCACCAAGGGAATAGGAACAATAACTGGAACACTAATAGGAACAACAACAATTGGAATAACAACAACAACAACCGAAATTCCAACAACAATTGGCGTTCCAACCAACAACAATAAAATTCCGGTAATCCCTATTCAAATTCTGGAAATTCACTAACATCTCCCTCTTCTTCTACTCCTTTAAAAAGCCAGGGGAAAACATCAAATGGTTCGAACAATATGGAGAAGGAGAAACCCGATCCTATGTTGGAGACGATTCTAGGAAAACTCCAAGGACTAGAGTGTTACATAACTAAGGTTGATAAAGCTCAAAAATCTTTAGAAAACCATATGTTCAGCAAGGCTGAAGAAGTTTCTAGGGATCAAGGAAAGCTTCCCGAGAAAACGGAGGACAACCCAAAGGGAAGGGTGATGGCTATCACCACGAGGAGTGGCGTAACAACAACCGACCCACAACCCAACTTTGTGGATGTCCCAGCTGAGAAGGAGAAAGATAAGGGGAAGGAGAAGGAAGATGTATACGTTCCTCCTCCAGCTAACAAACCTCCCCTACCATTCCCGCAGTCTAGAGCAAGAGCGCGCCTAGACAAGCAATTCGGTAAGTTTATTGAACTCATGAGCAAACTACATATTAATATACCTTTCATTGATGCAATTGTAGGTATGCCCGCTTATGGGAAGTTCTTGAAAGAGATCCTCTCTAACAAGAGGAAGCTAGAAGACTTTGGAGAAGTCAAGATGAGTTCGGAATGTTTGGAGCTCATCAAAACGATGACTGAAAAGATGCCCCCAAAGCTGAGAGTTCCGGGGTCATTTTGCATTCCAAATAGATTAGGAGAAGTCACATGTGACGCCCTTTGTGACTTGGGAGCAAGCGTAAGCATTATTTCGCTTGCTTTGTGTAGGAAGATCGGTTTAGGTGAACCTAAACCGGTGAAGATGACGTTATACATGGCGGATCGATCCATAACTCGTCCCGTCGGTATCATTGAGGACATTCCAGTCAAGCTCGGTAAGTTTTACATTCCAATTGATTTTGTTGTGCTTGACATTACTGCAGATTGTCCGGTTCCGATCATACTCGGAAGACCGTTTCTTGCAATATCCGGTTGTATAGTGGATTGCAAGAATGCTAGATTGGAGTTTGATATAGGTGAAGAGAAGATTGAGTTTGTCCTCTCAACTTTGGTGAAAGAGTCAGCTCTTGGAGAGGATATGTTCAATATCTATGATGAGGAAGCATCTAGAGAAGAAGTGAGCACGATTCTATTCAAAGACCAATTCCAAAAGGTTATCACCATGAGCATCATGGAAAAAGGAGAGGAAGAGGATTGTAATGAGGAGATTGAAGCCTTGGAGGAGCTAAAAGAAGTGCAAGAGTAAGAGTTTGAAAAACTCTATGATGGGTCCGAAAACATGAGGAATCACGGCCAGTCGTGCTATTCCACGGCCGTGATTTCCCCCAGGATGACCGTAATCAGCTATTCGGAGAGCTCCAGTAAGTTACACGGCTGTGGAACCACGAGTGATGCCGTATTTGACTTCCACGCCCTAAACCACGGCCGTGGAAGTAACAGTGGTGTCGTAATTTTGGGTATTTCTGAGAACAATTCCGTTCTTTCCACAAATACTTTTGAGTCTTCTTCCATCACTCCCACACCCTTAGAGACTTCTAAGGAAGCGTTGGACACATCTCAAGACTCATCAAAGGCATCAATGGCAATGGAATTGAAGCCACTTCCTACACATCTTCGGTATGCATTTCTTGGAACTAATTCTACTTTTCCCATAATTGTTTGTTCCGAATTAACTGAAGATGAACATGACAGAGTAATGGTTGTTCTAAGGAAACATAGGAAAGCCTTAGGTTATACTATAGAGGATCTTGTAGGAATTAAACCATCATTATGCATGCACAAGATCCTAATGGAGGAAGATTTTAAGCCTTCGCGACAGCCTCAAAGACGGTTAAATCCGATCATGAAGGAGGCTGTTAAGAAGGAAATTCTTAAGTTGCTTGATGCAGGTATCATCTATCCTATCTTCGATAGCAAGTGGGTGAGCCCCGTTCAAGTTGTCCCGAAGAAAGGAGGAATGACGGTTATCACTAACAAGAACAATAAACTCATTCCTACAGGAACCGTCACGGGATGGAGGATGTGCATTGATTACCGCAAGCTGAACAATGCAACAAGGAAGGATCACTTCCCGCTACCATTCATTGATCAAATGCTTAAAAGGTTAGCACAACATTCCTATTTTTGCTATCTTGACGGTTATAGTGGTTTCTTCCAAATTCCGATCCAACCAGACGCTCAAGAGAAGACCACATTCACGTGCCCAAGGGGGACGTTTGCCTATAGACGGATGCCATTCGGGCTTTGCAATGCCCCAACCACCTTTCAAAGGTGCATGATGGTCATCTTCTCGGAGTACATTGAGGAGATAATGGAGGTTTTTATGGACGATTTTTCTGTTTATGGTTCTTCATTTGATAATTGTCTTTCTAACCTCTCTCTTGTGTTGCAAAGGTGTGAAGACACTAACCTAGTACTTAATTGGGAGAAGTGTCAATTCATGGTAAAGGAAGGTATTATGCTAGGACACTTAATCTCTAGTAGAGGGATTGAGGTAGACAAGGCTAAGATAGAGACCATAGAAAAACTTCCTCCTCCATCTTCGGTGAAGGGGATAAGAAGTTTTCTAGGACATGTTGGATTCTATAGACGTTTCATCAAAGACTTTTCTAAGATATTGAAACCGCTTACTAATCTATTGATGAAGGATGCAATTTTTTACTTTTCGTAGGATTGTTTAGATGCTTTCTACAAGATCCGGGAAGCTCTCATCTCAGCCCCAATTATCCAACCTCCGGACTGGAATCTCCCGTTCGAGGTTATGTGTGATGCGAGTGACGTAGCTGTTGGAGCTGTGCTAGGACAAAAGAAGGAAGGACGAACCCATGCTATCTATTATGCTAGCAAGACGCTAGACGAAGCGCATCTCAACTACGCCACAACCGAAAAGGAATTTTTAGCTATTGTATATGCCTTTGAAAAGTTTCGTTCTTATCTTGTAGGTGCAAAGGTGATTGTATACACGGATCATTCTACGATCCGGTATTTACTTGCCAAGAAGGACGCGAAACTAAGGCTGATTAGATGGATTCTTCTCCTACAAGAATTTAATCTAGAGATCCGTGACAAGAAAGGATCGGAAACTTTTGTTGCGGATCATTTGAGTCGTCTACCACACATTGAAGACGACGATCTACCTATAGATGACTCCTTTCCGGATGAGCACTTACACATCATAGAGGAGTGCATCAACAAGATATCTAGAGGTAACGAACCTTGGTTTGCTGATTTTGTAAATTATTTGGCTTGTCAGGAAATACCTCCCGGATTATCCTATGCACAAAAGAAGAAGTTCTTTAGGGATGTCCGACAATACTTTTGGAATGAACCTCTACTCTTCAAGAGATGTCCTGACGGCATCATTAGGAGATGTGTGCCGGAAGACGAAATGCAAAGTGTCATTCGTCATTGTCATTCACTACCTTGTGGAGGACACGCTAGTTCCAATAAAACTAGCGCTAAGGTATTGAAATCTGGATTCTTTTGGCCTACTTTATCTAAGGATGTGCAAACCTTTGTTTCGTGTTGCGATGCTTGTTAAACAACATGAAACATCTCTAGGAGAAATGAGATGTCCCTTAACAACATTCAGGAGATGGAAATCTTTGACGTTTGGGGAGTAGACTTCATGGGACCTTTTTCATCATCTTATGGAAACCAATACATACTTCTAGTTGTAGATTATGTTTCGAGATGGGTTGAAGCTATTGCCTCTCCAACTAATGATGCCATGGTTGTTGTTGAGTTCTTTAATAGAACTATTTTCCCAAGGTTTGGGACGCCACAGACCATCATTAGTGACGGAGGTTCTCACTTCATTGCCCGACGATTCGAAACTCTACTAGCTAAGTATGGGGTGACTCACAAGATCGCCACCGCCTACCATCCACAAACAAGTGGACAAGTGGAGATTTTGAATAGAGAAATCAAAGGCATCCTTGAGAAGACGGTCTCAAAGACGAGGAAGGATTGGTCTTTGAAGTTGGATGATGCATTATGGGCATATAGGACTGCATAAAAGACTCCTATAGGTACAACACCATACAACCTTGTGTGTGGGAAGTCTTGTCATCTCCCGGTTGAGCTAGAACACAAGGCGTACTAGGCTGTGAAGTGGTTGAACTTTGGCATGAAGGAAGCGGGCGAGAAGCGCCTCTTAGACCTCAATGAGCTTGAAGAACTCCGCTTGAACACCTATGAAAAATCCAAGATCTACAAAGAAAGGGTGAAGCGTTGGCATGATAAACATATCATTCCAAAGGATCTCAAAGAAGGAGATTAAGTTATCCTCTTCAATTCGAGACTTCGCCTCTTCCCAGGTAAGCTTAAATCTCGTTGGACTGGATCTTATCTAATCAAACGTGTTTATCCCCATGGCACAGTTGAAGTATGGGTGTAAAGAGCGGAAGCTTCAAGGTGTATGGCCAACGTCTTAAGAAGTATTCACCGGAGCTCCCGGTTGAGGAAATCGCATCGATTACCCTCGAATAAAGACAGGAACGGTTTAGCTATGGACCCAAAACAAGCACTTCTTGGGAGGCAACCCAAGGTATTGCACTTACGTTTTTGTTTTTCATTCTTAGAGTAGTTTAGTTTAGTTGTTTTTGCTTTGTTTTTCCCTCGATTCCTCCGGTATGTTATGTTTTTGGATGTAGGAATAATGATTGGGCAAAGGTAAGATGCAAAAGTTGGAAGGAATTGACGAAACATGGATGTTGGCACACAACAGAGACTTCCACGCCCTAAACCACGGTCGTGGAAGTACAAGTGGCCATAATTTCCCAAAATTAGGCAAAATTCACCAAAACCACGGTCTCTGTACATTTCCACGGCCGTGGTTTGCCCCGAGTGACCGTTATTTTCAAAAATTTTACGGGCCACTATATAAACCACCTTCCTTCACAAAAGCACACCAAAATCCCAAATCCACGCCCCAAACCACGCCTAAATCGCCGACCCTCTTCTTCGTCTCGCAAACCTACGTTCCGAGTCCGATTCGATCGGTTCTTGAGCCTAAAGTGGAGCATTTTTGATCATCTACAAGATCCAAGCAACAAATCAAGTGAACAATCCACTCAGAAGAAGGAATTTGGATTTTAAAGATCCAAAAACCTAGGTTTATCTCCCTTTTCTCTACTTTGTCAATTCGGTTCGATTTCTTCGCAAGAATTTAGGAGAAATGATTGGAATTAGTCTAGGATAGTGATTGCTGAGTTTAGTGTTGATTTGTTGAGATTTGAGAAAAACAGACCAAAACCACGGTCCCTGTACGTTTCACAGCCGTGGTTTTCCAAGAATAGGCCGTGATTTTCTCTGATGTTGAAAAATATGATTAGAAGGAAATCCAGTAAGAACAAGAAGAGAAAGGATGGTAGTTCCTCCTCTTCTCAACCTCCCCCTAGTGAACCACCATCACCACCACCTCCTAGAATCCCAACCATCAATGAAGACTACTTAGGAGCTTTAGAGATGATCAAAAAGAGGTTGGTCATAGGACCTCGTTACTTAGTCCTTGAGGAGCTTGAACCGCTCAATGTTGTCAATGATTTGGCGTGGCTCTTGGACAGAGTTGGTTTGATAGTCTTCTCCGCTATTAGAGAGGACGCTTATGAGGAGATCACTAGGGAGTTTGTCACCTCCTTTGAGCATAGCCACATGAACCGAACCGTTTCCTTTAGGCTAATGGAGCAAGATTATGAGTTCTCCAATGTTCAGTTTGGAACCTTCTTTGGGTTCCATGAGAGTTTCAATGGGAGATTTCCTAGTGGTGTGTACCCTAAGGACTTTTTGGAGGAGATTGCCATGATATATGCTAGTGAGGATCGTTGGCAACCGGCCGACACCAAGGCTAAGCTTATCTATCACTTAGCCTTGAAGATAGCTCATAGGGTCCTTTCCGAGTGTCTCTTCCCTAGGACCGAGACCCCCCAAAATATTAAGACCGATGAGCTCTTTCTCCTTTATTGCATGCTCTATGGTAGATCCGTTGATTGTGCTACCCTCCTTGCCTCCACTATGAGTAAGCTGAAAAACAAGAAGGCCAGTAACATTGGTTATGGTGGCATGGTGACTCACATATCCAACCAACTAGCGATAGATTACTCCGCTTGCACTAGGATAGCGGCGAGACCTTTGGGTCTCAACGGCCTTATGACTAGAGGCATTATCTTTCCCCGCCACCAAGCTCCACCTACCGCAGCCATGCCATGGGAGGAGAGAGGTGGTAGAGGTATCCCTTGGCTTCCCGAGTACTCCATTATGGTCGGACGCCATAATTGGAAGCCGACCTTTGCAGCTATGGATGCCAATAGGCTAGTAGCTCCTCCGTATGTGCCGGATGATATCCCAACTGGGGATGATGAGGAGGAGATGGGAGGAGGTGATGATCATGAGGTAGGAGGTGATGAGCACACTTTTGGTACATTTCCGGATCAACCGGACGCCTTCCCTGATCCACCTAGGCGTTCCCACCACCCTTCTAGAACTTCCGGTTCCTCTTCTTCACGTCGTGCTAGCGTGAGTGAGAGGCCGACTTGGATGGACGCTCCTCCCACTTGGTATGGAGCGCAGCCGGACTGGATGGGAGCCCCTCTACCATGGTACGAGCAGGCACCGGTGGCACTGACAGTTCCCCCACCTCAGGACGCTCCATCTTGGTATGGACAGCCGCCGGAGTGGTACTCGCAGCTTCCGGAGTGGGCCACCGATCTATCCAGGAGAGTGGGAGATCAAGAGATCCGCCAGGAAACTCATGAAACCCGGAGCCAGGAGCATGATCGCATGATGAGAGACATCTACCGCCAGCAGTTTGGGCGGCCTTTTAGCTTGGATTTCTTCCCGTATCCACGACCGCCTCCTCCACAATAATGACGATGATTGACCACTGGATTGAGCCGCCCCTCCACCGTCTAGTGAGTTTCTTTGTTTTCTTTTCTTTTCTTTTCTTTTCTTTATTTCTTTTGAACATTGAGGACAATGTATGTTTCAAGTATGGGGTGGGGTGTAACTATGGTTTGTAATAACTCTACTTACTTTGCTTTGATGATTCTATGAACACTTGCATGTTTTCTTTCATTGTCACACATTTCATTATTGCATTGCATGAAAAAGGCTTTGAAAAACCCATAAAAATTTGAAAAATTTGAAAATATTTGTGTTTTTAAGATTAGAAATGATTTTTATGATGAAAACTACTTGTGGAATGAGTTTTTGATGACAATTGTATGCTTAAATTGAAATATGAATTGTGAAGAGATTGAGTATGTTGTTTATCCTTTCTTGCAAATTCCATAATGTGAAGGTTTTATCTAAATCATATAGAGAAACAAAGGTTGAAATCACAATATAAGTTCCTATAATTCTTTATGAAATGATTAAGGCACCTCGATTTTCTTACTTCTTTCTTTGATCATTTAGCCCCTCAATGAAATAATTGTCTCCTTTACCTATTCGGGAATTAGGAAGAGTTAAATTTGGCATGTTTGATGTGGGAGGGCCATGAAAGAAATTGTCTTCAAAGTGTAGGAAAATTCTAGGTTTGGGGAAGCAATCATGATGATGAGTAACTCGACACCATTCACATAGCCGGGTGTTTGTGTCTTGCCAAAGTCGGATTGAGCGATATTCCTAACGGATTATGGTATGTGCATCAAGGGTTTGAGGCATCTCGAAATTGAGAAACGTCAATCTCCTAGGCTTCGGTTATTGTGCACCGCTGTCCATAACTCAAAAAGTAAAGTCGAAAAATTATATGCAAAAAGTCTAGAGCAAAGCTCTAAGTTGGTTGAAGTTCAAATGGTAAAAAGAAAAGAGTTTGTGTTGTCCTTCTTCCCGGATTCATACACCACATTCTTTTACAAATTTCCCACCTTTTCCGCATTCTTGACCTTATTTGAAAGTCCTTGAGATCATAAGAGTGTTATTTGACTTGGTGATCTAAATTGAAGTTTCACATGCTTGATTTTGACAATGCTTGAAGGTTAAGATGTTTGTCTTGAAGTATTTGCAATTTATGAAGTTTCTTTGCTTTGCATACTTTGGTTTATGGATATGAGCGTTTTCAAGGATGAATGAAGCAAGGTTTGAGGATGATCTATTGACTAGAAGCACACCAACCAAAAAGATTGTTTTGTTTTGTTTTGCATTCATATTTCATTCTACCTTATGTTCTAAGCTTTTAAAAACCTTGCTTGGGGACAAGCAAGTGGCAAGTATGGGGTATTTTGTTAGCATGAAATATGACCATAATTTAGGCACTTGTTTTAGTTGTTTTTCCCTCTTTACAGTGTTCTTAGATATGTGTTTGAAGCAATTGTGAGCTAGTTCACCCACTTTGTCGATATAGAGATCTACACTAGCTTCGTTTTGTTTTTAGGTGAATAAAGCTTGGATTGGAGAAAAAAAAGGAAGGAAAGGAGTGTTTGACCATGCTTGATGGCAAGAAGATGCATTGATGAAGGATGTCACGAAACTAAGGCAATAACAAGGATTTGGAAGAACCACGCCCTGAATTACAGCCGTGGAAGAGGAATTTGAAGTCCACGCCCTAAATTACAACCGTGGATTTGGCAACATGAATGTGGACGTGAGTTTGGAGCACAGCAGAGAGTTACACGGTCTAAACCACGACCGTAGAAATCATATGGCACCGTAATCTTGTTCCACGCCCTGAATTACGGTCGTGGAAAGTTGTTTTTGGCCGTGATTTTGGTGATTCTGTGACGTGTCATATTTTGCCACGTCATCCACGTCATTGGGCTTTCTCGTAACCCTATATCGCCCTATAAAAAGTCTTGAGAAAGGAGTTTCCGGGATCCGTGCTTAGCCTCGCTTAACCGCTGTTTAGAGTTCCGCTTAGAGTTTGAAGACGACCTTAAGGTTTCATTTCAACCTTAAGGATTGGAGATTCGTGAAGGACGTAATTTCGTAGATTGTGCACTTTTGGAGATATTTTAGGGTTTTCATTGAAGGACGGCTTGACATCCCGTTCTTTGTGGCTTCTCTAGATCTTTGTAAGGGTTTCTATTCCTATTCTTCTGAATTCATAAAAATACGACTTTGTGTTTGGATTTCGAGATTGATATTGAGTTTTATTTGAGTTTTCGAGGGTTTTTCATCTTTGATTCTTCTTAATTTGATTATTGATATCATGACAATGATTGTTGGCTAAAACCCTTTAGCAATTCTAAGGTGAAGGGCTGATAGTTGTGGCTTAGATGATGATAGATCGATCGTAACTTGATTGGACACTTAGAGTATGAGAAACATCTTCGACACCCTAAATCACGGGTTGTTCTTGGTTTCCACGGCCGTGATTCTCAAGATCTAGCCATGATATCCCCTGGTTTACGAACTTTGCTTTTGCTTTGATCCACAGTTAAAGATTAGCTTTAACCTAGCCTTGGCTTGCCTTTCCTAGGTAGTAGTGAGACTTAACATCCTCTATTTCGGTTTCGAGTGTCACAACCTTAACCGTTTTGGCTTGTCTTTGATTCCTTGGGTTGGGCATGGGTATTTGAGATTAATTCTTACCTTTAGATCCTTTCTATACTGCAGCATCAACAACCTTTATAGAGAGAGTCTTTGGGTTAGACATATATGGTTTTGGAACTTCACCGTACATTACCTTACATTAGTTATACCTTTGCAAACCTCAACTTTGTCCTTATATTTATAGAATATCTTGAATCGATTCCACAATTTGATACTTGGATCTTTAGGGTTGCTGTTTTCCCAATATTTGCAAAGCTTCTACATTTTTATTTGCTCGATTACTTGAAACTGATTTTATTTCACCAATTCCCTGAGATGGATAGTCTAGAATACTTGCTAATCTACACCGATCCGTACACTGCGGGTTCGCTTGCTCTTATTCTAGTTTTATAAATTAAAACTTATTTGCACGCACGTTTTAGGGCGAACACCGATTCAAGGCTTGATTCTTAAATATGTCATTTCGTTCCATAATTCGCCAATTTACCTACAAATGTAATAAAACTTTGTGTAGATCTCAATTATAACAACATAGGTAAATATAACAATCATCATAAGGTCCAAAGGAATTATATCATGGAAAGGATAATCGCATTTTGCAAGAAAATCATAACATGCATCATAACTTGCAATATATCAAAATCAATTATGAGGAATCAAATTTAGAATACAAAGCCAAACAGCATACTCAAAGATCTTAAGGTCTTTCAAATGAGGTCAAAAAACGTGTTAGGGTGGGATATGTATAGGATATGTGGTGCAAAATTCTGGAAAGAGGACAATAACATCACAACTTTTCAAGCAAACTTCAACTTCGACCAATAGAAGCTTTCCTCTTCTTTTTCAGCATAATTTTTCGACTTTACTTTCTGAGATCGAAGACAAAGGTGCACAATAACCGAAGCCTAGGAAATCAGCATTAACTCAATTTTTCGAGTTGCCTCAAACCGTAATGCACATACAATGACTCGTTAGGAATATCGCTCAATTCGACTTTGGCAAGACACAAACACCCGGCAATGTGAATTGTGCCGAGTTACTCATCATCATGATTGACTTCCCCAAACCTATTTTCTAATACAATTCGCCACTTTCAACTTCAAACTTCACACTTTCGCACAATTGCATCCTAATTTCCGGATAGGTAAGAAGGGGCAAAATATATAGATATACATGAGGAGCTAAAAGCGTGATTAAGAAGAAGAAAGGAATAAAAACGAAATGCCTTAATCATACCAATAAGAATTGTAAAAACTTATCACGCGGTTTCAACCTTTAATACTCAACATGATTTAGAATGAAAGCAAATTATCAAACACGCATAAAATTCTAACAAAGTATTGAAATCCCACATATGTCATAAATCAATTCAAACATATCAAAATCATCATAGCTGTTCCACAAAACAATATTCATCATAGCGATCATATCCATCCTAGAAGTACAAAAAATTTTAAAATTTCACAAATATTCAAAATTTTTAAATTGCAAGACATAAAACATGCAAAAGGTATTGCAAATACCTCCACCCCATACTTAAAACTCACATTGTCCCCAATGTGAAGAAAAGAAAAGATGGAAAAGGATACTCACAATGTAAGATGGTGAATCATTCATCGGGCGGTGGTGGTGTAAATTTATAGAAGTTCAAATAGGAAACTCTGAATACTCTGATCAACGTCGAAGAGTGTTCCGAATGAAGAAGCGGAGCATGTCTCGAACGTAAACATTTTCCGTAAAAAATAATATTCTATTTTATTTTTTTTCCCGAAAAAATCGCGGCCGTGGAAATCACCCGTGGAAATCTTCGACCCGTGGTTTAGGCCGTGGTGGCCCACGCCATCTTCGGATCAAGAGATTTCAGATCTTCGGATCACTGATTTCTGGAGGATTTTCTGAAGAGTTTAAAGGAAGAGTTGAAGGAAGTTTTGAAGCTTGAAGTTCAAGGAAGGAAGGAATCATATTTGAAGTTGGCTTTGAAGGAGTTTGTAAGATCTTCTTAGTTTGGCTTTTGTTTTGTTGTCTTTTCTGATTTGTGACTTGAAGAACGTTGATTGTTATTTGTTTGATTCAGTTATTGAGACATTTGTCTTAAGGTTTTCTTGTTTGAATATTGATTCCTTTCTCATATATTTGATTATTGTTATCATGATTATTGTTGGCTAAGTTCTTTGTGCGATTCTAGGATGATTGGCTGAAAGTTGTGGGAAAGACGATGATAGAATGATCTTAATCCAGCAGGACCGTGAAAGCTCGAGTCTTTACCTTAACCGTAGAATACTTCGGTCAGTCATTGAACATCTCGGCCGGGATGGAATATTACTGAACGAGGTGAACCTTACCTGAATTAGGAGTTTTAGTTTGCCAAATTCTATCCTTGTTATACTTTTTCCTGGTTCAATGCAAGCCTAGGATGAGACTTACCCTGTGATTCCTTTGTTTGTTTACCCAAGATCATGAGTGATAGGTAGTAAAGGTTTATCTTTTATTTGGGTTTGAGTGGGCCTTCATCCCATCTTTGTGAGTTAACCTCAGACTTACCCGGTAAAGGTTAATTTTATTCCCTTGGATGGTGTGTTGGTTTGAGATTATAGTTTATTTCCTTAGTACCTTGAGACTTACCCGGTGATAAGATATTTGGTTTGGAATAGTGAGTAGTGAGATTTACCCGGTGATCTATTCTCACCTTAGAAACACCTTACCTTTGCAAACCTTAGTTTTGTCCACGTTATCCTTTGAGATCTTGAGTCGGAACCACAACTAGATGCTTTAATCCCTAGAATCCGCATTCCCTTTATTTGACTTTTATATCATCTGTGATTGCTTTAATTGTTGTTATTAGTTATTTGACAACCTAATTTCCGTGCTTTGTTTCACCATAGTCCTTGTGATCAACCCTTGGAATTCTTGTTTTTATTACAATTGATTCGTACATTGCGGGTTCACATATTGTTCAAGCATATTTCTTGGGTTATAAATATTAAAGCTTGCACACACCTTTTGGAGCGAACAAGTTTTTGGCGCCGTTGCCAGGGACTTTGTCTAGACCAAGTTTGGTTTCGGTTGTCTTTCGGGGCTATTGCCCTTGTTGCTGTTGACTGCTTTACTTGAGTGTTTTCGCAGGATCTTTCCTTAGGTTTATGCAAAGAACTCGTGCTGGAAAGGAAATCGTACCTTACGATCCCGAACCAGAAAAGACCTACAAGAGAAGATTGAAAGAAGCTAAGATGGCCGATCAAGACAATCGCAATCTTGAAGCCG
The DNA here is from genome assembly GCA_033239045.1 of Fagopyrum esculentum. Taxonomy (NCBI): domain Eukaryota; kingdom Viridiplantae; phylum Streptophyta; class Magnoliopsida; order Caryophyllales; family Polygonaceae; genus Fagopyrum; species Fagopyrum esculentum. The sequence continues at coordinate 100,395,121 of BSUD01000007.1, read as the reverse complement.
AATTGAAGGAGGCATTGGAGCAGCTACGCCTCCGAAAAGAAGAACTACAGCGAGAGAAGGACGAGACTCGCGCAATAACAGAAGGAATCTAAGAAGATATGGCCGCTCTAAGGGCCCAGTTTCTGCCTCGACCGATCCCAGATCCTCGACCGAGGCATGACCCAATTCAAATTGCCCCGGCCGAGATACACCTACCACCTCGGATGCCTATCCGAGATGTTCTTTTTGCTGGAGTTCCACAAACCCTGGGACAGAGGATGGACCCCAATCAGCAAGTCAGACGTCCAAGAGTCAACCTAGGTGATCCAGCTGAGAATGATTATGAACTTCGACTGCGAGTTCTAACTATGATTCGAAAAGGTCAATTTGGAGGTTTGGAGAGAGAGTCTTCACATCAGCACTTGCAAAATTATGAGATTCTGATGGAGACCTTGAGACCTTCAAGAGTGGAGAACAACAATTACAAGTTAAGGCCTTTCAATTTCTCTTTGAAAGACAAGGTGCTTGCTTGGTATCAATCTCTTCCGTCTGGAAAAATCAACACTTGGGAAGAGATAACGATGAAGTTTCTTACTAAGTTATTTCCTCCCTCCAAGACCGCTGATTTAAGGGAAAAGATCAATGCTTTTATTATGAAGGACAAACAGAGTTTGTCCAAGTAATGGGAGAGATTCAAGGATCTTCTATTGGATTTTCCACATCATGGGATTCCAAAGATCGAGTTGCTGGAAAATTACTTCAAGGGTTTGGATGGAGATACTCAATTCAAGCTCCAACTACTTTCCGCCGGCACATTCATGGATATGCAAATAGATGAAGCTTGAGATTTCATTGAAAAGCAAGCTTTACACATGGAGAAGTACTCCCATCAAGGAATTGAAAATGGAGCAAGGAGAGTTAGCTTCCACGACACATCATTAAATGGAGCTCAACTCACCTCGCTTAACAATGAAGTAAAGGCATTGAAGGAGCTCTTATTGGCTCAAACGAAGGAGCAAGATGGAGGATATCAAGGAAGAAACAACTATCAAGGGTCGCGGAACAACAATTACAACAACAACAGAAACTCTAACAACAACAATTAGAGATCTAATCAACAAAATTCTGGTAACCCGTATTATCATGCTAATAATGCTCTTAACACCCCTTCTTCTTCTTCTACTCCATTGAGAAGCCAGGAGCCTGCATCGAGTTCGTCTCAGCCAGAAAAGAAAGATGTTGTGCTGGAGGCAATTCTGATCAAGCTCAACGCTATGAAGACATCGATGAATTCATTTTCGAAGGCACAAAAAGCCTTAGAACAAGAATTCTTCAACAAGGCGAATGAAGCGCCAAGAGATCCAGGGAAGCTCCCAGTAAAGACAGAGAGCAACCCAAAAGGACAAATCATGGCTATAACAACACGCAGTGGATTGAAAACTGCGTATCCAGTACCTCGGTCGAACCACGACCAAACGAACACTTCGGTCGACGTGCCAACTGAGATGGAGCACCAAAAAACGAAAGATAAATCTGAAGTTTATGTTCCACCTCTTGCTTATAAACCACCACTTCCATTCCCTCAGTCAAGGGCGAGGGCGCATCTAGACAAGCAATTTGGTAAGTTTCTAGACTTTATGAATAAACTACATATTAATATCCCTTTCCTTGATGTCATTCTAGGGATGCCCGCCTGTGGGAAGTTTCTAAAAGAAATCATATCAAGGAAGAGGAAGCTGGAAGATTTTGGGGAAGTAAGGATGACATCTAAGTCTTCGGAACTCATTCAAATCATGAAGGAGAAGATGCCACCTAAATTGAGGGATCCCGGTTCATTTTGCATGCCCATTCAAGTTGGGGATGTAACCTATGGTGCATTGTGTGATCTAGGAGCCAGCGTGAGTATCATTCCGCTGGAGCTTTGTGAGAAAGTCGGACTTGGAGAGCCCAAGCCTGTTAAGATAACGTTATACATGGCGGATCGCTCCATTACCCGTCCCGTAGGTATTTTGGAGGATGTTCTCATCAAGTTAGGTAATTTCTACATACCTATAGACTTTGTTGTACTTGACATTCCCGCGGATTATCCCATTCCTATCATTCTCGGGAGACCATTTCTAGCAACTTCGGGTTGCAACATGGGTTGTAAGAAAACCAAGTTGAAATTCAACATTGGTAGAGATCATGTGGAGTTTGCATTGCTGGATGCAATGAAGGGAGAACCACTGGAGGATGACATCTTCAACATCTATGATGAAGAAGAATCGCGAGAATTGGTGAGCTCTATCCTTATTAATGATCCTCTTGAAAGAGTTCTTAGTTTCAGTTTAATGGAGGAAGCTATAGATGTCTCTTGTGATGCAAATATACAGAGCTTAAAGGCATTGGAAGCAGATCTAGGAGCTAGATTTGATAGACTGCTTCAAGAGAAGAAAAGCATGTTAGGTTTCAGTTCCAGTACCTCGACCGAGGCACTTCCTGGACCAAGCGAGGTGTTCTTATCTGAAGAACATTTCGGTCACCCACCTTGGGCCTCGACCGAGGTCGCAAGCGAGATGATGTCAACTAAGACTTTTGAAAGTCCAGTTCTTCGAACTAAGTCTACTTCACTAAAAGGAGAAGGTACAGATCCACCGCAAAAAGCACCCCCAGTCGTGGAGTTTAAACCACTTCCGAGTCACTTGAGGTATGCTTTCCTTGGTCCGGATTCAACTTATCCCGTTATCGTTAGTGATTCCCTTTTTAAAACCTGAATTTTCTAAACTGATGCATGTTTTGAGGAAACATCGAAAGGCTTTGGGTTATACTATTGATGATCTTGTTGGTAGTAATCCTTCTTTTTTCATGCATAAGATACTAATGGAAGACGATCATAAGACTTCACGGGATCCTCAAAGACGGTTAAATCCGATCATGAATGAGGTTGTGAAGGAGATTTTTAAGTTGTTGGATGCAGGTATCATATTTCCCATATCGGATAGCAAGTGGGTGAGCCCGGTGCATGTAGTTCCAAAGAAAGGAGGGATAACCGTTGTGACGAATAAGAACAACGAGTTGATTCCAACTAGGACCGTTACGGGCTGGAGGATGTGCATTGATTATAGGAAGTTGAACGTGGCCACTCGGAAGGACCACTTCCCGCTTCCCTTCATCGACCAAATGCTTGAACGGTTAGCTCAACACTCCCATTTTTGCTATCTAGATGGTTATAGTGGCTTCTTTCAGATTCCTATCCATCCGGATGATCAAGAGAAGATCACTTTCACTTGTCCATGGGGGACGTTCGCTTATAGGAGGATGCCATTCGGATTATGTAACGCACCTGCCACCTTTCAGCGTTGTATGATGGCTATCTTTTTTCGAGTACATTTAGGAGATCATGGAGGTATTCATGGACGACTTTTCGGTATATGGTTCCTCTTTTGATAATTGTTTAGCTAACATTTCTCTAGTGCTACAACGTTGTGAAGACACTAATCTTGTTCTGAATTGGGAGAAGTGTCACTTTATGGTTAGCGAGGGGATCTTTCTAAGACACCTCATTTTCAACTGGGGTATTGAGGTCGATCGAGCTAAGATCAAGACTATTGAGAAACTTCCCCCCCCCCCCCCCCCCCCCC
>BSUD01000007.1:100367311-100391512 GCA_033239045.1 Fagopyrum esculentum | reverse complement strand
CCCCCCCCCCCCCCCCCCTTGTTATGTTAAGGGTGTGCGGAGTTTTCTCGGGCATGCAAGTTTCTACAGGAGGTTCATCAAGAATTTCTCAAAAATCTCTAAACCGCTAAGTAATCTTTTGAATAAGGATGTTGTTTTCGAGTTTTCACAGAAATGCCTTGATGCTTTTTACAGGATAAAGGAAGCGTTGATTATCGCTCCCATCATTCAACCTCCCGATTGGACCTTGCACTTTAAGATCATGTGTGATGCTAGTGATGTGACCGTAGGAGTGGTACTTGGACAAAAGAAGGAAGGTCGGACCAACGCCATTTACTATGCTAGCAAGACGCTAGATGAAGCTCAATTAAACTACGCCACCACCGAAAAGGAGCTATTGGCAGTTGTTTATGCTTTTGAGAAGTTTTGATCTTACCTAGTGGGAGCGAAAGTTATTGTTTACACTAACCATCTAGCTATTTGCTACTTGTTTGCTAAGAAGGATGCAAAGCCGCGCCTCATTCGTTGGATTCTCTTCCTTCAAGAGTTTGACCTAGAGATTTGCGATAAGAAAGGATCCGAGATTCTGTTGCGGATCACCTCAGCCGGCTACCTTCCTCCTCGCTCGAGAAGGATGACCTACCCATAAATGATTCGTTTCCCGATGAGCACTTGCATTTGTTGGGACATTGGATAGAATCCTTTGTTTCACCCCATGATGAAGATGAAGGGGTGAGGACACCTTCTAGCATATTTGAGGATGACGTACGGTCAAGCTAGTGACCTTAAATCAAGCGCTTGTTTGGAGGCAACCCAAGGTATGGCTTGTAAGAGCCTAAGTCTTTGGAGCCTAGGAGCCTTGCTGAGCCTTAGTTGATCTTGCTTTGACCCTATCAGCCGCCCTAGCAGACCCTATGAGTTGCCCCTGCACCGCAGGTGAACCGCCCTTGCGCCTTAGTTGATCCACCCCTACGGTTTTGTACGGCTACAGCCACCTTTGTTGACCTCTTGACTTTGCTTTTGGAGTAGCTTCCTATATAAGCTTCCTAACCTTCTGATGAAGGATTTCTTCACTTCATTCCAGATCCTTCATCTCCCTTAGGTTCTTCTTCTCCTTCCTCTTCTCCTCTTTGCTCTTTCTTGATCTTGTGAGAGAGTTCTTGAAAGTTTGGTGTTGGTTTTGGCTGTGGATGATACTGAGCTTGTTGTTGAGTGTTGTTTCTGTTATGTTGAGGTGGTGAGGTGTGTTGGATGCTTCTAGTCGCTACTTAGGGTTGTTGTGGTAAGCTCTTCATCTTCCATCTTCTTTCCTTCTTCTTCTTTGCTTCTTTCTTCATTTCTCTAGCTTAGGATCACAAGCTAGGCTTGTGTTGGATCCTTCGTGGATGCTTTGATGATCATATATGTGTATACATGTATATTTGTTGATGTGGTGTGTTGAAGAAGTGAAGAGAGTCGAGAAAGGGATCGAAGAGAAGTCGGGACCAAATCTCTGCACAACTGGCCGCCCCTGCACCTGAAACCAGCCGCCCCTACGCCTGGTTTGTGAGCCTCCCCTGCGCCTGGTGTGAGCTGCCCCTGCGCCTCAATAGGTCAGCCTTGTGTTCCTTGCTTCTGTTGGTGCATACTTTCTTGGTATGTCTTCCTTCCTTCCTTTCCTTTGGCCTTGGCTTAGATGTTGGCTAGGCTAGCTTGGTTAGGATGGGTTATATGTTGGAGATGTGCCTTAGGCACTTGTGTTGATGTTAAGGTTATGCTATAGGCATATGTGAGCTTGTTATGATCTTGAGGTTTAGATTGAGGTTGTAGGCTGGTTTTGGTTATGGAAACGAGTCTCCTAACCCTTGTAGTTTGTGATGTTGTGTGTCTTGCTATTGTAGGCGTCGGTTTCGTTCCAAGGGGAAGTTGTGGCGTGGTATTGGATACGAGTATATGAGGTAAGTCCATAGGACTTACTTAGCGTTCAGTCATGAGTTTGTGTGATTGTGATGGTTGTGTGTGTTCATATGATTGTGCATTTATAACCTAAACCGGACTAGGATGACCTTTTATTTCACGTTAGATGACGTCAGAACACCTCGACTGAGGTGGGCTTTTAACTGAGAGTTTACGAAACGTTTTGTGCTTCTTCTTTGGATATGACCTCAATGATGATTTTGTTTGCATATTAGTTTTGAAATCTTTATATGCTCGAAAGGTTTTATGATATGTTTAAGTTACAAAATGCTTTGTTTGAAATTCTAGCATGTTTAATACTTTGTTTTTATCAAAATTATGTTGGATTTGAAGGTTGACACCACATGATGAGTTCTATCACATTCTTCCTGGGATGATTAAGGCAATTCATTCTCATTCTCTTCTTCTTCTTGACCATGCTTTAGCCCCTCATATACATATTTGCCTCCCTTTACCTATCCGGGAATTTGGAAGCAAGCAAAGAAAAGCAAGTTAAAGTGAAGTTGAGATATTGGTTGAAAGTGTTAGAAAGAAACAATTAGGTTTAGGGAAGTCAGTCATGATGATGAGTAACTCGGCACCATTCACATAGACGGGTGTTTGTGTCTTGCCAAAGTCTGATTGAGCGATATTCATAACGGGTCATGATATGTGCATCAAGGGTTTGAGGCATCTCGAGAAATTGATGATTGATGATCTCTTAGGCTTCGGTTATTGTGCACCTCTGTCCATGCATCCCAAAAAGTAAAGCAAAATAAGGAAAGCTTATTGGTGGAAGATGTTGAGTTTCAAAGAAAGTGAAGTAAGATCCTATTCCCGGATTCTAGCACCACATACCCTATATACATCCCACCCTTACACGTTTCTTGACCTATTTTGGAAGCCCTTGAGACCTCGAGCTTGTTGATTGACTTGGTGGTTTAAACTGGATTATACATGATTGATTTCGATAAATATGATTTATTATGCATTCTATGATTTTATGCAAAGATGCACAACTTTCTTATATCTAAAATGTTTTGACCGTGTCTTGATTTTATTTGCCATGAAGCATTCTCTTAGGGTGATCTATGAGTGGAGCACACCACAAAATGTTTTTGAAATATTTTTCATAGACCTCCAGTAAAAATTTCGGCCCCTCTAGTGAAAATCTCGGGCGAAGATATTGACCGAGATTCGCTACTATTGTGAATTTTGATGAAAATTCGCAAGGCAAGCATTGTGCAAAGTTCAACCGGTCATCCAGGAATGAAGAGAAAATTGAAGTGTTCACCACGAGGATACTTGAGTCCGTTTGCATCTAGTGACGTGCATATTGATGTACATATTGAGAAAACACGGATAAGGATGGAGGAGAAGTTGACGTTTCCACCACATAGAGATGGACCATTTAAGGAGCTACATAAGGTTGACAACAACGCTTATGTATTGAAGCTTTCGGAGGATTAATATTATGGCTTGATTCCTACCTTTAAAATGGGAAACTTCAGTCCCTATGTGACTAGTGATGGGCATGGTATGGATTCGAGGACGAATCTTTTTCAAGAAGGGGAGTATGATGAGGGATCATCCTTAACATCTCCTACTATACATTGAAGCATCACTAGATCAAGAACAAGAGTCATTCAAGGAGAGGTTGCTAGCATTAGTGATCTATTTATGACCAAGTCTTCCAAAGACACATTATCATACAATGGAGAATCTCATGGAATTGAAGAATCTCGATGGAAGCCTCGAAATACTTCAAGTTATGTTTTATTTTAATATCTTTAAAACTCTAAACATTATCAAGATATCTTTTGGATTTGATCTTATCTTTTATATTTTGCAGGATTATTTTATCCTTTTATTTCGTAGGATCTCGGTTAAATAAACCTTAGGAGGCCGAGATATTATAAAGTGAATTTTTATTTATTGATTACCACATATATTGTGAGATACTCGTAACTTCGTTTATGAAGTTTGTGTTTTATTCATTTTCTATTCAATAAAAAAAAGAGTCTTTAATTGAATCATTGTAAGTGTTTGCTAGATTGTTCTTGTGTGTTAATCTTTTAAGAATTGGTGCTACTAGTCAAATTAATCCTTCCTTTTGATCGTCTCAATTTAGGAGGCTTGTGTCAGGTTGAAGAAGGAAGGGTTAAGGTAATTCTTTGTTGAGGTTTTAATCAAATTAGACAAGGTTCTTTGCAGCATGCTAGAAGTTCCCTGCTTCTAGTCTCGATGATCGCTAACTAATCTCAACATGTTAGGAAGAACGATTCCTAGTCTCAAGGTATAACATCAACAACACCGCTCAAGATACTCATACTATAACCAACTCATGGGGATCAACAAGCCACTAGCTAGCATTCACTAATCATGTAGGTCCAACATATCATGATCTAGCATAAGGAAAGAGCAAAGGAAGCAAGGATGGAAGCAACTCACCAAGAACAGGAGTTACTGCAGAGAAACCGTAGGGGCAGTTGATAGAGGTGTAGAGGCGGCACACTCTTGCAGCCACAGGGGCAGCTTGTCCTAGGCGCGGGGGCGGATCAACGATAGAAGCAACTGTCGGGATTCTTTCGACAGTAACAACATAGCCGGGAGACTAAAGCTTGAATCTTCAATCCCACACAACAATACTCAGCCAAAGGAGCCTAGAAATACATACGCATCAACAAAGAAGACAAACAAGATTCAAGACTCGATCTTGATTCATATGAAAGAGAAGAAGAAGAAGAAGAAGAAGAAGAAGAAGAAGAAGAAGAGGAAGCATGCACAAAATTCATGAGCGTTAGAAGGATCAAGGGGGTGAAGAACTTACATGGTTCTGCAAAGGTTTGAATGGAAAGGCCGCAGCTTTGCTCGAGGTTGAAGAAGAACGTAAGCAAGAAGAAGAAAACGGAAGAGAAAGCGAGAATATATAGAGGACGGTTGAAAAGAACCAGGAAGGTCAGATTTAGGATTAGAAGATAGAAGGAAAGACGGTCCAAAAGATAGAAGATCGGATCTTCTAAGAAAGGAAAGAAATACAAGATGGAATAAAACAGATCTTACGATTTGGGGTCAACCGCAGGGGCGGGATGACCCGGCCGCGACTGCGGCTACTGTCACCGCGGGGGCGGTGACCGCCAAAACTGGGCAATACAGGCTCCCCCGCGCCATCAGGCATGTCGCCGCCTCGCGCCTGCATTTTTCGCAGTCGTAGCATCTAGGACTTGATATTGCGCCCGCGCCTTGCTTCAAATATACCACAACCTTTGGTATGGTTTCCTTCCTCTTTTCTTTGTGGCTTCAGTTTAGAGCATGCTAGATTAGATATCAGTTGAGGATGTTAGTACATTGTGGTAGGATGCCTTGAGAGACTTTGAGGATTTGATGAGAATGTTGAGCATGGTATGATGTATATGATCCTTGAGGATCTTTTGGGACTAGGAGTGAACCGTCTAGTATATTGGATAGTGTTTGCTTGTGTGCCTTGTTTTATCAAGCATTAGGGATATTCCTGTTGGAATCCGAGAGTTGTTTGATAGTTAAGGGTACCTAAAGATAGGTAAGTCTGTGGAACTTACTTGCTTGCGTTCATATACTAGATGAGTGCATAAGTGGTGTTTGTTATATGCGTTATAGCATGATATAGGTTGTTTATCACTTACATATGATTGACCCACAAGTATTGGGTGGTGGCAACCGGCTCAGTTCTTCCGAGGGAGTCTGAGAGGTTCTCTAGGACTTGGCCAGATCTGGTATAAGGTGAGGGTACAAAGCCATTCCATATGATATACGGTGGAGTGCTCCTAACCACTCCAAATGGTTGAAGAAACATCGGTGAGAGTTGTAGACTATTCGTGTCACAACCTTAAATGTTTATGAGTGTATGACTTTATAAAAATAATAAAACGGGAAATGTGTGATAGTATGCTTGGTGTTTATTGTACTATTGATGTATGCTTGTGCTTATGTACTATTCCTGTATTTTAACCGTTAGCTTACGGTTTATACCGTGTTGTAGATGCTTTGCAGGATAGGAGGACTACAGTGTGATCAACCGAGGGTTTCCGTACATGTATGATGAGTTACGGGGTTTGCATGTATAGATACTTGATGGTATAGTTTTGGTACTCAGTTGTGAGTCCTTATTTTGATATATGATATTTCAATCTTCTCAATGTTGGTTTTATATTTATTTGTGTCTTGTTGCAAGATCCGGTGAACTTGTTGTCAGGCTAGGGTCAGGACCCATTGTGAGGTCCTAGCCCGTAGCATCTCGATTCCTATGGATTTTGGGTGTTACAGCTTCAAACTTGAAATCTCGGCTGGAAATCTCGGTTGAGATCAATAATGGGAGTAGCGAGATTTCGAAAGAATAAAGAAAAAAGAATGGCGAGATACGGATCGACGATGGCGAGATTATAAGAAAATGGAATGGAATGAAATTGATGGAATATAGGAAAAGAAGAACCCAAATAGATTTGCTAGAACCTTGATCGATTGGATCAAAATCCACACAAGAGAGTCTTTGATTGAATCGTGTGAATCCTTGCTAGGTAGTTAGTGTGTGTTAATCTTTTTAGAGATTGATGCTCCTAGTCAATTATAGTCCCTCCTTGTGCTTGTCTCGATTTAAAAACTTATGTAAGGTTGAAGGATGAATTAAGGTTGAGACTCATTCTCCTTGATAGCTCTTGTCCTTAATCTAGTGATGGGTCCTTGTATAGTAGGAGTTGTTCAAAATGATCCCTCGTCGGCACATGGAAGATTTTATGGACGGATCATGTGATGAAAGTGGTTCATCCCTATATGTTATGGGTGTAGGTGATGATGTTCCCGATTGTTCATCCGTATCCCGTCTTATCATCCGTTGCACTCATCACCGAGTTTCACACACATTTATGGGCTTGCACCCATTTTTCGGAACAGGTTCATGGACATCCATTTAATTCGGATAAGACTCATCCCTATGATGCTTTAAAGGTAGAGCAAAGACCAAAATACAAAATGCCAAATAACAAAACGTGTCTATAATGGCTTAACTGCTGCTCCAAACTCTGAACGTCTGTATGAATGTAGATATGTGCAAGTTACAATTTGTGCAGTTTTCCGTGAACACTAAATTACTGAGGGCAAAATCCCAAAATATTCACATTTTCTAATCCACATCGATCTTCTTCCCCGGAGACAGAATGGAGCTGGAAGACTTGGCAATTAACTCCGTCTCGTCATCATCACTGTCAATGTTGCTGGGGCTGTATCTGTTCTGGCGTGCTCTTCGTTGCAGAAGAAAGACGTTGAAGTAGTAGCTCACCAGATCCTGCCTACTTTTCGATGGGAAAATCTTCAACACTTTGTCCCAAAAACGCTTACCTTGAGACAAAGGGTTCTCCCTCACAACAACCTCAAACTTTTTTGAGTCTTTGTTGGTCCAATAAGTTCTGGCTTCTTCCCCCATCTTATCAAATTTCCAACTGTAAAATGCATCTCCTAGTTCAACCTTCAGTTTCATTCTTCTCCTACAAATTTGTGATCTAATGAACTCAAACGAACCAGGGGACTCACGCCCGTTTGCACTGTTCCTTGTTATCTTGACCTGATTTTTATCCTCTTCAAGCACAAATGTGAGGTTCTTCTCCTTGGAAGGCCAAATCCTGGTGCCCAGCCATTTCGGGTCGCTTTCAGCTGCTACACCCGTCCATTCTGGTACTACTGCCTGAAAGCACTTACCTACAGGAATACGCTTCCTGAGATTGAAAGAGCTTAAGCTTGATATATGATTATTAGTCGTTCCAAGAAAGCCCGTAAAATGAAGCCTTGGGCTAGATCTAACTTTCTCAGCGGATTCACCTGCCTTGTCAAACATGGATGGATGCATTTTCTGCTTTTTCTGCAAAGTAAATGAATTAATCAGACTCTAGGATAACTATTAGGACAATTTTACAAGAGACTATCATATATATTTAAATGTCAACCCCTCTTTCACCAACCAATATTATCACCCCCAAGCCATAGGTGAGTAAACGACTAAAATCGCCATCAGGTATCCATTGATCATATGAACCAACATTCTTAAAAATGATTTACAACAAGTAATAGAATCACGTATTGTAGAATCAAAGTAGGATCATGCAACATCATATTGGAATATATGAGAACTCATGGGAACCTCAGATGCTAGTATTGTAGTTGTTTTCACCATTTGATTTATAGATCACCAACTAATCTATCATTAAAGGACATTCTACCATATTTGGCGGGTGAACTAACCATCATATCATAGAGAAAGCGATAGCAATTATTTTTATCCTATAATTTTTGAGAGCTGAAAACTGAATGATATGGTAGGTTTATAATGGGTCCATTTGGTTAATTGTTGGATTCTTTAGAGAGATTATAATCCCAAAATAATCCAACAATCTAATTTGTGGTAGATGAAAAAAAACTCTCCAAATAATAACAAATTTTATCTCCACCAAATAATTCCCTTATAACCTCAAAAGAATCAAGCAACCAAACAAACCCAATATTATAGGACTTAACCATATGATTGTACAACAAGTTTTGACCATTATTGTTATATGATTCAAACTACAAAGTTTGATTTGAAAAATGTTTTGTTCAAGCTCGTACACTTTGGGCATATGTTTACTTGCATTTTTTTTTTTCGGGTTTATAAACTAAATAAGTTTATAGTTTATTTTCGGGTTTATTTCTCAACAGATTTATAAAAGTAAATAAGATAAGGTTGTTTACATGGGTTTATTTACTTCAAAAGACACTTATGTCCCTAAAAAATCGAAAAAATAACATTCAATACTCAAGGATGAACAAAGAATACCGGGATGGAAAAGCACAAGGCCAAAATCGGATTTTCAACAAAAATAAAGTCATCAAAGCAAAAATAATCTTAGGGCCTGTTTATCTGCAGGTTTATAAACTTCATTTAGTTTATAAACCCGAGTTTTATTTGTTGGTGGGTGTTTACATGTAGATGAGTTTATTTTCGAATGGGTTTATAAACCTCTAGAAAATAACCTCCTCAATCCAAGGTTATTTTTCTTGGATGAGTTTATTTTTTTCATATACCCGAAATTGCCCTCATTCGTATCTTTACAAATCCGACCCTAACATTCACACCCGTAAAATTCCTTTCATTCAAAACAACCTCATTATTGTCGTCCACAACTATACCTTCGAGATTTGATTTTTCGATTACCCTCCTATTCATATATATATTGGATTATTCTTTAATCTTTTTAGGGTTAAAAATGTATTTTGCACTAAAATAAACCCAAAAAAAACCTTAAGTAAACATCTTTATCGAAATAATATATATAAACTGATCGAGTTTATAAACCTGAAAATAAACCATAAACCATATAAACCCATTTAGTTTATAAACCCATGAAAATACAAACTACTACTAAACAGGGCCTTAGTCTGAAAAGTTTATTTTTGAGTGGTTTATAAACTCAAATAGACCCATAGAGAAATAAGGGGATTAAAATTATGATTTCACTCTAGCTTAGCTCGATATCAAACGAGTTGAAAATGAGCATACCAAAGCTCAACTCATTCGACTTGAATAACAATTTCAAAGAATTTTCAGTAGAATTGTTATATGAGTCGAGTTACTCAACCTCATCATATTGGCTCCAATCACATAAATTAAGGGGATTAAAATTATGAGAATTAAAAGAGAAAAATAATTCTTGTAATCTCGTTTGGTAAGTCAGAGAAGAAGACTAAAGAGGTTAGATTATGGAGATTGAGAGAATTACATTATGGGAATTCTGTAATCCTATAAAATTCGATTATAAAGATGATAATGATAGTTGAACCTAAAATCTCATTTTTACCCCTCTTCCTTTTTTTTCCACCTCTTTTGTCTACAAAAAAATTTTAACACATATTTTTTCGTAATTTTACACACAATCATATACCAAATAGTCATTTCACTTATTTTCATACTCATCCTCTTAAACAATTTCATCCCCTAATTTTTCATTTAAATAAATTCTCTTTATCCTCATATTCATCTACATAATCTTACGTTAATAAACAGACCCATTGTAGTTTTGATAATAAGGTGTAGTATCTTATAACTTCAACCATTTGATTATACCATATGTTCTTGATAAAGGATGTTATATGAGCCAAACTACTCGAGTTTAGTTCGAGCTTTAAAAATGCTTGGCTCAAACTCGTTCAATTACTAAACAAACTGAGTATGAGCACAAATGTTAGTTCGATAAAATTTTAAGTTCGGCTCCTTCGCCCAACTAGAAACAAGTTGAACAAAACTCAGTTCGTGTCAAATAACAAGTTCAAGATGAGTAATTTGAACTCTGTTTGGGCTCATTAACTTAACTAAACAAGCAGAGTATAAAACTCCATTCAAATTCAGGTTTGGAATGAGCTCAAATTAAAATGAGCTACACAGGAGTATACTAAAGTTTAGCTTGTTCTGCTTAAATAACAACCTTAGTTTTCACCCTTAAACATTATTACCCCCGTTTGCTTAGAAGTCCGGAAACGGAATGAAAATGAATCAAGTCCGTATGTTTACCTTATTCATGAATATTTTTTGGAATCATTCGTTGTGGTTGCATGTAAAATGTAGTTGTTTTCCCCATTTTGTTTCCCAATACTAATAAAATTTTACTACAATTACTTAAAACCACAAGGAATGATTCCATAAAATTTCATGAATAATGGTATACATATGGACTAAATTCGTTTCCATTCCGTTTCCGTTCCCGGAGTTGGAACCAAACCGGCCCTTAATTTTTTTGAGGGAATCTAAAGCACTAATAATAGAGTCCTTATGATGATAACCGATAATTCATAAAATCTTGCTTAACTAGTAGCTTATGTATCAAACTTAATGAAATAACTAATTAGAAAAACAATATGGAGTAAAAAATAAATGTAACTCATTGATAGGGAATCAAGTAAGGCATTAAAGGTCATGCAACATGAATGAAAAACATAAGGAGTAGAGAGGAGAAAAAGTTGGAGTCATGTGCCTTTTAATCAACTAGTGTGTCCTAAGAACAGATCAAAACCATTATTCCAGTATAGTACCTCTACTAGGTGTTATGTACAACAGTTTATTATCATTTAAAAGGCAGGAAAATTAGATTAGAGTATTACCCTCCGCTGAATCGTGAACAAGTCAGCCAGATATATATACATTGTTACTCTCATGGCTATATGATATCTAAGTAGCTCCAAATGGCCCTATACATCTAAGTCTCTAACTGCCCTATATAAGCCTACAGATTTAGGTCAGTACTATTCAACACATTCCCCAAATTTCTCAATTTCTATCCTCTTTCTTTCTCTCTTCTCTACTACATTCAAGGTGCCAAGATACCCAAAATATTCGGACACCAACTACCCAAATTGGACAAAGTTTTAGTGAGGATCGGAAGTTTTCAAGTTGGTAAAAAGGTAATTTTATAGTATCAACCATTTTCGCCAAGTTGAAGATGGTAGAAGTTGGCAAAGTCTCTATTTCCATAGTCAAATTATTGATACAAGATGTGCAGGAAATTCAAGTTTAGGGTGCGGGGAGAAAGATATATAAGGCATTCAGGATTTAGAAACCATGCAAACTGGACTGGTGCAAATAACATCACATTTGACCAAATAGAAAACAATTCAGCTCAACAGAAGCACAATCTACACATGGTTTGGTGGGAATTCTTATTGAGAAAAAGAAGAAAGATACCTGCCAAGGAAACTGTTCAGGGCTTATATCCTCTGGCATCTTATTAAACAGAGCTGCCCGAATTAATAAGACCTGCTTCCAACAATGATCATTTCCATACGACTTCCAATTAGAGCTTTCGGGCAATGTTCCTATTGCTGGGTTTGCAGGATCCTTTCCAACAGAATTCAGCCAAGCCAACATGTTTGATGATACACACTCCCTCTTCCTTTTCCTGTCCCCCCTGCTTGCGTCTTTTGTAGCACTCGAATCCTCAAATATTCTCTCCTTCCCAACAGTCTCAATATCTGCAGAAACCCTGGCACCCTTGAAAACATTTTTAGCTCCGTCTGGGTTGCAAACTTCGTTATCTACTGAAGCTGTCTGATTGTTAGATGAATCTGAAGAATCAGAAAGAACTTCAATTACTTGAACCTCCTCGGATATCCAATCTTTCTTGACATTGCAGAAGTTATCTCCGTCAGTAGAACCCTCCTGGCTTCCCTCCTGATTCCTCTTCTTCTCTTTCATTCTTTTAGCAGCAAAGCACAAAAAATCAGCTTCATTTAAACCTAGATCACCATAATCAGCCTCTCCCAAATCGACAGCTGCCGAGATGTTGGTGGAATCTTTCCCCAATGAGAGAAAATACTTGTAGTATATAAGTTTAATAGCCGAACTGAGACCCGAGAATTGGAGTCCCTGATCTTCGCATACTTTCTCCCACAATCCATCCCGGGAGATGGCATCATAGCCACCTCTCTTCTTCACGTGAACAAAAAGCTTCAACAGATCTACGGCCTCCCCATTCCCAAGCAGCGGCGGGATCGGCCTGGAGTGATTCCCTGACTGGATCCTTTTGTGCCGATCCTGAGGCGAACATTGATCAGCCTGTAACTGCATCGATATCCCTGCTACATGTTGATTTTGATTTTAGAAAATAGTTTGGGGGCATGAAAGAGAGAGCAGGAAAGCAGATATGGAGTCAAGCAGCAGCCACATTGTGAAGAGAAAGATAAAGTTTGGAAGAAAAAAAATGGAGTTTGGCGGGAATCCGATGATCTAGTGCACACATCCACATGATGAACTTACAAATCCATCGCCTACCATACACAACCATTGAGGCATTGCATTAAATCAAGATTCTTAAGACCGTATTGATGATGAATCTATCTTCTATCAAAACCTGATTTATGATCGTAGTTCGATTATAAGACGGTACCACAGATTTATAACATAAACATTATATTGGGAGGGGAAGTCAAGGAATTGAATAAATCTCGTCTCTGGTTTCATGTTTAGGTTTATTCCGAAAATCCAATACCCAAATCCCTAATTTAGACTCGGTTTCTTCAAATTTTAACCAACCACAACAATAATTTGATTTGAATGAGATATCATAGAAAAAGAAAAAAAGAAAATAGTAGACAGAAGATGCAGAAAGAGACATACTAGAGAAGAGAGGGTGGATGAGAAATTCTCCTTTTGACCAGTTGCCCTTTTAGTCCTTTTTGGCCAGCTTTTGGATTCTTTCAATACAATGGGGAACAATTTGGAATTTGGGTATTTAATTTCTAGGGTACAGGAGGTTGAAGGGAAAAGCCAGGAAAGGGGGCAAAGGGAAGTGAGGAATTTTTGTTTCTTAGGCCTAGGAAGAGGAGGAAGTGGAGGTGTGTATATGCCCTATGGTATCATGATGGATACACATCAAAAACTAGGGTTTCTCTTTCTTTGCAACTTTATGAAATTTCAGTTAAGCCCTTTGCTTTTTATGCTTTTTACATGTTTGTTAAGGGTATTTTAGTAATTCCATGCTATCTTGATTAGTTTACCTTTGGTTGTTATGATTTTGTTCAAATTACATAATCGACCTCAATCGATCAACATCAATCTAATCTATTATTAAGGAAATATGATTATTTTATTTAAGTCACAGAAGATTTGGTCATGTGTCATTCTCATATTAAATCGTATATTTGGATATTTTGATTCTCGGATATTGTTTTAAATTTTGACTCGTATATTCCTTAATTACAACCTATCATTTTTTTTATAGTCAATCAAATATTTTGTTTGTACTACGAGGAAAAAAATTATTGTAGCTAAATTTCACATATATTTATAAGAAAGTCACGTTCTTTTGAATTATATTGTATAATATTCATTAATTATATGGTGTTTTATTTCATATTTCACATTCTTTATCTATAATGATTAATAGCTTTTAGACGATGTAATTTTATCATCGTTTAATTCTTTTCTTACAATCTTTCTATGATTTCATTCCAAATTCTATGTTTTTATATGCATTTATTCTTTATTTTAGATTACAAAATATTTAAATTTATATTTGATGTTCCATGCAGGTAGACAGATGCTCTATAAAGTCGAGGTACAAAGCATCCCTACATACATGATGAGCGTATTTAGAATGTCCGATTGTATTGTTGATGAAATCCATTATATGATGGTGAAGTTTTGGTGGGGATCGACTAGGGAGATCCATTGGAAGAGTTGGGATAAGCTATGTCTTCCGAAGAACCTTGGTGGCATGGGTTTTTGGGATATGTTGATACTCAACTAGGTATTGCTAGCAAAACAAGGATGGGACATAGTTTCAAACCCAAACACCTTGGTCGACCAAGTGCCTAAGGTATGTTATGATGCGGGATGAAAGCCGAAGTTCCCGATCTAGACTGAAAGTCCTCAAATCGTCAACAAAAAGGAAATCTCGGATAAATCAAAGGAAATATTGGCCGAGATTTACTCAAGAACATCCCGAGATTTGTTAGAACTCAGAATGCGGAATAATGAATAATATGGAAAGATAAGAAGATGATTAATGGAATGAAATATGATAAATATAGGAAGATAGGACTATGTTAAAACTTGCAAAGAACCTTGACCAATTATGTGTCAAAACCCTAAACAAAGAATTATCTTTCACCCTTCCTTCTTTAACCTTACACAAGTCTTATAGATAAGACAAGTACAAGGAGGAATCAATTAGACTTGTAGCACCAACCGTCAAAAATATTAATACACACAAGAACAACCTAGCAAAGATGATACGCCCCCGGATGGCGATGCCATCCGGGTTTACAACTAGAAGGACCCGACACCATTTTGAAGAACTATTAACTATTTCGACTATTTAATAATTGGCTTTTTATATTCGGCACTTTAATTTTGGAACTTAATTTTGTGACTTAAATTCCGACCTTTCATATTGTAGACTTTTCATTTTTGGAACATTAATTCCGGCTTTAATTCCCGTCATTTATGTTCCGACTCTTTGTATGACCTCCATCCACTATATATGGGGATGCTTGGCTCATTGTAAAATATGTCTAAGTTGAACTCAACTATTGTGAAGGGAAATCCTCTGACTTGATTTGTGCATCACTTTTCCTTCAATCCTCTTAAAGTTCTATTTTGGATCTAGTCTTTGATCCAAGCCTTCGTACTAGAGGACCTTTTAGAAGGATCAACTCTAGATACTTCACCTCGTGGATGATTTGGTCTAACTAGATCGAATTGACCGTACGCTTCCGCATCCATTTCTAAGCTTTTACCGTTCATCACTTCATCTGCTCATATGGAGAACTGTGGGGCCTCGTCACAAGACATCCTATCTTGGATTCGCATCAACGTTGGGCAGTTCTCCTGTTTTTTTTGGATCTCGCCCAACAGATCAAGGAACTGAATTTCTATCTTTAGCCATGCTAGATCTCTCTAAAACTGAGGCTGAACCGTCAGTCGTGTAATCGCCTTTTTTCGAGGAATTTTCTTGCTAAAGGCATCGGAGACAACATTCGCTTTCCTTGGATGATTTAAAATCTCAAGGTCAAAGTCCTTAATCAACTCAATCCATCTCCTCTGGCGGTTATTCAATTCCCGCTGCGTGAAAATATACTTCAAACTCTTATGTTTAGTGAAGATCTGGCATGTAACGCCATACAAGTAATGCCTCCAAATTTTCAAAGCATGAACTACCACAACCAACTCTAGATCATGAGTCGGGTAGTTCTCCTCATACGTCTCCAACTGTCTAGACGCATAGGCAATCACCCTACCCCGATGCATCAAAACACATCCCAAGCCAAGCTTTGAGGCGTCACCGTAAACCACAAAATCCATTGTGCCCTCACACTATGCTAAAATAGGAGCGGAAGTCAAACATCTCTTCAGCTCCTCGAAACTCTGAGTACACGGCTCGGACCATACAAACCGGGTAGTTTTCCTCAATAGATAATAACACGATTTATGACGTTAGTTTAGGCATTCATTTAGATAGTTTTTCCCGTTATTCATGCATGGTTTGGCATTAGTTCATGACGTTTACGCTTAATTCATGCATATTGTCGAGATAGACGTCTACACAAACTCTTGTCGGTTTTGTAGGTATTTTGGGGAACTTTTGGAGCTTAATCGATACATTCGAGGACCAATCCTCGTGATGAGACACTTCCGGACTCATTGAGAAGCAAGCTAGGAGCAAAGGAGAACACATAGGACCTTGTTGGTGCATGCCTTGTACCAACTCGTACTTAACGATCAAAAGAGAGTTGTTTATGCAAAACCACAGCCCTGACCAAGAAACCAAGCCCGTAATTTTGGCCGTGGTTTTCTCTGGACAGTTGTGACAACTATCCCACGATATCCATGCCCGACTCTCGCCCTTGATGGAGAATATAAGTGGTCCTGCAGGCTGTTGCTAGAGGATTCTCTCCCATAGTCTCTCACAATACATCACTCCATTGGAGGCTAGACTTGGAGGAGAAGAAAAACACTCTCATTTTGGGAAGAAGAAGAACAACACTAATCTTAGAGTTTTCATAGCTTTTGAGTATTTTTGAGTGACCTTAGTTGAAGACATTGCAAGGATTGTAAGGAACGTTTTGGACCTTCTTTTGAAGGGTTGTAAGTCTTGCTTAAACTTATATTCAGCTGGGTTTTCTTGTTTCTTTTCTGTTTCATTTCATTTTCTTGCTATGGAAGCCATGAATGTTTGCTTGTTGAATTTTGAATCTTAAAATGCATGTTGTTGGCTAAATAGTTGTGATTCTAGGATAATGGAATGATGGTTATGGCTTGGACTATGATAGAATAGACTTGAATGTACCCTTGGATGATTTGCTTGCTCGAACCTAACTCTTGATAGAAATCACAGTCAGTTCCTCAAGAACCACGGTCGTGGTTTAGTATGAATAGCCCGTGATTTTCTCTGTTGTGCTTGTATTGATGAATCTGAATGTTAGGATGTTAGATTGTTGAAATCCTAGTGTTTGTTAAGCATAATTTAGCATATGGTGACCTAATGCTAGCAAACTAAGTGAGGGAAGAGACCTACCCGGTAATTCTCGATCTTCGATACTCAAGATGATGAACCCTAGGTAGTAGTGAGCCTCATAAGCCGATATTAGACTGAGTGTGCTAGGGTTGTTACTTACGACTTGCCTCCCCGAGACTTACCCGGTAAGGAGAGGTTTGTCCCCTAGATAGCAATCCGGTTTGTGTAGAATTCTCAACCTTAGGCTCCTAGAGACTTACCCGGTGATAGGACCTTAGGTGCGGGATTAGTGGACCATGAGACCTACCCGGTAATTGATCCCAATTGAGAAACACCCCTTCCCAACATACCATAGCAAATCCAAGGATTGATTAGAAGCTTGAATCCGCTTTTCTCTCCTTGATCACATATCTTGTGTTTGTATTTTGTTGTCGTAATAAGGTGGCTCGATGTCCTAGCTTCCCACAAGAGAAGCAAGTCACTGGTGCCCTAGGGAAATCGAGTCGCATATGCCCAGACTCTCCGTACTTACAACACCGCCGTCCTCTCTTAGATGTATGTGGAAACACTAGGCAACTTGAGCAGCCCTGAGTCTGGCCTCGCCCGTACCCTGATGCTCCTACACTAGTCTATCATGTCCTTTGTCTCTTCTCGGACCTTCCTGTTTGAGAAGCTCTCCTCTGACCAGCCCGCTCATGCTCGTAAGCCGATGCTCTATCGTGATAATCTATCAAGGAATCATAGTGAAAAACCCCATGTAGGAACATGTACTCTCCCTCAATCGGCGGGAGAACAGATACACGTGTTGATCCTCTTGAGGTGCAGTTGGACCAAGTAATGTCAGCTCGTCCTAGAACCACCTGATTGCCTTGGATACAGGAACGTCCTCAAAACCAGCATCTATAAAATCTTGTAGTTTCTCCCTCCTCAGTGAGGCAGGGCAGAAACGCTCTCTAATCAAATTCCGCATATGGTCATAGCTAGTGACTCGACTCCGCATGGTCCTCCACCACTGTTGGGCTAAATCATTGAATAGAGTTTGTACTAACTCTATCCGTCTATCCTCTAGACATCTAATAGATTCAAGGCTGAGTCTACATTCCCAATCCGCATCTTAACCTCTAAGCCAACCTTTCCAACGAAAGGGGGTACTCCCATTAGGTGAAAAACCTTCAACTAGGAGTCCGTTCATGGTGCTCTCGGCTCTTCCTGAGCCCTAGCAACCTCAGCAGCTCGTGCCAGTATGACAAGCACCTAAGTAGCTCCCCGGGAAATCTCAGATGATCCCACATGTTTTGGTAAACACGGGGCACGTCTACCTGCCATGGCAGCCTCCTCAACTCAACGAATGTAAGCGTGAAACTCCGGTCCTCTCATCGAGACATGATCAGAGTCATTTGACTAGACTGGATGAGATCTTTGTCTCACAGTCATCCCGTTCCCAGTCTGAGGAACGACACTCACACCAACCTCTTCGTATATATCCTCCAACAGGCGGATCAGCAACGGGAACCTGTCCTTGACCTATGACTCCTAGAGGAAAAGGGGGTCTACCTCTACCTCGTCCTACTACAGATGTTGCTCTAGTCCGAGCCATCTACGGTATACACATATCTAATCGTATAGGTCTACATAATATCATATATATATATATTATATTACTCAAATCCAAAACATAGATACACAGTTCAAAACACACACACACACATATATATACATACTACTGAGATCCACGGAAGGGGTGATGGGTTCCCGTACATTCTATCACAAATCATTGTATACACATTTCAAAAATCAAATTCCATTTGCAAAGTTAGACCTCTTTAGGGTTTTATGTTTATTTATCTATTCGGCCTTTATCGCAGATTGCAAGTGCCATTGTTGTCAACCTAAGGCTCTGATACCAAATTTGTAACACCACAAATCCACGGGACTCGGAGCGTTATTAGGCTAGGATCTCACAATGGATCTTGACCCCAGCCTAACAACAAGTTCAATGGATCTTACAATACGGAACAAATAAATATAAAACCAAACCTTTATAAACTAAAATATCAAACAACTTAAATCATACAAAATATAGTCGAGTACAAAATGGCAACATCATATACATATATACATCCCAAAAACCCATAAACCATCTACATGTACGGAAGCCCTCAGTTGATCACCCCACCAGATCACTCTACAGTCTTCCTATCCTACAAAGCATCTACAACATGGTATAATACCGCTAGCTAACAATTTATGAATAAGAATAACAGTAATAGCACATGTAATCACATGTTCACATCATAACATCCAATGTTCACACACATCATCCGTTTATTATCTTCATTACGTTATAAAATTAGTAATATATTATGTGTGATACGAGGTGTAAAACAACTTTGCCTCTGTCCCCTTTAACTACACAAGTTTGGAATTGGTTCCAATTATCACCACTTGATGGACTGGCCGCTGAGAACCCCCTCGAGCTCCCAATTTGAGCTTATAAAACTTATCACCACCCGTTATCATACACTTGGGCCAAATAAATTCATATATGGTCATCCTAGTCCAACTAGGTTATCAATGCAACATATGTATGCACACACACCACTATCACAATCACTCCAATCCACAAAACGCCTCCTAAGTAAGACCAAAGGACTTACCTGTCACAAGTTAGTCCTAACAACAATGGTCACAGTTTCCCTCAAGAAACGATCAGTGCATGTATACACAAGGCACACAAATATCATATATTATACCATGGGCTAGCAAATTCCACCTCATAGTCATAAAGATTCCACAAGATCGTAACCCATAAACCAATCCTCGATAACTCATCAATACTCAAAATGCCAAAGGCATTCCTCAACATCTCACTTCATCAATCTCATCTATACCAAAACACTATCATGCTTCTATACTCATACGATAACACAAAGGAAGGAAAGGACACATACCAACACTTGGTATGTCTTGGACAAAGACGCACTTGTGGGAATGAACGGTGCAGAACCGGTGACAAGCCACGACAGTGGAGGACGAAGCCGCAGGGGCGGTGACACAACTTCAGCTGCAGGGGCGGCATTGGCAAGACGCGGGGCAGCAACAATGCAGAAGGATGGTCTGCTTGCCCCTCAACAATCTATCGATCGATCTTATATACTTTTATGGAACCAAAATGTTCGCTCGCAAGTGTGTGCGTCAAAGTTTTAAAATTTATATCTAGAACTCAAAACAAAGCGAACCCGCAGTGTACGGATCGGCTGTAGTAAGGTAAGAATTCCATAGTCGAACTCAGGGATTTGGTGAGAATAAATTCGAATTCAATTATCTAACAAAATGCAAAGGCTTTTGTGATTAATAAAGGGGGAAATGATTCCAAGGATTCAAGTATCCGACTGCGGCTTTCGATTCAAGACACTTCTAATGGATATAAGGACAGAGTTCATATTGCCAAGATTATGTGTTTAAAGGTAGGTATCGTACAGTGAAGTTCCGAAATCTATTTGTCTAGTCCAAAGGTTCTCTCTATCAGGGTTATTGAGGCTCCAATATAGAAAGATCTAAAGACAAGAATTATGTTCAAACTAACTATCTAAAACCTTAGGATATGACTCTCCAAGGTAAAGAATAGAAAGCACACTTAGAATCTTAATAAAGGATGTTGAGTCTCTCTATTACCCAAATCTTGTAATCTTAATCTATTAAATGTAGAATCAAGTTTGAAGTCTCTTCATACACTCAAATAGAGGTTAAAAAGGTTAAACAAGGTTGGGATTTAGGCAAGGATTAGCTTTGATTAAAGATTAATTCAATTAAAGTTCGTCACGGGAATAAATCGTGCTGTTCATAGATAAATCGGACGATTTATCCAAGAACAGGTCGATTTTCCTATTATCGCAAAACTAAAATCTAAACTCTCAGGGTCTAAATGTTTGAATGAGTTCAGTCTATCATCATCTAAGCCTCAATCTTCAACTATTCTCCCCAGAATCACAATGGTTTTAGCCAACCATTTTCAAAATCAAATCAAAATAAAGATTGAGTGAAATAATTCAAATAAACCCGAATCTTGAATAAAAACTCAATAACCTTCAAATCTGTAAACCAATCTCAAAACCGATCAATGTATCTCTCATATAACTCAATATCATGTTCAAAAACCACAAAGACTTCAATGGAACAAAGAAATCTCACAAACATGATCAAGATTGACTTCCCGGCAAAATTGGTTCAATCCTTCTCTGATAGCATGAATTATAGTCTATATTATAGGGTTTGTTTGGACGTTTTATCCTCAATAATCTGCATGTTTGTATGTATAATATGTGATTATATTACCATTTCATCTACCGTTGCGGGAATCGAGGTCTACACCTAGTTTTGTTGTAATCGTAGGTAAAATGGCACGTTTTGCATCAAAAAGGAGCAAAAGGAGCTATGGAGTCATTGGAGCTACATTCGGGAACATAAGGAACCATCTAGGAAGCATAGCCATGGATTAGAGATTCACTTTGGACCAGATTTGAGAGATTTCACATTCAGTTGTGACTCACCTCGGTTGACCACAGAGTCACCTCGACCGAGGTGATCCAGAGAAGTCGACTCGACCGAGGCGAAAACCTGGGACGCGGCGAGAATATTTGATTCTTGGCTGAGATCTTTTATCGTTGGAAAGAGATCTTATATTTTTGGGGCTTGGATCTTGGAAGGAAGAAGATATGCTATATCATATATTTTACCTATTTTTATGGGAAGAGATCTTTCTAAGATATCTTATCTTTGGAGAGTAATTTTCCTATAAAAAGGGTCGGATTTCCCACAAAAATCGAGGGCATGCTATACCACCGATCAGGGTTTATACCCCGCATACGCAGCATACATCCTGCATACTCTAGTTGGGAGATTTGAAGAACCTTTTTGAAGGTTGAAGAAGGAAGATTGTAGCTTTTATAGCTTTTGAAGGGTTTTTGTAAGATCATCTTAGATTCCCTTCCTAGTTGTCTTGTGTTGTTGGATTTATATCCAAGTAACGCTTTGTTGTGATATTTGATTCAGTTATTGAAGTCTTTTCATTAAATTCTTCTTGTTCAAATATTCACCTTCTTCCCACATACTTGATTAATACTTTCATGATGATGAGTGGCTAATCTCTTTGTGTGATTCTAGGGTGATTGGTTGTAGGTTGTGGGAAAAACAATGATAGAATAATCTTAGATTCCAGTAGGACCCTGAAAGTTCGAGTCTTTAACCTTAACCCTAAGCATCTCGTTCAGTCGATGAACATCTCGGCCGGGGTGGAATTTGACTGACCGAGGTGACTTATCTGATCCGAAACTGAGAGTTAAGTGTTAGAGTTTGCCAAATCCTATTCTTATTACACCTTTCCTGGTTCAACGCAAGCTTAGGATGAGACTTACCCGGTAATTCCTTAGTTTGTTTACCTAAGATCATAAGTGTAGGTAATAAAGGTTAATTCTTTATTAAGGTTTGAGTGTGCTTTCATCCCATCTTTGTGAGTTAGCTTGAGACTTACCCGGTAAAGGTTGATTCTATTCCCTTAGATGGTGTGTTAGTTTGAGATTATAGTTCTTTATCTTAATTCCTTGAGACTTACCCGGTAATAGGAGTTACGGTTTTGGATTAGTGAGTAGTGAGACTTACCCGGTGATCTATTCCACTTTAGTAACACCTTCTCTACGCAAAAACCTCAACTTTGTCCGCTTATCTTTAGATCTTGAGTTGGAACCACAACTAGATGCTTTAATTCCTAGAATTGCATATTTCCTTTATTGACCTTTATCATCTTTGATTGTTTTGATTACTTGTGGTTAGTGATGGCTTAAGCTTACCGTAATTGGACTTTGTTTCACTAAGTCCCTGTGATCGACCCCTGGAATTCCTTGCTTTTTACTACGATTGACCCGTACACTGCGGGTTCGCATCCTTGTTTTAAGCTTACATCTAGGGTTATAAATTTAAAGCTTGCACACACCGTTTAGAGCGAACGTATTTTGGCACCGTTGCCGGGGACTTGGTCTAGACCGAGCCGGTTGCGGTTTTCTTTCGGGGCACTTGCCCCTGTTGCTACTAACTACTCTTTCTTTGAGTTTTGTAGTTTTTCAGGATTTCCGATGACTACATTTGATCCAGCCTAAATAGCAAGACAAAGTGCTAGGGCGGACCATTATGAATACTTGGAGGAGAAGTACTCCTTTTATTGGTTCAACAATGAATGGGAAAGAGAAGAGGCTATTAAGCATGAACTTGCGATGTGGGATGAACTGAATGTCCCTAAAAAGATTTGTGAGCAACCCCTTGAAGATTCTCTTGAATCAAGATGGGAGAGGTTGATGAAGAAGGTGGAGGAGCTCAAGGAAAGCACCCTATCCTATGCTAAGCCGGAAGAGGAGCATAAGGAAGTGCTGCAAGTTCCAAGCACCCCTCCAATCAAACCAGAAGTTTCTCCTGAAGCTTTTGAGGGAGAAGAAGATTTGGAAGATTTCGATCTAACTGTTGAGACCTCGGCCGAGGTGAAAGAGAGAACGGCCGAGGTGGAGGAAAAATCTGTAGAACTGCAAGATACGGAGAACCTTGGCAAAATTACTGAGACTGTGGTCAAGGTGGAAGAAAGACCAGCTGAGTTGGGAGGGATTTCGTGCGTAGATTATCAACCCAACATGAAACTTGTCTCAAGCTTTGGAGAACTTTACAAGGTACATTCTCCTACTTCATTTGAAATCTCTATTAAAATTTCTAAATTTCTCAGGAATGCACCGAAGAGTTGGAGGTCTCTTCCGAAAGAACCTCCTAAGATAAAGATGAAACCTCCCTTGAAACTGTTGGAAGAAGATACTCCTTGGATTATAAGGAGTGGAGTTTGCAAGCACTACACCGTTAAGGCGATGAAGTGTCTCTTGTTCAAGTATGGGGTTCCTCGCATGTTAAGGACCTTGTACCATCCCCAAGCTAAAGATGAGGAAGCTACTAGGATTCTCGAGAAGCTGTTTTCTCGATCAAGGAAAGGATGGGACAAAAGACTAAGTTATGTCCCACGGAAAAAAGGAAGACCGGTAGGAATCCGGTGAGGACCAAACCGTACAAGCTTGTACGTAGGAGATCCTACCATTTGCCGGTGAAGTTAGGAACCGGAACCTTTTTGGGAGAGTTTCATTATGGATCCAATGAGCACTTGCACTTGTTGGAGCGTTTGATAGACTTACTCATCTCACCCCATGATGAAGGTGAAGTATGGGGTGAGGATACCTCCCATCACGCATAGAGA
>BSUD01000007.1:100244025-100367301 GCA_033239045.1 Fagopyrum esculentum | reverse complement strand
TGGAAGGAAGAAGATATGCTATATCATATATTTTACCTATTTTTATGGGAAGAGATCTTTCTAAGATATCTTATCTTTGGAGAGTAATTTTCCTATAAAAAGGGTCGGATTTCCCACAAAAATCGAGGGCATGCTATACCACCGATCAGGGTTTATACCCCGCATACGCAGCATACATCCTGCATACTCTAGTTGGGAGATTTGAAGAACCTTTTTGAAGGTTGAAGAAGGAAGATTGTAGCTTTTATAGCTTTTGAAGGGTTTTTGTAAGATCATCTTAGATTCCCTTCCTAGTTGTCTTGTGTTGTTGGATTTATATCCAAGTAACGCTTTGTTGTGATATTTGATTCAGTTATTGAAGTCTTTTCATTAAATTCTTCTTGTTCAAATATTCACCTTCTTCCCACATACTTGATTAATACTTTCATGATGATGAGTGGCTAATCTCTTTGTGTGATTCTAGGGTGATTGGTTGTAGGTTGTGGGAAAAACAATGATAGAATAATCTTAGATTCCAGTAGGACCCTGAAAGTTCGAGTCTTTAACCTTAACCCTAAGCATCTCGTTCAGTCGATGAACATCTCGGCCGGGGTGGAATTTGACTGACCGAGGTGACTTATCTGATCCGAAACTGAGAGTTAAGTGTTAGAGTTTGCCAAATCCTATTCTTATTACACCTTTCCTGGTTCAACGCAAGCTTAGGATGAGACTTACCCGGTAATTCCTTAGTTTGTTTACCTAAGATCATAAGTGTAGGTAATAAAGGTTAATTCTTTATTAAGGTTTGAGTGTGCTTTCATCCCATCTTTGTGAGTTAGCTTGAGACTTACCCGGTAAAGGTTGATTCTATTCCCTTAGATGGTGTGTTAGTTTGAGATTATAGTTCTTTATCTTAATTCCTTGAGACTTACCCGGTAATAGGAGTTACGGTTTTGGATTAGTGAGTAGTGAGACTTACCCGGTGATCTATTCCACTTTAGTAACACCTTCTCTACGCAAAAACCTCAACTTTGTCCGCTTATCTTTAGATCTTGAGTTGGAACCACAACTAGATGCTTTAATTCCTAGAATTGCATATTTCCTTTATTGACCTTTATCATCTTTGATTGTTTTGATTACTTGTGGTTAGTGATGGCTTAAGCTTACCGTAATTGGACTTTGTTTCACTAAGTCCCTGTGATCGACCCCTGGAATTCCTTGCTTTTTACTACGATTGACCCGTACACTGCGGGTTCGCATCCTTGTTTTAAGCTTACATCTAGGGTTATAAATTTAAAGCTTGCACACACCGTTTAGAGCGAACGTATTTTGGCACCGTTGCCGGGGACTTGGTCTAGACCGAGCCGGTTGCGGTTTTCTTTCGGGGCACTTGCCCCTGTTGCTACTAACTACTCTTTCTTTGAGTTTTGTAGTTTTTCAGGATTTCCGATGACTACATTTGATCCAGCCTAAATAGCAAGACAAAGTGCTAGGGCGGACCATTATGAATACTTGGAGGAGAAGTACTCCTTTTATTGGTTCAACAATGAATGGGAAAGAGAAGAGGCTATTAAGCATGAACTTGCGATGTGGGATGAACTGAATGTCCCTAAAAAGATTTGTGAGCAACCCCTTGAAGATTCTCTTGAATCAAGATGGGAGAGGTTGATGAAGAAGGTGGAGGAGCTCAAGGAAAGCACCCTATCCTATGCTAAGCCGGAAGAGGAGCATAAGGAAGTGCTGCAAGTTCCAAGCACCCCTCCAATCAAACCAGAAGTTTCTCCTGAAGCTTTTGAGGGAGAAGAAGATTTGGAAGATTTCGATCTAACTGTTGAGACCTCGGCCGAGGTGAAAGAGAGAACGGCCGAGGTGGAGGAAAAATCTGTAGAACTGCAAGATACGGAGAACCTTGGCAAAATTACTGAGACTGTGGTCAAGGTGGAAGAAAGACCAGCTGAGTTGGGAGGGATTTCGTGCGTAGATTATCAACCCAACATGAAACTTGTCTCAAGCTTTGGAGAACTTTACAAGGTACATTCTCCTACTTCATTTGAAATCTCTATTAAAATTTCTAAATTTCTCAGGAATGCACCGAAGAGTTGGAGGTCTCTTCCGAAAGAACCTCCTAAGATAAAGATGAAACCTCCCTTGAAACTGTTGGAAGAAGATACTCCTTGGATTATAAGGAGTGGAGTTTGCAAGCACTACACCGTTAAGGCGATGAAGTGTCTCTTGTTCAAGTATGGGGTTCCTCGCATGTTAAGGACCTTGTACCATCCCCAAGCTAAAGATGAGGAAGCTACTAGGATTCTCGAGAAGCTGTTTTCTCGATCAAGGAAAGGATGGGACAAAAGACTAAGTTATGTCCCACGGAAAAAAGGAAGACCGGTAGGAATCCGGTGAGGACCAAACCGTACAAGCTTGTACGTAGGAGATCCTACCATTTGCCGGTGAAGTTAGGAACCGGAACCTTTTTGGGAGAGTTTCATTATGGATCCAATGAGCACTTGCACTTGTTGGAGCGTTTGATAGACTTACTCATCTCACCCCATGATGAAGGTGAAGTATGGGGTGAGGATACCTCCCATCACGCATAGAGATGCCGTATGGTCCATCTAGCGACCTTAAATCAAGCGCTTCTTGGGAGGCAACCCAAGGTATTGCTTTCTTTCCCCTTTTTCTAGTCTAGCTTTAGATAGTTTGTTTTTGCTTTGCTTTGCTTTGTTTTTGGCGTCCTAGACAGAAACCAGGTACTCTCTAAGGAAGGAATACAAATCAGGAGCAACACTGGAAGGACAGAAGTTCGAGAATTTGAGAAGACGGAGTTTGACTGAGGTACATCTCGGTTGCGGTCACAACACCTCGACCGAGATTATTTCTAAACAACCGAGACGATTAGGGCTTTTGACAACTCACCTCGGTCCGTATCACCTCGGTCCAGTCGGGACCATCTCGACCGAGGTGACAGCAGTTTCAGAAAAGGGTATAAAAGGGGGATCGAATTCTCTCTCTTCCCTCTCTCACCCTCTCGACCGCGGCACAATTTCACCTCGTTATCCCATTCTTCGATCAATTTCGACGATTCTTACTTCCAAACTGCAAAGAAAGAGTTGAGGATCGGACTTCAAGCACTTCAGCTATGTCCGGTGAGTACTCTATTTTCCAGACTTATTTGACCCATTGGGACAATGTGTCCCAAGTATGGGGTATGCGGATATGTTATTTGACTATGGATGATTGTATGCTACTTTGATGGATATTTATGATCTTATTATGCTCTACGTGCTTATTTGAGACTACATACATGCATACAGGTTATTTGATTGAGAAAAACGTCGAAAAACAGGTTAAAGAAAAAAATATTTTTGACCTCGACCGAAGTGATTCTGGCTAAACGAGGTGATTCACCTCGGTTGACTTAGAACATCTCGACCGAGGTGGTTTAACTGAAAGAAATTTTTCGGAAAAGTTTTTGTGCTTCTTCTCTAGATATGACCTCAGTGAAGATTTTGTCTGCAGATTGGTTTTGAAATCTTTATGTGTTTGAAAGGTTGTATAATATGTTTAAGTTGCTAAATGCTTTGTTTGAAATTATTGGCATGTTTAATACTTTGTTTTTGTCTAAATTATGTTGAATTTGAAGGTTGACACCACATTATGAGTTCTCTCACTTTCTTCCTGGAAAGACCAAGGCAAATCATTCTTCTCTCTTCTTCTTCTTGATCATGCTTAGCCTCTCATATACATTTTGCCTCCCTTTACCTATCCGGGAATTTGGAAGCAAGTGAAGTGGTGAAAGCAAGTGAAGTTAAAGTTGAGAAGTTAGGTGGAAGTGAAAGTGTTAGAAAGTAATAATAGGTTTGGGGAAGTCAATCATGATGATGAGTAACTCGGCACCATTCACATAGCCGGGTGTTTGTGTCTTGCCAAAGTCAGATTGAGCGATATTCCTAACGGGTCATGGTATGTGCATCAAGGGTTTGATGCATCTCAAGAAATTGATGATTGCTGATTTCCTAGGCTTTGGTTATTGTGCACCTCTGTCCATACATCCCAAAAAGTAAAGTAAAAAGAAAAAGTGTGAAATAAGCAAAGCTTATTGGTGGAAGATGTTGAAAGTCAAAGTGAAGTATATCCTTTTCCCGGATTCTAGCACCACATTACCTTACATACATCCCTACCCTACACGTTTCTTGACCTTTCTTTTGGGAAGCCCTTGAGACCTTGAGCTTGTTGATTGGCTTAGTGGTTTAAACTGGATTATGCATGATTAATTTCGATAATTATGACTTATTATGCATTCTATGATTTTATGCAAAGATGAACAACTTTCTTATATTTATAAAATGTTTTGATAATATTTTGATTTTAAATTCCATGATGTATTCTCTTAGAGTGATCTATGATTGTAGCACACCATAAAAATGTTTTTGAAAGACTTTTCATTGATTTTCTTGACTTATAATCCATTCTATCTTGCCTTTAATATGCGGAACTTGCTTGGGGACAAGCAAGGGCTAAGTATGGGGTATTTTGATAGCATGAATTATAGTCTATATTATAGGGTTTGTTTGGACGTTTTATCCTCAATAATCTGCATGTTTGTATGTATAATATGTGATTATATTACCATTTCATCTACCGTTGCGGGAATCGAGGTCTAAACCTAGTTTTGTTGTAATTGTAGGTAAAATGGCACGTTTTGCATCAAAAAGGAGCAAAAGGAGCTATGGAGTCATTGGAGCTACATTCAGGAACATAAGGAACCATCCAGGAAGCATAGCCATGGATTAGAGATTCACTTTGGACCAGATTTGAGAGATTTCACATTCAGTTGTGACTCACCTCGGTTGCCCACAGAGTCACCTCGACCGAGGTGATCCAGAGAAGTCGACTCGACCGAGGCGAAAACCTGGGATGCGGCGAGAATATTTGATTCTTGGCTGAGATCTTTTATCTTTGGAAAGAGATCTTATATTTTTGGGGCTTGGCTCCTGGAAGGAAGAAGATATGCTATATCATATATTTTACCTATTTTTATGGGAAGAGATCTTTCTAAGATATCTTATCTTTGGAGAGTAATTTTCCTATAAAAAGGGTCGGATTTCCCACAAAAATCGAGGGCATGCTATACCACCGATCAGGGTTTATACCCCGCATACGCAGCATACATCCTGCATACTCTAGTTGGGAGATTTGAAGAACCTTTTTGAAGGTTGAAGAAGGAAGATTGTAGCTTTTATAGCTTTTGAAGGGTTTTTGTAAGATCATCTTAGATTCCCTTCCTAGTTGTCTTGTGTTGTTGGATTTATATCCAAGTAACGCTTTGTTGTGATATTTGATTCAGTTATTGAAGTCTTTTCATTAAATTCTTCTTGTTCAAATATTCACCTTCTTCCCACATACTTGATTAATACTTTC
Source organism: Fagopyrum esculentum (assembly GCA_033239045.1). Classification (NCBI taxonomy): domain Eukaryota; kingdom Viridiplantae; phylum Streptophyta; class Magnoliopsida; order Caryophyllales; family Polygonaceae; genus Fagopyrum; species Fagopyrum esculentum. Next base: position 100,361,901 of record BSUD01000007.1, on the reverse strand, counting down.
ATTATGATGAGTGGCTAATCTCTTTGTGTGATTCTAGGGTGATTGGTTGTAGGTTGTGGGAAAAACAATGATAGAATAATCTTAGATTCCAGTAGGACCCTGAAAGTTCGAGTCTTTAACCTTAACCCTAAGCATCTCGTTCAGTCGATGAACATCTCGGCCGGGGTGGAATTTGGCTGACCGAGGTGACTTATCTGATCCGAAACTGAGAGTTAAGTGTTAGAGTTTGCCAAATCCTATTCTTATTACACCTTTCCTGGTTCAACGCAAGCTTAGGATGAGACTTACCCGGTAATTCCTTAGTTTGTTTACCTAAGATCATAAGTATAGGTAATAAAGGTTAATCCTTTATTGGGGTTTGAGTGTGCTTTCATCCCATCTTTGTGAGTTAGCCTGAGACTTACCCGGTAAAGGTTGATTCTATTCCCTTAGATGGTGCGTTAGTTTGAGATTATAGTTCTTTATCTAAATTCCTTGAGACTTACCCGGTAATAGAAGTTGCGGTTTTGGATTAGTGAGTAGTGAGACTTACCTGGTGATCTATTCCACTAAAGTAACACCTTCCCTACGCAAAAACCTCAGCTTTGTCCGCTTATCTTTAGATATTGAGTTGGAACCACAACTAGATGCTTTAATCCCTAGAATTGCATATTTCCTTTATTGACCTTTATCATCTTTGATTGTTTTGATTACTTGTGGTTAGTGAATGCTTAAGCTTACCGTAATTGGACTTTGTTTCACTAAGTCCCTGTGATCGACCCCTGGAATTCCTTGCTTTTTACTACGATTGACCCGTACACTGCGGGTTCGCATCCTTGTTTTAAGCTTACATCTAGGGTTATAAATTTAAAGCTTGCACACACCGTTTGGAGCGAACATTCTCCAAGAATCCTCAATCTCTCACTAACGTGTAAAGATTTCCCGCTGCGGCCTCCTCGTTTTCGCTCCTAGGGTTCCAACCTATAGTTTCTTGCTAATGGGCTGTTTGGCAAAACATTTCTCTAGCCCAAAAGTGATGAGCTTTGTGTCGTCTTTACCATTGGGCCGAAAAGCAAAGAAAATCGTGCAGGCCGATTTACCCATAAAACCGTTCGATTTTTAATGATAAAAATTGTCCGATTTATATAGTAAATGGCACGATTTTCTTCAACAGAAAGTGCTCGTCTTTTGGCTTGTTATCTTCCTCTCCTTTATGCTTCTTTTACGCAACTCCTTTGCTCTTTGTGATTCCTCTAAGGCTCCTTTAGCTTCTGTTCGCTCCGAACGATGTGTGTAAGCTTTAAATTTATAACCCTAGACGTAAGCTTAAAACAAGGATGCGAACCCGCAGTGTACGAGTCAATCGTAGTAAAAAGCAAGGAATTCCAGGGGTCGATCGCTGGGACTTAGTGAAACAAAGTCCAATTATGGTATGCTTAAGCAATTACTAACCACAAGTAATCAAAACAATCAAAGATGATAAAAGTCAATAAGGAAATATGCAATTCTAGGGATTAAAGCATCTAGTTGTGGTTCCAACTCAAGATCTAAAGATAAACGGACAAAGCTGAGGTTTTTGCATAGGGAAGTTGTTTCTAAAGTGGAGTAGATCACCGGGTAAGTCTCACTACTCACTAATCCTAAACCGTAACTCCTATTACCGGGTAAGTCTCAAGGAATTAAGATAAAGAACTATAACCTCAAACTATCACACCATCTAAGGGAATAGAATCAACCTTTACCGGGTAAGTCTCAGGCTAACTCACAAAGATGGGATGAAAGCACACTCAAACCCAAATAAAGAATTAACCTTTATTACCTACACTTATGATCTTAGGTAAACAAACTAAGGAATCACCGGGTAAGTCTCATCCTAGGCTTGCATTGAACCAAGAAAGGTGTAATAAGAATAGGATTTGGCAAACTCTAACACTTAACTCTCAGTTTCGGATCAGATAAGTCACCTCGGTCAGCCATAATCCACCCCGGCCGAGATGTTCATCGACTGAACGAGATGCTTAGGGTTAAGGTTAAAGACTCGAACTTTCAGGATCCTACTGGAATCTAAGATTATTCTATCATTGTTTTTCCCACAACCTTCAGCCAATCACCCTAGAATCACACAAAGAGATTAGCCACTCATCATCATGAAAGTATTAATCAAGTATATGGGAAGAAGGTGAATATTTGAACAAGAAGAATTTAATGAAAAGACTTCAATAACTGAATCAAATATCACAACAAAGCGTATCTTGGATAGAAATCCAACAAGAATGACAATAAGGAAGGGAATCTAAGGTAATCTTACAAAAACCCTTCAAAAGCTATAAAAGCTATAATCTTCCTTCTTCAACCTTCAAAAAGGTTCTTCAAATCTCCCAACTGTAGTATGGCTGCAGCGGTGTATAAACCCTGATCGGTGGTATAGCATGATGTGGATTTGTGGGAAATCCGACCCTTTTTTATAGGAAAATTACTCTCCAAAGATAAGATATCTTAGAAAGATCTCTTCCCATAAAAATAGGTAAAATATATGATCTAGCATATCTTCTTCCTTCCAGGAGCCAAGCCCAAAAATATAAGATCTCTTTCCAAAGATAAAAGATCTCAACCAAGAATAAAATATTCTCGCCGCGTCCCAGGTGTTCGCCTCGGTCGAGTCGACTTATCTGGATCACCTCGGTCGAGGTGAATCTGTGGTCAACCGAGGTGAGTCACAACTGAATGTGAAATCTCTCAAATCTAGTCCAAAGTGAATCTCTAATCCATGGCTATGCTTCCTGGATGGTTTCTTATGTTCCTAAATGTAGCTCCAATGACTCCATAGCTCCTTTTTGATGCAAAACGTGCCATTTTACCTACGATTACAACAAAACTAGGTGTAGACCTCGATTTTTGCAAAGGTAGATGAAATGGTAATATAATCACATATTATACATGCTAACATGCAGATTATTGAAGATAAAACGTCCAAACAAACCCTAAAATATAGACTATAATTCATGCTATCAAAATACCCCATACTTAGCCCATGCTTGTCCGCAAGCAAGTTCCGCATATAAAAGACAAGATAGAATGGATTATAAGTCAAGAAGATCAATGAAAAGTCTTTCAAAAACATTTTTTTGGTGTGCTACAATCATAGATCACTCTAAGAGAATACTTCATGGAATTTGAAAACAAAACGTGATCAAAACATTTTATAAATATAAGAAAGTTGTTCATCTTTGCATAAAATCATAGAATGCATAATAAATCATAATTATCGAAATTAATCATGCATAATCCAGTTTAAACCACTAAGTCAATCAACAAGCTCGAGGTCTCAAGGGCTTTCCAAAATAAAGGTCAAGAAACGTGTGGGGTAGGGATGTATGTAAGGTAATGTGGTGCTAGAATCCGGGAAAAGGATGTACTTCACTTTCACTTTGACTTTCAACATCTTCCACCAATAAGCTTTGCTTATTTCACACTTTTTCTTTTTTCTTTACTTTTTTGGGATGCATGGACAGAGGTGCACAATAACCGAAGCCTAGGAAATCAGCAATCATCAATTTCTTGAGATGCATCAAACCCTTGATGCACATACCATGACCCGTTAGGAATATCGCTCAATCCGACTTTGGCAAGACACAAACACCCAGCTATGTGAATGGTGCCGAGTTACTCATCATCATGATTGACTTCCCCAAACCTATTATTACTTTCTAACACTTTCACTTCCAGCCAACTTCTCAACTTTAACTTCACTTGCTTTCGCCACTTCGCTTGCTTCCAGATTCCCGGATAGGTAAAGGGAGGCAAAATGTATATGAGAGGCTAAGCATGATCAAGAGGAAGAAAGTGAGAGAACTCATAATGTGGTGTCAACCTTCAAATTCAACATAATTTGGATAAAAACAAAGTATTAAACATGCCAAAAATTTCAAACAAAGCATTTAGCAACTTAAACATATTATAAAACCTTTCAAACACATAAAGAATTCAAAACCAGTCAGTAAACAAAATCTTCACTGAGATCATATCCAGATAAGAAGCACAAAAATCGTTTTCGAAAACTCTCAGTTAACCCACCTCGGTCGAGGTGTTCTTAGGTCAACCGAGGTGAAACACCTCGTTCGGCCAGAACTCCCCCGGTCGAGGTCAAAATTTTTTTTTTAAAACCAGTTTTTCTTTCAGTTTCGACGTTTTTCTCAATCAAATAACCTGTATGTATGCATGCAATCTCAGATAAACACATAGAAGCAAAATGAAGCATAAATATCATAGAAGGTCAAGTCATACATCCATGAGTCAAATAATACATAAATACCCCATACTTGGGACACACTGTCCCAGTGGGTCGAAATAAGTCTAAGGACAGGATACTCACCGAACATAGCTAAACTGCATGAAGAAGTAAGAAACAGCTCCCAGATAAGACCATCTCGGTTGGCGAAGCACATCTCGGTCGAGGTGTTTTGACAGTACCCGAGATGTATCTCAGTAAAGCTCGTTTCCTCAACTTCTCGAAATTTTGTTCTTCCAGTGTAGCTCCTGAACTGTGATCCTTCCTTTTGGAATACCTGGTTGTTGTCTAGAGGAAAACAAAAACAAAGCAACTATCTAATCTAAACTAGAAAAGGGAGAAGAAAGCAATACCTTGGGTTGCCTCCCAAGAAGCGCTTGGTTTAAGGTCGCTAGCTGGACCCTTCTCCATAGAATTACTCAATGTACCTTGAACACCATGGAGTGCTCATCACATCCATCATAAAATTCTTCCAAAAAGGTTCCGGTTCCTAATTTCACCGGCAAATGGTAAGATCTCCCACGTATAAGCTTGTACGGTTTGATTCTCACCGGAATCCTTCTAGCCTTCCTGGACTTCAATGGGACATAATCTAGCCTTGCGTCCCATCCTTTCCTTGATCGAGAAAACAACTTCTCGAGAACCCTAGTAGCTTCCCCATCTTTAGCATGGGGATGGTACAAGGTCCTTAGCATGCGAGGGACCCCATACTTGAACAAGAGACACTTCATCGCCTTAACGGTGTAGTGCTTGCAAACTCCACTCCTTATAGTCCAAGGAGTATCTTCTTCCAACAGTTTCAAGGGAGGTTCATCTTGATCTTAGGAGGTTCTTTCGGAAGAGACCTCCAACTCTCCGGTGCATTCCTGAAAAATTCAGAAATTTTAATAGGGATTTCAAATGAAGTAGGAGAATGTACCTCGTAAAGTTCTCCAAAGCTTGAGACAAGTTTCATGTTGGGTTGATATTCCACACACGAATTCCCTCCCAACTCAGCTGATCTTTCTTCCACCTTGACCACAGTCTTAGTAGTTTGGCCAAAAGTTCTTTGCATCTTGCAGTTCTACAGATTTTTCCTCCACCTCGGCCGATCTCTCTTTCACCTCAGCCGAGGTCTCAACAGTTAGATCAAAATCTTCCAAATCTTCTTCTCCCTCAAAAGTTTCAGGAGAAACTTCTGGTTTGATTGGAGGGGTGCTTGGAACTTGCAGCACTTCCTTGTGCTCCTCTTCCGGCTTGGCATAGGATAAGGTGCTTTCCTTGAGCTCCTCCACCTTCTTCATCAACCTTTCCCATCTTGATTCAAGAGAATCTTCAAGGGGTTGCTCACAAATCTTTTTAGAGACATTTAGTTCATCCCACTTTGCAAGTTCATGCTGAATGGCCTCTTCTCTTTCCCATTCATTGTTGAACCAATAGAAGGAGTACTTCTCCTCCAAGTATTCATAATGGTCCGCCCTAGCACTTTGTCTTGCTATCCAGGCTGGATCAAATGTAGTCATCGGAAATCCTGAAAACTACAAAACACATAGAAAGAGTAGTTAGTAGCAACAGGGGCAAGTGCCCCGAAAGCAAACCGCAACCGGCTCGGTCTAGACCAAGTCCCCGGTAACGGCGCCAAAAACTTGTTCGCTCCGAACGGTGTGTGCAAGCTTTAAATTTATGACCCTAGACGTAAGCTTAAAACAAGGATGCGAACCCGCAGTGTATGGGTCAATCGTAGTAAAAAGCAAGGAATTTCAGGGGTCGATCACAGGGACTTAGTAAAACAAAGTCCAATTACGGTATGCTTAAGCAATTACTAACCACAAGTAATAAAAACAATCAAAGATGATAAAAGTCAATAAGGAAATATGCAATTCTAGGGATTAAAGCATCTAGTTGTGGTTCCAACTCAAGATCTAAAGATAAACGGACAAAGCTGAGGTTTTTGCATAGGGAAGGTGTTTCTAAAGTGGAGTAGATCACCGGGTAAGTCTCACTACTCACTAATCCTAAACCGTAACTCCTATTACCGGGTAAGTCTCAAGGAATTAAGATAAAGAACTATAACCTGAAACTATCACCCCATCTAAGGGAATAGAATCAACCTTTACCGGGTAAGTCTCAGGCTAACTCACAAAGATGGGATGAAAGCACACTCAAACCCCAATAAATGATAAACCTTTATTACCTACACTTATGATCTTAGGTAAACAAACTAAGGAATCACCGGGTAAGTCTCATCCTAGGCTTGCATTGAACCAGGAAAGGTGTAATAAGAATAGGATTTGGCAAACTCTAACACTTAACTCTCAGTTTCGGATCAGATAAGTCACCTCGGTTAGACAAATTCCACCCCGGCCGAGATGTTCATCGACTGAATGAGATGCTTAGGGTTAAGGTTAAAGACTCGAACTTTCAAGATCCTACTGGAATCTAAGATTATTCTATCATTGTTTTCCCCACAACCTTCAGCCAATCACCCTAGAATCACACAAAGAGATTAGCCACTCATCATCATGAAAGTATTAATCAAGTATATGGGAAGAAGGTGAATATTTGAACAAGAAGAATTTAATGAAAAGACTTCAATAACTAAATCAAATATCACAACAAAGCGTTCCTTGGATAGAAATCCAACAAGAATGACAATAAGGAAGGGAATCTAAGGTAATCTTACAAAAACCTTTCAAAAGCTATAAAAAGCTATAATCTTCCTTCTTCAACCTTCAAAAAGGTTCTTCAAATCTTCCAACTGTAGTATGGCTGCAGCGGTGTATAAACCCTGATCGGTGGTATAGCATGCCCTCGATTTTTGTGGGAAATCCGACCCTTTTTATAGGAAAATTACTCTCCAAAGATAAGATATCTTAGAAAGATCTCTTCCCATAAAAATAGGTAAAATATATGATCTAGCATATCTTCTTCCTTCCAGTAGCCAAGCCCAAAAATATAATATCTCTTTCCAAAGATAAAAGATCTCAACCAAGAATAAAATATTCTCGCAGCGTCCTAGGTGTTCGCCTCGGTCGAGTCGACTTCTCTGGATCACCTCGGTCGAGGTGAATCTGTGGTCAACCGAGGTGAGTCACAACTGAATGTGAAATCTCTCAAATCTGGTCCAAAGTGAATCTCTAATCCATGGCTATGCTTCCTTGATGGTTTCTTATGTTCCTAAATGTAGCTCCAATGACTTCATAGCTCCTTTTTGATGCAAAACGTGCCATTTTACCTACGATTACAACAAAACTAGGTGTAGACCTCGATTCTCGCAAAGGTAGATGAAATGGTAATATAATCACATATTATACATGCTAACATGCAGATTATTGAACATAAAACGTCCAAACAAACCCTAAAATATAGACTATAATTCATGCTATCAGCTTCCTTAATGACCTTAGATGCTCCTTGCTCTACTTTTGCTTCCGAATCTATTCAATTTACCTATAATTCAACCAAAACTCGTGTAGACCTCTATTTCCGAAATATAATTGAATAAAGCATAAAAGGTACACATGTTCTCTCTAAATGCAAGGTAAAACTCTACAATATGCATGATTATAATGGTATATAATTCATGTCATCAAAATACCCATACTTGCCCCTTGCTTGTCCCTAAGCAAGACTCAAATTTAGAATACAAGATGTCATGGATTATATATGTATGAAAACTCAAAAACCTTTTATTTGATAGTGCTTCTTCTTATTGGATCACCCTCAAAGTGATATTTCAAGGTATAGGAAGGCAAGGCATACATCAATGATAACAATAACATGGACTAACTCTCTTTTCTTTCTCAAAAACACAAATAAAGGACATGATAAAGATGTAGAGACGATTAAAATCAAACAAGTCTAAGTCATAAAGTCTTAAATACATGCATAAAAGTCTCAAGGTTTTCTAATCAAAGAAAAGGTCTAAGAAACGTGTTAAAGGAGGGAATTCTTTTTGGCAATTGTGGTGCTAATCCGGGAAAGAGAAACAATATAATACCTTCAAGAACTTTACTTCACCGCACATGCTTTGCATGTAAAAGCTTTGCTTTCTTTATACTTTACTTTTTTAGAGTATGGATAGAGGTGCACAATAACCAAAGCCTAGGAGATCGGCGTTTCTCAATTTCGAGATGCCTCAAACCCTTGATGCACATACCATATCCCGTTAGGACTTGTCGTTCAATCGGACTTTGGCAAGACACAAACACCCGGCTATGTGAATGGTGCCGAGTTACTCATCCTCATGTTCAACGTCCCCAAACTTATGAATTGCTACACTTTCACTTAACACATTTTTTTTTGCCCTCCCACATCAAACATGCCTTTTTCAATCACTTATCCTATTTCCCGGATGGTAAAAGGAGAGTCACATATTTCATTGAGGAGCTAGCATGAGCAAGATATGAAAAGATAGAAGAAGTGAATTTCCTTGGTCATCTTATATGATGCAAAAGAACTTGCAATATAGATTCGACTATTATTTCATTCTCTTATCAAAACATCTAAATCATATAACTTATTCATGTTGATAGGTGATGGAATCACTATCATTTAGGGTAGTTTTTAGAGTCTTTTTATTGCATTAGTGTCGGCTTATGATACTAACTCCTTGGTCCAGAAGAAGAAGATCAAAAGAAGCTAAGGAAGGAGTTATAAGCACTTAGGAGTAAAGATCGATCAAGAAGCAAAGTTTCTGTTGCTCCACCGCCCCCGCGGGCCCTTATAGCCGCCCCAGCAGGTGACACTTCCCACTGAAGCACTCCCAGCACCTTCACCAGCGCCGACCAAGATGCAGTTCACCGCCCCTGCGCCACCCATCGGCGCCCCTGCGGTGACTTGCCCGGACAAGACGAAGGCCAGCTCCCATGCGCCTCCCACTACGCCCTACATGCGCCTCGCCTTGGGAGCTAGAAGGCGAAGAGTGTGTGTCACCGCCCCTGCGTTGGCCTTAAGGCGCCCCTGCGCCTTGACATCAGAAACGTCAGGAAGGCGAAAGGTCAAACGTTGAAGTGCATTAAAGATCCGCCCCAACAGAGCTGTGTAGCCGCCCCAGCGGTTATGAAGAAGATCAACCGATTCTGCCTAAACCGCCCCTGCGGGTCCTGAAGGCCGCCCCTGCGGTTTAACGCCAGAAGCTTTACTCCGGCTGTTTACACCACCTTTGTGGCATTAAAGGTGGCTGTTTTAGGCCGGCTATTTACTCCTAATTAAGTGTCTTTTGTAGTATAAATAGTCCATGGCTGATTGCTAGAATGTTCCATGCTTTTCCCCAAAAAATCCATTTTAGACTTGAGTTTTCCATTGTAATGAGTTGCTAACTCCCTTGCTACATTGGGTTGGTTTGAAGCTGCTTTGTTGCTTTGGTTGTAAGTTCTTTTAATATAAGTTTTTATTCAGTAATGCTTTGTGTTTCCTTGATCTCCATTGTTTAATGGCATGTTAACTATTACTTGAGATTGATCACCTTAGGTTCTAAAGTGCATGTAAACAACTAGGATTAATAGGTTCCGGGTTCGGGTCTTTAATCTAGTAGCAACTTTAAGTAATAACGGGTTGTAATTACTTAAAGAAAAGGAACACAAATATAAAGATAAGTTTAACGGTTTTAATCTTCTCTTTATATCCCTTAGTCTTTGTTTGAATGCTAACTTATTATTTGTTCTTGTAGGTTTACGGAACTTTAATAGGTTAAGTTGTGTTGATGCCGGTTTGCTCAACACATATGTACAATCGAGATGGGACACCAAAGTAGCAATTGCATGCTTAGAATCAACCTAGTGTAGATTCACCCATTATTGTCTTATTTGTCGTATTAATCGTTTTCATAAGTTTTTGTCAATCAATTCAACCAAACCCCCCCCCCCTTTGTGTCACTTGTCATTATAATCGATAATTGCATCTAAAACACCTCAACTCTCTTGGGTTCGACCCTTACTTAATCACTATACTTGTTCTTAGTGCTAAGTCAGGATTTACTTTTGATTGGGTATAGACGACCATAGAAATACCTCTAGTCAAATTTTGGCGCCGTTGCCGGGGAGTTTTTGTGTTTTATTGTTATTATTGATTATTGGTTTGAACCATTTTATGGTTCGAACCCGTGCTATTAATTCTGGCTTTGCTTCTTTTGATCTAGAAATTGAGAGGACGCACATCCGGCAACGAAGACAACAACAACTACAACAAGAGATGGCTGACCGTACTCTTCGTCAACTTACGCAACCCACTTTGGCTCAAAACCCTCTTGCGGTCGCTATACCGGCACTAGGGGAAGGAGTCAAATTTGAGCTCAAACCGTGCCTTATTCACTTACTTCTATCCTTCCATGGGCTAAGTGGTATAGACTCCATCAAGCACCTTGGGAAGTTCCACACTGTTTGTATGAGCATGAAGCCGGCCAACATTACCGAAGAACAAATCAAGATGAGGGCATTCGGCTTCACACTCAAGGATTCGGCGGATGATTGGTATTACCACCTTCCATCCGGGAGCATTGACACTTGGGAAAACCTTCACAAAGCGTTTTTGGAGAAATACTTTCCAGCTAAAAAGGCCAATAGCTTGAAGAAAGCTATAAGCAACATCGAGCAAAAGGCAACCGAAACTCTCTACGAGTACTTCGAAAGGTTTGCACGCCTCCGATCCAGCTGTCCTTTCCATGGATATTCAACTCAAGATCTAGTCTTGTACTTGTACAATGGCTTGCTAGACAATGAAAGGAGGATCGTCGATGCGGCTTGCGGAGGTAATATTCTTAACTCTACTCGTGACCTTGTTTGGAAAAGATACAGGAACTAGCGGAAGGGACTCGGAACTTTGGAAGGACCCCGGCTAAGAAAGGACTTCATGCCGTGAGTTCCGGGAAGAACGAGATTTCCACCGAGCTAGCGGAACTGAAGGAAATGGTGAAGAGGCTAACACTTATGGGAACACCGCAACAGATAAAAGCTTGTGGAGTTTGTGCTGACCCATATCATCCAATGGACATGTGTCCACAAGTTCAAGATGACGATGATAAAGTAAACGCAATGGGTTATGGACAACCACAACAACAAAGACCTAGGAACGATCCCTATACACAAAATTTCATGCCAAATTGGCGTGACCAACAGAATTTTCGTTGGAGGGATCAACAAAACAAACAACAGCAGCCACGCCAAGGTAAGTATCACTCAGCTGAAGATATGTTGCAGGTTTTGATTAAACACTTTGCTACTCATGTCCAAACAACAAAATCAAGCATCAAGAACCTTGAGAAGCAAGTTGGTCAAATGGCGGAAGCTATTTCAAGAACCGAATCAAGGCTTTCCGGGGGATTGCCTTCCCAGATGTTTATAAACCCTAAGGAGAATGTTAGTGCCCTAACATTAAGGAGTGGGAAGCAAATTCGACACGAATCAACGAAAGAGCCACTAAGCGAACCCTCTGTCGTTATTTCCGCACCCACAGCCGCCCCTACGGCTGCAGCTGCGCCGAGCCCCGAAGGAAGGAGGCCCCTGCGGCTGGCTGCCCTCGCCCCTACGGTGACAGCCCTTGAGCCGCCCCTGCGCCTTCAAGCCGACGCCCCTGCGGAAAACACAACAGAAGGTCCTGTTGAAAAGGATACTTACGTCCGGCCTAACTTTCCTCCGTTGTACTCCGAAAAGCCACCAGCCCCTTTTCCTGAAGCATTAAAGGAGCGAAGAATCATAGAGGACAAGGACCTTTTTGAGAATTTCTCTAAATGCGAGGTAAACATTCCCCTCCTTAAGTTGGTGAAAAATATTCCTAAGTATGCTCGTTTTTTGAAGGAACTTTGCACTATCAAGAGAAATCAAAAGCTAAAGGGGAAATAGAAAGTGCAAATGAGTGAGCATGTGTCGGCAGTTTTCCAAAGAAGAATGCCCAAAAAATGCAGCGATCCGGGCATGGTAAGCATTCCTTGTATTATAGGGGAAACCCGCTTTGACAAAGCAATGCTTGATCTCGGTGCTTCTATTAATGTCTTCCGATATTCAATTTACAAATCACTTGGCTTTTGGCCACTAATGGAAACTAGGATTGTAGTACAACTTGCCGATAGATCTAATGTTTACCCGAAAGGGATAATTGAAGATGTATTAGTGATGGTAGACAACCTAATTTTTCCTGCTGATTTCTTTGTAATGGATATGGAAAATGACTCGCATGCTGCACCCATTCTGTTAGGAAAGCCATTTCTAAAAACGGCTAGGACTAAAATTGATTATGTTAGTGGAAAATTGACCATGGAGTTTGATGGAGAAGTAGTGGAATTTGACAATTATGATGCAATGAAATTTCCTAGCGATGATCATTCTCTATGTGCTATTGACGTCGTTGAACCTTTTGTGCAAGATGTTTTTGATAACTCTGATGTGGATGAATTAAGAAATGTGATTGAGCATGACATTGATGGTTTCAAATCAGATTATGTGTTAACATCTAGCATGAAAGAGGCCCTAGCCCAATTAGATGGCCATAAAAGGCTACCTATCTCCAATTTGGCCATTGGGCCCACTTTACTAACCCCAAGCGAAAAGCTTGTTCCATCCATAGTGCAGGCACCGGAAATAGAATTGAAGGATCTTCCGTCACACCTCAAGTATGTTTTCCTTGGAGCACACAACACCTTGCCGGTGATCATCTCCAATAAGTTGACCACGGGACAAGAAGATAAGTTGGTGAACGTACTAAAGGAGCACAAGACGGCCCTCGGATGGACTATTGCGGACATAAAGGGGATAAGTCCTTCCACCTGCATGCATAGGATTTTGCTTGAGGACGAAGCCAAGCCCTCTAGGCAACCTCAACGGAGGTTGAACCCACCAATGATGGATGTGGTCAAAAAGGAAGTGTTGAAACTCCTCCAAGTGGACATGATCTTTCCTATCTCGGATAGCACTTGGGTTAGTCCAACCCAAGTAGTTCCAAATAAGGGAGGCATCACCTTGGTGGAAAATCAACATGAAGAGATGGTCCCGAGCAAAACACAAACTGGATGGAGAGTTTGCATTGACTACCGCAAGCTCAATAAGGTAACACGAAAAGACCATTTTCCATTACCTTTTATTGATCAAATGTTGGAACGTCTTGCAGGTCATAAATACTATTGTTTCATGGATGGATATTCGGGCTATTTCCAAATAGCCATCGCACCAGAAGATCAAGAGAAAATGACGTTCACTTGCCCATTTGGCACTTTTGCATATCGCATAATGCCCTTTGGACTTTGTAATGCGCCGGGCACTTTCCAATGGTGCATGATAAGTATTTTCTCCGAATACATAGAAAATTTCATTGAAGTCTTCATGGATGATTTTACCGCCCATGGAGACATTTTTGACGCATGTTTAGGGCATTTAAAACTTGTTCTTGAAAAATGTGTTGAAACCAACTTAATTCTTAATTCGGAAAAATGTCATTTCATGGTCGAACAAGGAATTGTGCTAGGACATGTGATATCCTCAAAAGGGAAAGAGGTAGATAAGGCAAGGTTGATGTTATTCAAAATTTACCTTATCCTACTAATGTTCGGGAAATCCGATCTTTTCTGGGTCATGTAGGTTTCTACTGACGATTCATCAAGGACTTTTCAAAGATCTCAGCTCCCCTGTGTGAATTGCTCAAGAAAGATGTAACCTTCATAGTAGATGAGGATTGCAAGAAGGCTTTCGATACGCTGAAATCGTGTCTCACCACCGCTCCGATCATCCGTTCTCCGGATTGGGAGAAACCTTTTGAAATCATGTGTGACGCCAGTGACTACGCTGTCGGAGCTGTCTTAGGAAAAAAAGACGGAAGGGCCTCTCATGTGATCCATTATGCGTCTATGACACTAAATGGAGCACAAAGGAATTACTCCACCACCAAGAAGGAGATGTTGGCAGTAGTTTTTGCCCTTGAGAAGTTCAGGCAATACTTACTTGGGGTAAAGGTAATTATTTTCACTGACCATGTAGCCCTTAGATACCTCATGGAAAAGAAGGAGGCCAAACCACGATTAATCCGTTGGGTGCTCCTTCTAAGCGAATTTAACCTAGAAATAAGGGACAAAAAGGGAGCTGAGAATCTGGTGGCAGATCATTTGAGCAGACTAGTGCAAGAGGAGGAAGAATCAGGAAAAGAAAGAGAGATAGCTGGAAGCTTTCCAGACGATACATTTTACACAACTCTCTGTTGTGTATCCGCCCCCGCGCCTCACACCAGCCGCCCCTTCAGCTTTGTCTAGGCGCCCCTGCGGAATTGTTGACAGAGGTTTGTCTTAAGCTTCAATCTTTTAAGCCTTGGTTTGCTGACATTGTGAACTTCATTGTCAGGAAAGAGTATCCTCCAGACTTCACCAAGGCACAACAGAGAAAGTCAAAGATGAGGCTCGACACTACGTTTGGGACGATCCTATCCTTACCTTTGGAAATATTGTAGTGATCAAGTGATCCGGCGTTGTATTACGGACAATGAGGTACAATCCGTCCTAACTTTCTGTCATTCTGAAGTATGTGGGGGGCACTTTGGAGCAAACAAAACTGCAAGAAAAGTTTTGGATGCCAGTTTCTTTTGGCCACACATTTTTCGAGACGCTTTTGCGTTTTGTAAAGTGTGTGATAGATTCCAAAGGGTGGGAAATCTTTCAAGGAGACATGAAATGCCCCAAACCTCTCTTATATTTTGTGAAATATTTGACGTTTGGGGAATTGATTTCATGGGGCCATTTCCTACGTCATTCGGGAACACATATATTTTGCTTGCGGTGGACTATGTTTCCAAGTGGGTGGAAGCAAAGGCCACCAAAACTGATGATTCAAGAGTGGTTGCAGCATTTCTTAAGGAAAATATCTTTGCTAGATTTGGAATTCCGAAAGCCTTAATCAGTGATAGGGGTACCCATTTCTGCAACAAGACGATCACGGCGCTACTTAAGAAGTACCATGTTCACCAACGAGTATCAACAGCCTATCATCCTCAAACAAACGGCCAAACGGAGGTATCCAACCGGGAAATAAAGACCATACTTGAAAAGACGGTTTCTCCCGAGCGGGAGGATTGGAGTGCAAGGCTAAATGATGCCCTATCGGAATGTATCTTTTTAGGCTCGTGTTTGGGAAAGCTTGTCACCTACCGGTGGAGTTAGAACACAAGGCTTGGTGGGCGGTAAAGAAGTGCAACATGAACATAGAAGAAGTAGGAGAATTCCGGAAACTACAATTGCAAGAGTTGGAGGAACGTGATGCATATGACCATGCTACCACATACAAAGAAAAAACCAAAGCATGGCATGACCGGAACATCCTCCGGAAGGACTTCAAGGTAGGTAATAAGGTACTTCTCTTCCAATCCCATTTGATACTCTTTGCAGGTAAGCTACGTTCAAGATGGACACGGCCGTTCATAGTAGCCGAAGTATACCCTCACGGGGCTGTGGATCTCTATGACCCGTAGACGCACAAGGTGTTTAAGGTGAATAGCCAAAGGATAAAGCTTTACCTTGAAGAAGTCAAGGACGATCCAATTGATGAGATTGTACTAGAAGAGGCACAATCAGAGAAGTAGAGATCTTACGTCAAGCCAACGACGTAAAACAAAGGCGCTTCTCGGGAGGCAACCCGAAGGAATAAGAAGAGGAGCTTTTGTCAAGAAACCCGCCCCTGCGGTTTGATACACCGCCCCTGCGGTGACACTCAGGCCAGCACCGCCCCCAGCGCTGGGCCTGCGCCTGCAACACGCTGGTCACCGCCCCCGCGGTGACATCCCCACACCCCTGTTAGCATGAAATATTGTGACATTCTAGGCACGTTTTCTAAGTGTATTTGATTCATATTGATGGTCTTTGATTAAGCATTGTCGCATTTGTGAGCTAGTTTGCCTATATTGTCGATATAGATGTCTACACTAGCTTTATGTTGATTATAGGTGATTGAGAGCCATTTCCGAACGGAATCGAGCAAAGATGAGTTGATTGAGTATGTCCATGGATTGAGGGCATTCTTAGGAGCAAAATGGATGTCAACTTCAGGAATGCACGAGGCTAGGGAAGAATCACGTTCTTGCCCTAAACCACGCTCTAAAATACAGCCGTACTACGAACCACGTTCAGTTCCACGGCCGTGGAACCCTGCAGGAGAAGCGTGGTTCATTCCAGAAGCTTTTACAGTCGTGGAATCCATGGTTCAAACCGTGTTGATTTCCACGCTCTAAATTACGGTCGTGGAACCTTCCACGACCGTGATCTTGGCGATCCGTTTCGCCACATTTTAAGCCACGATCTTTCAGAAGATTGGGTCGGGCCGATACTTTATCTTGCCCTATAAAAAGACGGATGAAGAGAGATTCCGTCACCTCTGCTTAGAGAATTTTACACCTTCGCTTACGCATAGACGCATCTAACGTTCACGCTGGGAGTTGCCCTAATCTCGCACTTTTGGTAGAGATTGCTGTTGAGACTTCCGGATTGACGGAAGATCGAAGATTTGGAAGATTATTGCAAGAAGATTTCTCTTCTTGTTTAGGTTTGACTTAGAAGACGGATTGACATCCCGTTCTTCCTTCTTACCTACGATTGTGTTTGTTTGTCCTATTCTGAATCTTGTGACGATATTTGTTTTTGATTGTGACTTTGAGATTGGTTTGAGGTTTATTGAAAGTTTTCGGAAGTTTTCATCTTTCAATCTTTTAATTCTTGAATTTGATATCAACATGACGGTTATTGGCTAAAAACCCTTAACAATTCTAAGGTGAAGGGTTCATAGTTATGGCTTAGATGATGATAGATTGATCATAAACAAATTAGACCCTGAGAGTTAGAGAAATCGTCGACGAACCCTAAATCACGGTTTGTTCTTGAGTTCCATGACCGTGGAATCTCAAGATCCACCCGTAATTTCCCTTAAGTTTACGAACCTGCTTTTACTTTAATCCAAAGTTAAAGGTTAGCTTTAACTTAGTCTTGGCTTGCCTTTTCTAGGTGGTAGTGAAGCCTCAACAAGCTCTACCTCGATTGTGAGTGTCACAACCTCAATCGGTTAAGTTAGTCTTGATCCTTGGATTACAAGTTTGGGTATTTGACATTAATTCTTGCCTTTAGAACCTTTCTATATTGAAGCCTCAACAACCTGTATAGAGAGTGTCTTGTAGGTGAGTCACATAAGGTTTTTGGAACTTCACCGTACGATTACCTTACATTTGCATACCTTTGCATATCTCAACTCTGTCTTATATCATTAGTATATCTTGAATCGATTGCCACAACTGGATACTTGGATCTTTAGGATTGTTGTTTTCCCAATATTTGCAAAAACTCTCATATTTACTCGCTTGATAATCTGCAATTGAATTTGTTCCCACCCAAATCCCTGTGTTCGATACTCTGGAATTCTTGCATAACTATATCGATTCGTACACTGCGGGTTCGCTTGCTTGATTCTAGTTTTATAATTAAATCTTATTTGCACGCACATTTAGGGGCGAACAAGTTTTTGGCGCCGTTGCCGGGGATTTTGTTTCGGCCGAATTCGGTTGCCGGCTGTCAAGCTTGGGAGCTTGCTCTCGTTATTTGATATTACTTTGAGTGCATGCGCAAATCTAGGAACACCGAAGATCTCTTACCTCTTGATCAAGAGCTAGAGAAAACTTTAAGGCAAAAGCGCAAGGAAAAGAAGATGGCTGAAGAACACGAAAGCGATCTTCAGGCGGAGTTAGCGGAGAAAGCCAATGGAATGAGAACATCCGCCGGGATGAAATGGATTGTCATCAATCTCAAGTTAACAATCTACAGGATATGATTTTCCAAATGAGGATAGAACTAAGCGACCTTAAGAATAAGGGAAGCAAGAAATCCTCAAGAAGGGCATCAAGATCTAGAAGAAGAAGTCACTCACCCGCTGATGATAGTGATTCTTCCATGCCACCGCTAGAGGAGATTGATCCCACGATCAATGTGAATCCTTTCCATCCACGAGGAGCTGCTAATCGCCGTATCCCGCCTAGGAATGCGAGGATCGAACGTGTGGATGATGACCCAAGAACTCTTGGACAAAGGATGGATCCAACACAACAACCACGCCGCTTGGGCGTGAATTTTGATGCTGAAGATGTACAAGGGTTTAGCTTCAACCCTCAAGTTATTACTCTTGTTCGCCAAAACCAATTTGGCGGGACAAGCGCTGAATCTCCACACCAACACTTGCAAAACTTTGAGTGTATGATGGAGACAATGAGACCGAAGAGCGCTACTACCAACAACTATAAGCTCAAGCCTTTCTTCTTCTTCTTGAAGGGGAAAACGTTGTCTTGGTACCAAGCTCTTCCTAGGGGGAAACTAGACACGTGGGAAGACCTTTCCGCGGAGTTCCTCACCAAATTCATCCCGCCATCCAAAACGGCGGAACTTAGAGGTAAGATCAATGCATTTTCCATGAGGTCTAACGAAAGTTTGTTTCAATCATGGGAAAGGTTTCAGGACTTGTTATTGGATTGCCTCATCATGGCATATCCAAGCTTGCATTGTTGGAAATTTACTACAAGGGGCTGGATGCGGGGACGCAATTCAACCTCCAATCCCTCTCATGTGGAACATTCATGGACATGAGAGAAGATGACGCTTGGGACTTCATTGAGAAGCAAGCAAGGGTCATAGAGAAGTATTCCCACCGGAAGGTGGAAGGAAATCGTGTGGAGCAAGGAGCAAAGCTCACACATGAAGCTCAAAATCAGATTTTCTCCCTCAACAATGAGATCAAAGAGTTGAAGGAGGCTATCAAGACCAACTTCCCAAAGCAACAAGGGAAGGATGTTGGCTACTTGGGCAACAACAATGGCGGTGATAACACAAACCGCAACAACAACAACAATAACCGGAACAATAACCGGAACAATTGGAATGGCAACAACAACAACAACCGGAACAACAATTGGAACAACAATAGGGGTTCAAACAACAACAATTGACGCTCCAATCAACAAAATTCCGGTAACTCTTATCCTTCCAATTCTAGTTCACTAACTCCACCTTCCTCTTCCTCTACTCCTTTGAAAAGCCAGGGGCAATCATCTAATGGAGGAAACAATTCGGAGAAGGAGAAGCCCGATCCCATGTTGGAAACGATTTTGGGAAAGCTTCAAGGGTTGGAGAACCGCATCATCAAGGTTGACGATCAAATTTCTAAGGTTGATAAAGCTCAAAAGGTTTTAGAAAACCAAATGTTCAGCCATGCGGAGGAAGTTCCTAGGAATCAAGGGAAACTTCCAGGAAAGACGGAGGACAACCCTAAGGGAAGGGTGATGGCAATCACAACTAGGAGCGGAGTGACTACCACCGATCCGCAGCCTAAGTTTGTTGAAGTCCCCGTAGAGAAAGACAAAGAGAAGGGGAAGGAGAAGGAAGATGTCTACATTCCTCCTCCAGCTTACAAACCTCCCCTACCATTCCCTCAATCTAGAGCGAGAGCGCGCCTAGATAAACAGTTTGGTAAGTTCATAGAACTCATGAGTAAGCTGCATATTAATATACCCTTCATTGATGCTATTGTAGGTATGCCGGCTTATGGCAAGTTCTTGAAGGAGCTCCTCTCTAACAAGAGGAAGCTAGAAGACTTCGGTGAGGTCAAGATGAGTTCGGATTCTTCGGATCTCATCAAGACCATGAAGGAGAAAATGCCCCCAAAGTTGAAGGATCCGGGGTCATTTTGCATTCCCATAGGAGTGGGAGATGTCACTTATGACGCTTTATGTGACTTAGGAGCAAGTGTGAGCATCATACCACTTGCATTGTGCAAGAAGATCGGTTTAGGCGATCCTAAACCGGTGAAGATGACGTTATACATGGCGGATCGATCCATCACTTACCCCGTCGGTATTGTAGAAGACGTCCCGGTCAAGCTAGGTAAATTCTTTGTTCCCATTGATTTTGTCGTGCTTGACATTCATGAAGATAGTCCGGTCCCGATCATACTCGGGAGACCGTTTCTTGCAACTTCCGGCTGCATAGTCGATTGCAAGAATGGTAGACTCGCTTTTGATATAGGGGAAGAGAAAGTAGAGTTCGTTCTTTCCACTCTAGTGAAGGAGCCAATCTTTGATGAGGATATATTCGATATCCAAGATGAAGAAGGGTTGTCTAGGGAGGAGGTAAGTGCGATTCTCTTTAACGATCCTTTACAAAAAGTTATCACTATGAGTCTAACCAATGTAGGGGAAGAAGAAGAGTGCAATGAGGCAATTGAAGCCTTAGAAGCACAAGAAGAGATGCATGAAGTGGAATTTGAAAAACTCCACGATGAAGCTGAAAACGTGAGAATCCACGGCCATACAGTGTATTCCACGGCCGTGGATTTCACAACCAAAACCGTGTCCCACTCCAGAGAGTTATACGGTCGTGGAGAAGATATGACAACCGTATTTCCCTTCCACGCCCTAAACCACGGCCGTGGAGGACATGAGGAACCCGTAATTTTGGGCATTGAAAGGGGTGATCGAGATACTTCTTCAACTTCTTCTGATTCTTCACCCACACACTCCACATCCTTAGAAACTTCTAAGGAGACATCGGATGTTACTCAAGGATCATTGGAAGCTCCGAAAGCGATGGAACTAAAACCACTTCCTACTCATCTAAGGTACGCTTTTCTAGGACCTAAATCTACCTTTCCGGTTATTGTTAGTTCCGATCTAAGTATAGATGAACATAATCAGCTCATGATTGTCCTTAGGAAACATAGGAAAGCTTTAGGCTATACTATTGAGGACTTAGTAGGAATTAAACCCTCCCTATGCATGCATAAGATACTAATGGAGGAAGATTTTAGAACTTCAAGACAACCTCAAAGGCGGTTAAATCCGACCATGAAGGAGGTTGTCAAGAAGGA
Source organism: Fagopyrum esculentum (assembly GCA_033239045.1). NCBI lineage: Eukaryota > Viridiplantae > Streptophyta > Magnoliopsida > Caryophyllales > Polygonaceae > Fagopyrum > Fagopyrum esculentum. The sequence continues at coordinate 100,340,796 of BSUD01000007.1, read as the reverse complement.
AATTCTTGAGCTTCTTGATGCAGGTATCATCTACCCTATCTCCGATAGTAAGTGGGTGAGTCCAGTTCAAGTAGTTCCGAAGAAGGGAGGAATGACGGTCATCACCAACAAGAACAACGAACTCATTCCTACCCGAACTGTGACGGGATGGCGGATGTGCATAGACTACCGCAAGCTCAATAATGCAACACGGAAGGATCACTTCCCATTGCCATTCATTGATCAAATGCTTGAAAGGTTAGCACAACATTCACATTTTTGCTACCTTGACGGTTATAGTGGTTTCTTTCAGATTCCGATACATCCGTATGATCAAGAGAAGACCACATTCACGTGCCCATGGGGTACGTGAATGTGGTCTTCTGATTCTTCTTCAACTTCTTCTGATTCTTCTCCCACACACTCAATACCCTTAGAGACTTCTAAGGCGACATCGGATGCTCCTCAAGAATCGTTGGAAGCTCCGAAATCGATTGAACTAAAACCACTTCCTACTCATCTAAGGTACGCTTTTCTAGGACCTAATTCTACCTTTCCGGTTATCATTAGTTCCGAACTAAGCATAGATGAACATAATCAACTCATGATTGTCCTTAGGAAACATAGGAAAGCTTTAGGCTACACTATTAAGGACTTAGTAGGAATTAAACCCTCCCTATGCATGCATAAGATACTAATGGAGGAGGACTTTAGAACTTCAAGACAACCTCAAAGGCGGTTGAATCCGACCATGAAGGAGGTTGTCAAGAAGGAAATTCTTAAACTTCTTGATGCAGGTATCATCTACCCTATTTCCGATAGTAAGTGGGTGAGTCCAGTTCAAGTAGTTCCGAAGAAGGGAGGAATGACGGTCATCACCAACAAGAACAACGAACTCATTCCTACCCGAACCGTGACGGGATGGTGGATGTGTATAGACTACCGCAAGCTCAACAATGCAACGCGGAAGGATCACTTCCCATTGCCGTTCATTGATCAAATGCTTGAAAGGTTAGCACAACATTCATATTTTTGCTACCTTGACGGTTATAGTGGTTTCTTTCAGATTCCGATACATCCGGATGATCAAGAGAAGACCACATTCACGTGCCCGTGGGGTACGTCTGCTTATAGGAGAATGCTGTTCGGGCTTTGCAACGCCCCAGCCACCTTCCAACGGTGCATGATGGCCATCTTCTCCGAATACAAAGAGGAAATCATGGAAGTCTTCATGGACGACTTCTCCGTATACGGTTCCTCTTTTAACGATTGCCTTTCTAACCTTTCTCTTGTTTTGCAATGGTGTGAAGACACTAACCTAGTTCTTAATTGGGAGAAGTGTCAATTTATGGTTAAGGAAGGAATCGTATTAGGTCACTTAATCTCTAGTAGAGGGATAGAAGTAGATAAAGCTAAGATAGAGACCATAGAGAAACTTCCTCCCCCAACTTCGGTGAAAGGGATAAGAAGTTTCCTAGGACATGCTGGATTTTATAGACGTTTCATTAAGGACTTTTCTAAGATATCAAAACCGCTCACTAATTTATTGATGAAAGATGCAGTTTTTGAGTTTTCGCAGGAATGTTTGGATGTGTTTAACACAATTCGGCAAGCTCTAATTTCAGCGCCTATTATCCAACCTCCGGATTGGACTCTTCCCTTTGAGGTTATGTGCGATGCTAGTGACGTAGATATAGGAGCTGTTCTTGGACAACGAAAGGAAGGGCGAACCCACGCCATATACTATGCTAGCAAGACGCTAGATGAAGCACAGCTCAACTACGCCACTACCGAGAAAGAGTTTTTAGCCATTATCTATGCTATTGACAAGTTTCGCTCTTATCTTGTAGGTGCAAAGGTGATTGTCTACACGGATCATGCTGCGATCCAGTTGCTCCTTGCGAAGAAAGATGCGAAGCCTAGGCTAATTAGATGGATTCTTCTCCTACAAGAATTCGATCTTGAGATCCGCGACAAGAAAGGTTCAGAAAATTCTGTTGCGGATCATTTGAGTCGCCTAACACATCTAGAGGACGACCATTTACCCATCGATGACTCCTTCCCAGACGAACACCTACACCTTATTGAAGAGTGCATCGATGTGATCTCCAAAGGTAACGGACCATGGTTTGCTGATTTTGTTAACTATTTGGTTTGTCAGGAGATACCACCCGGACTATCCTACGCACAAAGGAAGAAGTTCTTTAAGGATGTCCGGGAATACTTTTGGAACGAGCCTCTCCTCTTCAAGAGAGGTCCGGATGGCATCATTCGGCGATGTGTGCCGGAAGATGAGATGCAAAGTGTCATCCGCCATTGTCATTCACTACCTTGTGGAGGACACGCTAGTTTGAACAAGACTAGCACAAAGGTATTGCAATCTGGATTCTTTTGGCCTACTTTATTTAGATATGTGCAATCCTTTGTTTCTTGCTGCGATGGTTGTCAAAGAACAAGCAATATCTCTAGGAGGAATGAGATGCCCCTCAACAACATCCAAGAGGTGGAGATTTTCGACGTTTGGGGAGTTGATTTCATGGGACCGTTCCCATCATCTTGTGGAAACCAATACATACTCTTAGCGGTGAATTATGTTTCTAGATGGGTGGAAGCAATTGCCTCTCCCACCAATGATGCCATGGTGGTGGTTAAGTTCTTTAACAAGACCATCTTCCCACGATTTGGGACACCAAGGACTATCATTAGTGATGGAGGTTCTCACTTCATCGCCCGGTGCTTTGAAGCTCTTCTAGCTAAGTATGGGGTTACTCACAAGATCGCCACCCCTTATCATCCACAAACAAGTGGACAAGTTGAGATCTCAAATCGGGAGATCAAAGGAATTCTAGAGAAGACGGTTTCAAGGACTAGGAAGGATTGGTCCTTGAAGCTTGATGATGCATTATGGGCGTACCGGACTGCGTACAAGACTCCCATAGGAACCACACCATACAACCTTATGTATGGGAAGTCTTGTCACTTGCCGGTGGAGTTGGAGCATAAAGCGTTTTGGGCCATCAAATGGTTGAATTTTGGCATGAAGGAAGCGGGAGAGAAGCGTCTCTTAGACCTTAATGAGTTGGAAGAACTCCGCTTGAATGCCTATGAAAACGCCAAGATTTATAAGGAGAGAGCAAAGCGTTGGCATGATAAGCACATCATTCCAAAGGACTTCAAAGAAGGAGATCAAGTTCTTCTCTTCAATTCAAGGCTTCGTCTCTTTCCAGGTAAGCTTAAATCTCGTTGGACCGGACCTTTTCTAATTAAGCGTATTTTCCCTCATGGTGCAGTTGAAGTATGGGGTGAAACGGACGGAAGCTTTAAGGTGAACGGCCAACGACTCAAGAAGTATACGCCGGAACTCCAAACTAAAGAGTTCGCGCCTACCGCACTCGAATAAGTGCGAGCTGGTCTAGCTACGGACCTTAAACAAAGCGCTTCTTGGGAGGCAACCCAAGGTATTGCATTTTTGTTTTTGTTTTCGATTCATAGTTTAGCTTAGAATAGACGTTGGTGATTAGCCATCCTCGGGCTTTTTCTATTTTTCGAGGTGCATCCACACCGGGCACACATACCAAAGCTCGTTAGGACTATTGGTTTATTTGACTTTGGCAAGGCACCAACACCCGATTATGTGAAGTGTACCGAGTTACTTGTCATTTAAACCAACGCCCCAAACCTATATTTTTGGCTACACTTTCACAACAAATTCAGCATTTTATTCATGACATTCTTTCATCAACATCTTTACCCCACACTTGCTTTTCACCACATCAACACACTAACATGCTCCTATTCCCGGATGGGTCAAAAGAGGTCAATTTATATCCATTGAGGTGCTCAAACAATCATGATCAAGATGAGAAGTAGAGAAAGATGAATTGCCTCATTCATTCCTAGATGGTATGCAAGAACTATCATGTAATTTCGACCTTCAATACTCAATCCATTCTAGGCAAACATCATGATCACAAATCATCCATGGAATTCAAGAGAAGTACGTCAAGTCCACATATGCATTCATCAATTTAACACATAAGGCCATTCCATAGCCAATCCACAAGACAAGATTCATCATTAGGGTCGTATCCAAGCCTAGAAAGCACAAAATTTTTTTAGATTTTCTGATTTTTATAGGATTTTTCAAAATGAATATATACAATGCAAGTCATGTGCAAATATTAAACTACCCTAGATGCTCATCATGCAAAAGATCATGCAAACCCCACCCCATACTTAGAAACACATTGTCCCCAATGTGTAAATGAAGTAAAGAAGAGTGAAAGAGGGTTCTCACAATGTAAAAATGGTTTGCTATGGTATTTGGGATTCTCAAGTGGAATTAATGTTGGATGATCCTATCAACAATGGTAGAGAGCTCTAAGCATTCATCAAAGCGTCGGGACCCGCGCTAGGCACCGCTAGCCGTCCAAGTTCCGCGTCCGCTCCACCCATAATTGATGAGGGGTTCATCATCATCATTCACATGCCATGCAAGGCTTCCAATGCTACTAAGGCTCTAGCACACACACTAAGTAGACAAAACACACACAAAAATAGAAAAAATCTAAAACGAAAACAAAACGAGAAAGGGAAAATGTTACCAATGGGTTGCCTCCCACCAAGCGCTTCTTTAAGATCATTAGCTTGACCAAACTCGGGGGCGTCTTATTCGAGGTGAAGTGGGGCAATCATATCCACCGGAGCTCCCGGGATATACTTCTTCAACCGGTGCCCATTCACCTTGAAATCTCCACAATGCTCCCCTCCTATCTCAATAGCTCCATGGGGAAAGATCTTCTTCACAACATATGGCCCGGTCCATCTTGATTTTAGCTTTCCAGGGAAAAGCCGCATCCTTGAGATGAAGAGAAGGACAAGGTCGCCTTCACTCAACTCTTTCGGGATGAGGCGCTTGTCATGCCACCGTTTGGTCCTCTCCTTGTAGATCCGGGCATTCTCATAAGCATCCAACCGGATCTCTTCAAGGGCGTTCATATCGAGCAACCTCTTCTATCCTGCCTCCTTGAGGTCAAAATTTAGCCACTTAATGGCCCAATAAGCTCTATGCTCTATCTCCACCGGAAGGTGGCAAGATTTGCCATAGACCAACTTGTAAGGAGTGGTGCTAAGTGGTGTCTTGAAAGCGGTCCTATATGCCCACAAGGCATCATCAAGCTTCATAGCCCAATCTTTTCTTGTCCTAGAGACCGTCTTCTCAAGAATTCCCTTTATCTCCTGGTTGGAGATCTCCACTTGGCCACTAGTTTGGGGATGGTAAGGTGTTGCCACCTTATGAGTCACCCCATACTTAGCCAAAAGTGCCCCAAAGTTCCTATTGGTGAAGTGCTTCCCTCCATCACTTATGATCACCCTTGGTGTTCCAAACCTAGGAAAGATCAATCGGTTGAAGAACCGCACCACAACCTTGGCGTCATTTGTAGGAGAAGCGATTGCCTCCACCCATCTTGAGACATAATCAACCGCCAATAGGATGTAGAGGTTGCCACACGAAGAAGGGAATGGTCCCATGAAGTCCACACCCCACACATCAAAAATTTCCACTTCTTGTATGTTGTTCAAGGGCATCTCATTTCTCCTTGAGATGTTGCCCGTCCTTTGGCAAGCATCACAAGCTACCACAAAGCTTTGCACATCCTTGAACAAACTTGGCCAAAAGAAGCCCGATTGCAACACTTTAGCACATGTCTTGTGTGAGCTAGCATGCCCTCCACATGGCAAGGAATGACAATGGCGGATCACACTCTCCACCTCATCTTCCGGTATGCATCTTCTAAACATTCCATCCGGCCCTCTCTTGAACAAAAGTGGTTCACTCCAATAGTAGTGCCTCACATCCTTGAAGAACTTCTTCCTTTGGGCATATGTTAAACCGGGAGGCACTTCCTCACACACTAAGTAGTTCACAATGTCGGCAAACCATGGCTCGCTTCCTCTGGACACTTGGAACAAGCATTCCTCCACCATTTGCAATTGCTCATCCCGGAACGAGTCATCAATCGGGATGTCATCTCTTTCAAGCTCCAATGGTGGGAGTCTACTAAGGTGATCCGCCACGGAGTTCTCGGATCCCTTCTTGTCCCGGATTTCCAAATCGAACTCTTGAAGAAGGAGGATCCACCGAATCAACCTTAGTGTGGTATCCTTCTTTGTAAGTAGATAACGGATCGCAGCATGATCCGTATAAACTATGACCTTCGCTCCAACAAGATATGAGCAGAACATCTCAAATGCATACACAACCGCTAGCAACTCCTTCTCGGTGGTAGCATAATTGAGTTGGGCGTCATCTAGCGTCTTGCTAGCATAATAAATGACATGAGTTCGCCCATCTTTCCTTTGCCCCAAAACAGCCCCAACGGCTACATCGCTTGCATCACACATGATCTCAAATGGTAAACTCCAATCCGGAGGTTGCATGATAGGTGCGGAGATCAAGGCGTTCTTCAATCTACAAAAAGCCTCAAGGAAATCTTTGGGGAAAACAAATTCAACATCCTTCATTAGTAGGTTAGTGAGAGGCTTAGAAATTTTAGAGAAGTCTTGAATAAACCTCCGGTAAAAACCGGCGTGCCCTAAGAAACTCCTTACCCCTTTCACCGAGGTAGGTGGTGGCAACTTCTCTATCGTTTCAATCTTGGCCCTATCAACCTCAATGTCACGGTTAAACACCAAGTGTCCTAACACAATACCTTCACTTACCATGAAGTGGCATTTTTCCCAATTTAAGACAAGATTTGTCTCCTCACATCTTTGTAATACTAATGACAAGTTAGCCAAGCAATTATCAAAGGAAGAACCATAAACAAAGAAATCATCCATGAACACTTCCGTGATATTTTCAATGTATTCCGAAAAGATAGCCATCATACACCTTTGGAAGGTGGCGGGTGCATTACACAACCCAAATGGCATTCTCCTATATGCAAAAGTACCCCATGGACATGTAAATGTGGTTTTCTCTTGGTCATCGGGGTGGATAGGGATTTGGAAGAATCCACTATAGCCATCTAAGTAGCAAAAATGAGAATGTTGAGCTAACCTCTCTAGCATTTGGTCAATGAAGGGGAGAGGGAAGTGATCTTTCCTAGAGGCCATGTTCAACTTCCTATAGTCAATGCACATTCTCCACCCTGTAACCGTCCTAGTTGGGATTAGTTCATTGTTCTCATTGGTCACTACGGTCATCCCACCCTTCTTAGGAACTACATGAACGGGACTAACCCACTTACTATCCGAAATAGGGTAGATAATCCCCGCATCTAGCAACTTAATGATTTCCTTTTTGACTACTTCTTTCATTATGAGATTTAATCTTCTTTGATGTTCAATAGAGAGCTTATGATTATCTTCCATCAATATCTTATGCATGCACAAAGAAGGTTTTATCCCAACCAAATCATCAATAGTATAGCCAATGGCTTTCCTATGCAATCTTAGTTCATGCAACAACTTAGCAAGCTCATCATCATTCAAGCATGCATTAACAATCACCGGATATGTTGAATTATCACCAAGAAAAGAATACTTTAAATGAGAGGGGAGGGGGTTAAGTTCGAGTTTAGGACGACCTTTATCGATTGGAGACGATCCAAATAACGTTGGATGAGATGAATCCAAAGCAAATGAAGACCCTTCAAGGCTCCTTGAAGCTTGATCATCAATGAAGTCTGATTCTGGGGAAACCACGGTTGGAACTGTAACACCCCAAATTCTGAGAACTCGGGGAGTTACTGGTTAGGACCTCACAATGGGTCCCGACCTTAGTTTGACAACAATTTAACTTGGATCTTACAACAAGGCACAAAAGTATTTAAAACATTTGAAAACTTTAAACAATGTATACATGAAGCATATGTATCAGCCTTACAAAGCAAAGGTACCAAAACGACACATAAGAAGAACAGAAGACATCCCGTCCCCAACTAAATAAGTACGTGGACCCGGCTGACCATTCCCTGCGGATCTCTCTACAACTGTTTTAACCTGCAAGACATCTACAAGCGGTATAAAACCGTTAGCTAACATTCCATGCATAGGTATAAAGGTAAAAGCACAAACACACAACATACACAATCAACATGCAACAATCAATCCTTTTATTATCTTTAATTAGGTGATATGTCATTACTAATGATACTTATTTTGTGACACGAGGGATTCCCAAACCTCGCCCCTGTCCCCGTTTACCAACGCGGAATGGTACTAATGCATTTGACCGTCTACCGGACTGGGCTGGTCGCAGGGAACCTCCTAGACTCTCGCAAGAGCTAGGCAGATGATGTCACGACCCGTTATCATACACTTGGGTCAATTACACAATATACTAAAGTCGGACTATTCCGGTTTCGTTATTTATCTTAACTAGCAAACACCACTCATACACATCACACACATGCAAGAAGCCAGCTAAGTAAGTCCGTGGACTTACCTGAATCAAATCTCGACTCTCTTAATCACAACTCAATCTGTAACTGTATAACTCGGTTGCCTGTCAAAGGAGGCAAGTGTGTCAGCACACTTTCTTGGTAATTAGAAGTCTAAGACTTCTAAGGTAGTAGGTCCTATTAGAAAAGAATTTAATACAATACCAATTTATGGTAAAATGACTATTTTACCCTTGGTCCCGGAATTTCCAAAAACTCGGAATATATACTTAAATTATAATTTGAGGCTAACTAACCATATTCTACTATCTAGGATGATTTTAGGTAACAACTAGAAAAACTACTCATTTTCTATTTCCGGAAAAGTCACTAAAGTCCAACTACAACTTCAAATATAAAATTCGAATCATCTTATAAAAATTCCAAAATAATTCCCTAGGTCATCTATGATATCCTATCTACTCGTAGGAGAAAGAATTTCTTAAAACTGTTAACGCATCGCTTCTACAAAAATTTCTAAAGTTGGGTACAACACTTAACAAGTAGCACATTGTCTTAACTTTGAAAAATCATAACTCCTAAACTACTCGCTGGATTTATCCCAAATTTTGATATGTTCTACCGTAAAATCTTATCTATAATATATCCAAAATTTGGCCGCAAAGGAGATCAAAATCCTATTTAAACTATCTCACAAAACCGAATTTCAGCACAACAGAAAAACTGCTTACGACTCAATCTTGGAAAAATCATAAATCCCAAATCACTCGCTGGATTCCTCTCAAATTTTAATATGTTCTACAACAATATTTCAACCACATCATATCCAAAATTCAAGCCCAAAGGAGTTCAAAAGCCTATTCAAAACTATCTCACAACATTGCATCACATGCTGTTTTTATCAACACTCAGCATACTTATAAAAACTGTATGAGTCAACTTTGCACCATCATAATTCTAAAACCGTAACTCCGATTCTTCCCAAATTTTAGTATGATCTACTATATACTACTGACTACAACATATCGAAAATTCAGCAACAAAGGAGGAGTATAACTTACTCAAACTTGACCCGAAGTTTACTGTTTTTCACTTCGAAAACTCAGAAAATGCAAGAATCTGTACAGCTTTCCTATAGTTGTTCTGAGTAGGTTTAAAGACAAAAATTGGTCCATGTTACGCAAGGAAAGGTGGACTAAAGTATAGTGTAGCAAGGGGTACAAGCCTTACCCGATTCCGAGACTCGAATGTACCGAAAAGAAGGTACCAAGGCTGCTGCTGAGTAGGCGTTTTGCACAGAAGGGGAGAAGCCATGGTTCACTGATTGCTCGAGGCTACAGACAGAGAAGAGCGAGGTGGTCTGGGGTGCTGCAACATTACAGTGTCCTAAGGTGAGTTGTTTCTGGGCGACCGAGCACAAGTGAAAGACGAGGTATAGGAGAGTTCTTACCGATCGTTCATCATCTGTCCTATTCTCGCTGGAGGTGTGCAGTGGCTGAGCGTCAAGTGCAGAGGGCTGAGTACAGAACGTTGGCGAGTAGTTGTGTCCGGGTGTGCAGGCTGGTGGCGTCGATGGTTGGCTGAGCGACCCGGTGCAGATGGTGTTCGCGAGAGGGCATGATGGGAGGCGCCTTTGCTAGGCTACTGCAGTCGACCGACAGGGAGGAAGATCGATTCCTGGCTGCACTCTCCTTGGCGGACGAAGGGACGATCGAGAGTTGCGGTCTACTGTTTGAATGCGGAGAGGAAGGCTTCACCGGCGATGGTCCAATGTAGAAGAGCGGGTGGCGGCATGGAGGTTGCCGGCTTGGCGTGGAGGAAGGAAAGCGCTGGTAGCGTAACAGCGAGAGAGAAGAGAGATGCCATTAGGTTTACGTGAGAGAGGGAGAGGAGAGAGAGCATGGGCTGGCTGTACAGCTCCTTATCGGGCCCGGATGGTAGGGTTTCAAAGGCCCAAAATACTCAACTTTGTAATGGTCCGGAAGACACGCCGCTGATGGGCCCGGATGGGTCCATTTTAAAGAATAAAGAAGGTAGATTGTCTTGTGTATTTTATGTGAGTACGGTTCTCACATAAAATGATAAAACAATCAAAGGATAAGAAACGGTATCACCTAGGATATAGTAAGGTCCTCACATACAATGATAAAATGTGTTAATTATAAAACTATGGATTATGTAAGAAGAATGAAGCCTCACATAAAATTATAGAACTTGATAAAAGCATTTTATGTGCTTAACTCTTCACATAATATGACAGGTTTATGATGACTCGGGATTTACCGGAAATTAAATTTCTGGGTATTACAGGAACCACGGTTGGCTCCACTTCCACGGCCGTGGACCTTGCCTGGCTCGTTTGTTGAGGCTTTACAGAGAGTTTGACGGCCGTGGAACTCATTCCACGCCCGTGGAACTTGCACCTGTTCAGCACCTCTTCGTTCTCTTCAATTTGAGCCCTTGTCTCCTCTTCTAATGCTTCTAAGGCCTTGATATCTTCATTGCAAGCCTCCTCAACACCTTCCTCCATCATACTTAAGGTAAGAACCTTCTCCAAGGGATCCTTGATCAAGATCGAGCTCACAACTTCTCTAGATTCCTCTTGCTCGACTATGTTGAAGACATCCTCATCAAGGGTTGGCCCTTTCATCATTGTGGACAACTTGAACTTGATGTTCTCTTCTCCAATGTTGAAGGAGAGAGTCCCATTCTTGCAATCCACTAGGCATCCGGAGGTGGCTAGGAAGGGTCTTCCTAAGATGATGGGAACCGGGTAGTCCGCCGGAATATCCAAGACAACAAAATCAATTGGCACATAGAATCCTCCTAGTTGCACCGGGATGTCTTCTAAAATCCCAACCGGATGAGTGATAGAACGGTCCGCCACATAGAGGGTCATCTTGACCGGTTTTGGCTCTCCTAGCCCAACCTTGTTGCAAAGTGCAAGCGGTATGATGCTTAGACTTGCTCCAAGATCACAAAGGGCCTCATATTTCACATCTCCCACTCCAATTGGGACACAAAAAGAACCCGGATCTCTTAGCTTGGGAGGCATCTCCTCCTTCATTGTTTGGATCAATTCCGAGGATCTCTTGGTCATTCTTATCTCCCCATACTCCTCCAACTTCCTTTTGTTGGAGAGTATCTCTTTCAAGAACTTACCATATGCCGGCATTCCTAAAATAGCATCCATGAACGGAATGTTAATATGCAATTTAGACATTAGTTCAAGGAATTTACCAAAGTGATTGTCCAAGCGAGCTCTTGCTCGTGATTGAGGGAATGGTAGTGGTGGTTTGTATGGAGGTGGTGCCACATAAGTTGGCTCTACATCCTTGCTCTTGCCTCCATCTCCTTGCAAAGTCTCTTCCTCTATCACCACTTGTTTCCCTTTAGCATTCTCCTTGGGCAAAGGATCTTTCATGCTCAACCCACTCCTTGTTGTGATGGCCAACACTTGGCCTCTTGGGTTGCCTTCGGTCCTTCCGGGAAGCTTTCCCGGATCTCTATGGGTTTCACCCGCCTTTTGGAACACTTGTGCTTCCAACACCTTTTGAGCCTTGGAAATGGCAGTCACGGTGCTCTCAAGACCACTCAACCTTCCAAGAAATTGCTCAAACATCATTTCGGTTCTATCCTTTAGAGGTTGAGCAAATCCGGGTGGAGGTTCTTGTGAAGCTCTTGGTGGTGGAGTTGTGCTTGTGGAAGTGGGAGGGTTCAAGGCTCCATCCGGGTTAGAGTAATAAAACCCGGGATGGTTATGGTTGGGCCGGTAATTGTTGAATTGCCGGTTATTGTTGAAGTTCCTTGGGCCTTGGTAGTTGTTGTTGTAGTTGCCCCTTCCCATGTAATTCACATCTTCCTCCTTGGAAGATAGATTAGCTTGCACTTGCACTTGAGGAGTTGCTTGGTTCTTCAAGGTTGTAGCACACAACTCCCTCAAAGACTTCAATTCATTGTTGATGGCGTCAAGCTTGAAATTGCTCATGGTGACTTCACTCACCTCATATGCTCCCGCCTTTCTCCCTTCACTCTTCCTATGGGAGTATTTCTCAATCACTAGAGCTTGTTTCTCCACAAACTCCCAAGCTTCATCTACATGCTTCTCCATAAATGTCCCACCGGAAAGAGATTGGAGGTTGAATTGGCTATCTTCATCAAGTCCTTTGAAGTAGATCTCCAATAGCTCAATTTTCGGTATACCATGGTGTGGACAATCTAGGAGAAGGTCTTTGAACCTCTCCCAAGACTTGAACAAACTCTCTCTATCCTTCATTACGAAGGCATTGATCTTCCCTCTTAACTCGGTAGTCTTGGAAGGTGGGAAGAACTTAGTCAAAAACTCGGTTGTCATCTCCTCCCAAGTACCAACTCGCCCTTGCGGAATAGATTGATACCAAGCCAAGGCTTTGTCCTTAAGAGAAAAGGAAAAAGCCCTAAGCTTATGGTTGTTGCTCTCCAATCTTGGCGGTCTAAGAGTCTCCATCAAAATCTCATAATTCATCAAGTGTTGATGAGGAGACTCTCCTTCCATCCCTCCAAATTGATTATGCCGGATCATTTGTAGAACTTGAGGGCGGAGTTCGTAATCATGGGCTGCGGGATCTCCTAAGTTCACACCCGGACGGTGTGCTCTTTGTGCCGGATCCATACGTTGCCCCAACGTTTGTGGCTCTTCCATAGCAATGGGCACAACCCTAATATTCACCGCCGCCAGCTGCGGTTGTGGTGGAGGTGGAGGAGGTTGTTGACGGTTAAGCTCTCTTTGCACAAGAGCTTGCCTAATCTCCTCAATCTCCCTCCTAGTTGCCTCTTGCCTCTCATTAGCAAGTCTCCTTTCATTCTCCAAAGCTTCATCCCTTATCCTAATTTGCTCTAGAGCCTCATCCAACTCAGCTTGGAGATCTCTTCCGGCCATCTCTTTTCCCTTTTTAATGCTCTTGGATCTAGATCTAAGGGTTTTCTCCGGTTCGGGATCGAATGGAGCTAAATCCTTGCCACGAGATCTTCGCATACACCTAAAGAGTGAGATGTCCTGAAAAGCAAAGACACAAACCAAAAAGAGATCAAAAGCAACAAGAAAGATCTACACTACAATCAATCACAAAAAGACTCAATCTAGACCTAGTCCCCGGCAACGGGACCAAAAACTTGTTACGCTCAGGATGTGATACACAATGGGTTTTAAATTTATATTCTCGTTATATTTATCCTAACTCCTAGCGAACCCGCAGTGTACGGGACATTTGTAGTAGGGATAGTATTCCGAGGTCGAACACAAAGACTAAGGTGAGATTGATTCGATTTATGATTAAGTTTAGTGAAAATCTAGGTTAAGAAAAGAGAGAGGAATAAAGAAATGAAAATCTAAATGTTTTTGGTGGGTTTTTAGGTGATCAATCAAGGATCACTATGTAAAGTAAACAAATCAACTATGCTAACGAATCAACACAAACAAACAAGCTAAACACGAGATATAGATCAAAGAGGGAAAAGCGGATTCTAGGGGTTGGAAATTCCGGTTATGGCATAGGACTCAAGTTATCTAATCATTCCTTGGATTAACTATGATATGTTGGGAGTAAATGTTTCTAGATTGGGATCAATCACCGGGTAGGTCTCATGGTCCACTAATCCATTCCTAAGGTCTCATCACCGGGTAAGTCTCTAAGAGCCTAAGGGACGGAATTCTACACAAACCGGATTGTCACCTAGAGATCTAACCTATTCTTACCGGGTAAGTCTCGAAAGGGTTAGTCCTAAGCAACTATCCTAGCACACTTAGTCCAATGGCGGCTTATGAGGCTCACCACTACCTAGGGTTTGTCGTCTTGGGAATCTAACAGCAAGGATTACCGGGTAAGTCTCTCCTAACACTTAGTTGCTAACACTAGGTCACCCTAGGATGGATTTAACTCAACAAACACTAGGATTTCAACATTCTAACAATCTAAAGCTAGATCCATCGAACCAGGGAGAATCACGGGGTGTTCTACCAAGTCCACAGCCGTGGTTTGGCAAGAATAAACCGTGGATCCTAACAGAGGCTACATCCAAGTGAGTGACTCATCCAAGGGCTAATCTAAGTCCATCCTATCATGGTCCTAGCCATAACCATCCTTTCCTTACCCTAGAACCACATCTATTTAGCCTACAACATTCATCATAGCAATCGAAATTATCAAACATGAAATCATGGCATCCAATTGCAAGATAATGAAGAGAAAGAGATGAACAAGTGAAGTAAACAAAACCAAGCTGAAAATAGAATTAGAATGACTCACAACCCTTCTTAAAGAAGGTTTAAATGGTTCATACAACTCTAGAAATCGATTCCGAAATCCTTCACTACAAGCTATCAAGTCTATCAATGGTGTGTTCTTCTTCTTCTCCAATGAAGCTCTTCCTCCAATGGTAGCTTCCTTCTACCTCCTTCTTCAAAGAATCTTCTTGTTGAGAGAGTATTTTTGATTGGATGATAGTGGATAATGGAGAGCTGCTCCAAGATGATTCTCTCAGCCAATGCAGGACCACTTTGATACTACAACTTTGCAAGAGCTGGCCAAGAGATCGTGGCACAGCTGTCACGAAAACCTGGCAAAATCCACGGACAGTTCCACGGCCGTGGACTTCCAGTGAACCGTGATTTGGACCTTCAGCTTTGCCTTTGATCATTAAGCTTCGTTCGGTGCATGGCTTGTGTTGGCAAGGTTCCATGAGTCTTCATTAGCCTCTAGCTTGCATCCTAATGAGTCCGAGGGTGTGTCATCTTGATGAACGATCCTCAAACGTATCGATTTAGCTCCTAAATCTCCCAAAATACCTACAAAGCAATGCACAAGTCCGTGTAGACGTCTATCTCGACAAAATATGTGAATTGAGTGCAAACGTCGTGAACTAGTGCCAAACCATGCATGAATGAGTGAGAAATCTATCTAAATGATTACCTAAACCTAAGTCATAAATCGTGTTATCAAGTGACAAGGCCTCCAGCACAAATGTCACCCTTTGCCTTGTTGGCTATCTTTCCTAGATAGTCAGCAAGCATAGAGGTGATGTCGGGGATGGTGCTGCATGTCATACAATATAAGATGAAGAGCTCGTCAGCCTTGAGCTTCTGTGGGGTCTCCGTCCATGCAAATAAGCACTCAGTAAGGATGCTATGTACTACCTTAAAGGAGAGGTTGTACATACTAGTCTCTTTCGAATTCCCGGGTCTCCACTTATCACGACCATACTCTCCCACTGAAATGGTCTCCCAGAAGGCACTAGCACTAACTCCTCTCGCAAATGTGCCTGAATCAGAGAAGGGAAAACCAAACAAACCCCCAAAGGTATCAATAGACATAGCATGGTTGTGGTTCATGAGGCAGAAAGAAACCGTCCTTTCTCTAGGGTCAGGCTCAAATGTGCTAAGGAACTCTAGGGTTATCTCGGTGTATGCATTCTCCCTAATCAAAACAAACTGTCTCATCCCAACTCTATCGAGCATCATATCCACATCCTCTCGAATAAACAAAGAGTCTAAGTCGTCTAGCACAATGTATCGAGGAGGGGTGAATGGGCGATCTAAGATACATTCATATCTTTTCTTGTGTTTGGATAGGGGAAGGGGAAGTTTTAGAATGGTTTGAGAGGGTGGTGGAGGTGGGGGAGGGGCTTTGGAAGAAGATCCCTTCTTCTTTCCCGTATTACGAGTTATTCTCCTCAAGGTTTCCATTTCTGTAACTAAAAATCGACCTGTTCTTGGGAAAAATCGGACGATTTTCCTGGGTCGAGTTGATTTTTCTGTCGATTTCAATGATTCTCACAATTTTGTAAAGTTTTGACTAAACTATCACCACACACAGTCTCCTATAGTAGTTCCTAAGTAAACCCCTCAATCAATCGCAACAAACAAACAACTTCTAGGCAAGAATCAAATTCGAACGAAAAACTTAGGTTGCGGAATGAAAAACCTGAATTCCGGATGGATGAGTCGATTGCCGAGCTTGTTGTTGCTAGATCCTTGTTCCTTGTCGAAAATGCTTCACTTTAGGGCCAAGAATCGTTCAAAACGATTAAGGAATGAGGAAATGAGAGCGTGGGCGATTTTCGGATCTTTGAGAGAAGGAAATCGGGAATGGAGGTTTTGTGGAATGAGGGAATCGAGTGTTTAAGTCTTTATATAGGCTTGAGTTTTAATGAAGAAAATCGGACGATTTATCTGGGCGATTTATTCGTCGGGACGATTTTCTTTCATTTTCTCAGATCTCAAAGAAAATCGGACGATTTTTATAGAGGGGGTCAATTTGGTGGGTCGATTTTTCTTCCTGTTGTCAAAAATCGACTTGCTCTGTTCCTGAATCGAACGATCTGCTTTGTGTAACTCGATTTCCTTGTGCTTCTTAAAGATTGAGATTTGAACTAATTTATGCTCCCCTACTTCATTGATCTCTCAAATTGGACCTAATTTCCTGTGATTAATGACACAACAAACCAAGAGTGCATCGAGGAACAAACAAAAGCGAAAATAAAAGAAACTAAGCAACTAGACAAAGCTAACTAAGTGATGAAAGAAGGGAAAAATCATACTATCATGGGTTGCCTCCCAAGAAGCGCTTGATTTATCGTCTTTAGCTGGACGGTGTATGGTTTTGTGTTCAATGGAGGAGGATAGGAGCTATCTTCTCAACCGGAGCTTCCGGTGTGTATTTCTTCAACCGTTGGCCATTAACTTTGAAATTTCCGCTTTGTTCACCCCATACTTCAACTGCACCATGGGGGAAAATTCGTTTAATTACATAAGGTCCTGTCCAATGGGATTTAAGCTTACTTGGGAATAGTCGAAGCCTTGAGTTGAATAGAAGGGCTTGATCTCCTTCTTTCAGATCCTTTAGACTGATATGCTTATCATGCCAACGCTTCGTCCTTTCCTTGTAGATCTTTGCGTTCTCATACGCATTTATCCGGATCTCATCCAGCTCGTTGATATCCAAAAGCCGCTTCTCTCCGGCTTCTTTCATGTCAAAGTTGAGCCACTTGATAGCCCAATATGCTTTATGGTCTAGCTCTACAGGAAGATGACAAGATTTACCATAAACAAGATTATATGGAGTCGTATCTATCGGTGTCTTAAAGGCAGTCCTGTACGCCCATAATGCATCGTCAAGCTTCATTGACCAATCCTTCCTTGTTTTAGAGACGGTTTTCTCTAAAATTCCCTTGATCTCTCTATTGGATATCTCAACTTGTCCGCTAGTTTGCGGATGGTATGGTGTAGCTATCTTATGGGTCACCCCATACTTGGCCAATAGAGTCTCAAATCGACGGGCTGTGAAATGCGTCCCTCCGTCACTAATGATGGTTCGGAGAGTTCCGAACCTTGGGAAGATCGTTCTATTGAAGAACTTCACCACTACCATTGCATCATTAGTAGGAGAAGCGATTGCCTCAACCCATCTTGAGACATAGTCTACGGCGAGAAGTATATATTGGTTTCCGCAAGAGGATGGGAAAGGTCCCATAAAGTCTACTCCCCATACATCGAAAATCTCTACTTCTTGTATGTTGTTGAGAGGCATCTCATTCCTTCTAGATATATTACCTGTCCTTTGACAAGCATCACACGCAACAACATATTTTTGCACATCTTTGAATAGTGTAGGCCAAAAGAAGCCGGAACAAAGTACCTTAGCACAAGTCTTGTGGAAACTAGCATATCCTCCACCTGGAAGAGAATGGCAATGGCGGATGACACTTTCCACCTCATCTTTTGGGATACATCTCCTGTATATGCCATCAGGACCACTTTTGAATAGAAGAGGTTCGTTCCAATAGAAGTGCCGGACGTCCTTAAAGAACTTCTTTCTTTGAGCATACGAAAGTCCGGGGGGAATCTCCTGACAAACAAGGTAATTCATGATGTGAGCAAACCATGGATCATTACCTTTTGAGATGTGTTGAAGACACTCTTCAATCTCATGTAGTTGCTCGTCAGGGAATGAGTCGTCTATAGGAAGTTCATCCATCTCGTCGGTGAGGCCTGGAAGACGACTAAGATGGTCAGCAACTGAGTTTTCCGACCCCTTCTTATCACGGATTTCCAAATCAAACTCTTGTAAGAGTAAGATCCATCTTAGAAGCCTTGGCTTCGCATCCTTCTTCGTGAATAAGTAGCGAATTGTTGAATGGTCTGTATAGACAATCATCTTTGCACCTACAAGATAGGAACAAAATTTTTCAAAAGCATAAACTACAGCTAAGAGTTCCTTTTCCGTGGTGGCATAGTTGGATTGAGCCTCGTCTAACGTCTTGCTAGCATAGTAGATGGCATGCGTGCGACCATCTTTCTTCTGTCCAAGTACGTCTCCTATAGCGACGTCGCTTGCATCGCACATGACCTCGAAAGGAAGAGTCTAATCGGGTGGTTGGATGATTGGTGCTGAAATCAACGCTTCTTTGATCCTGCTAAAAGCTTCTAAACAATTTTCAAAAATTCGAAAGTTGCGTCTTTCATTAAAAGATTAGTTAAGGGTTTTGAAATCTTAGAAAAATCCTTTATGAATCTCCTATAGAAACCGCATGTCCTAGGAAGCTTCTAATTCCTTTTATGGAGGAGGGAGGAGGTAGCTTCTCAATAGTTTCTATCTTAGCTCTATCAACCTCTATTCCTCTTTGTGATACTAGATGACCTAACACAAACCCTTCAGTGACCATGAAGTGACACTTTTCCCAATTTAAAACTAAGTTAGTATTCTCACATCTCTTAAGAACTAATGAAAGGTTAAAGAGACAGTTATCAAAGGAAGAACCATATACCAAAAAGTCATCCATGAATACTTCCATGATATTCTCTACGTATTCGGAGAGGATTGCCATCATACACCTCTGTAAGGTAGCTGGAGCGTTGCATAGACCGAACGGCATCCTTCTATAAGCGAACGTACCCCAAGGGCACGTGAAAGTTGTCTTCTCTTGATCATCCGGGTGAATGCGACTCTAAAAGAAACCACTATATCCATCTAGATAACAAAAGTACGAGTGTTGGGCTAACCTTTCCAACATTTGATCAAATAAAAGGAAGGGGAAAGTGGTCCTTCCTAGTAGCCACGTTCAACTTACGGTAGTCGATGCACATTTGCCACCCCGTAACTGTCCTTGTTGGATGTTGCAAGGAATGGTCTCCCAAGAATGATGGGAACTGGATAATCTGCAGGGATGTCAAGAACGACAAAATCTATAGGAATGTAAAACTTACCGAGTTTTACAAGCATGTCTTCTATTATCCCAACTGGCTTAGTGGTGGAACGATTGGCCATGTAGAGTGTTATCTTCACTGGTCTGGGCTCTCCTAGACCAACCGCCTTGCATAAAGCAAGTTGTATGATGCTCACACTTGCTCCAAGGTCGCAAAGTGCATCATAAGTAACCTCTCCCAAAGTGATGGGTATGCAAAATGATCCCGGATCACGTAGCTTAGGTGGCATATTCTCTGTCATAGTTTTGATCAGTTCGGATGATTCCATACTCATCTTAACTTCTCCAATGTCTTCTAATTTCCTCTTGTTAGAGAGGATCTCCTTGAGAAATTTCCCATAAGCTGGCATACCTAAAATTGCATCCATAAAAGGTATATTAATATGCAGCTTACTCATAAGCTCAATAAACTTACCGAAGTGTTTATCTAAGCGTGCCCGCGCTCTAGATTGAGGAAAAGGTAGAGGCGGTTTGCAGGCGGGAGGAGGAACATATACATCTTCCTTCTCTTTTCCCTCTCCTTCTTTGGTGGTGGTTTCAACTACTTTAGGTTGAGGATCGGTAGTTGTTACACCACTCCTAGTAGTGATTACCATAACCCTTCATTTTGGGTTATCTTCTGTCTTCCCGGGAAGTTTCCCTTGATCTCTTGGAACTTCTCCGGCTTTGCTAAATACTTGGATTTCCAAAGCCTTGTGAGCTTTATCAACTGAAGTTATATAGCTCTCCAATCCTTGTAGTTTCCCTAGGATCGTCTCCAGCATGGGATCGGGTTTGTTCGATCCATTTGATGACTGTTCCTGGCTTTTCAAAGGAGTAGAAGAAGATGGAGATGTTAGAGCTTTTTCAGCATGAGAATAAGGATTACCTTAATTTCGTTGATTGGATCTCCAATTGTTTCTATTGGCGTTCGTATTGTTGTTATTCCAATTAGAGTTCCGGTTATTGTTCCGGTAGTCATTCCTTTGATTGTTATCCCTTCCCATATAGTTGGCTTCCTGCTCCTTAGTCTTTTGTAGACTCGTTTTGATTATTTCCTTCAACTCTTTGATCTCATTGTTGAGGGAAAATATTTGTGTTTGAGAAGCATGGTTCAACTTAGCTACTAGATCACCTTGATTCCGACTATTTGGATCCACTTTTCGGTGGGAATACTTCTCAATCACTTGGGCTTGCTTCTCAATGAAGTCCCAAGCTTCATCCTCTCTCATGTCCATGAATGTGCCACAAGAGAGAGATTGGAGATTGAATTGTGTTTCCACATCCAATCCTTAATAGTAGATCTCCAATAATTCCAGCTTTGAAATGCCGTGGTGAGGGCAATCCAACAAGAGATCCTGAAACATTTCCCAAGATTGAAACAAACTTTCGTTAGGTTTCATAGAAAAAGCATTTATCTTACCTCTCAATTCCGCCGTTTTGGATGGTGGGAAGAACTTGGTGAGGAATTCCGAAGATAGATCCTCCCATGTAGCCAGCTTTGCAGCTGGAAGTGTTTGGTACCAAGCTAGAGCTTTGTCCTTCAAATAAAAGAAAAACGGTTTGATCTTGTAATTGCTTGTAGTAGCCTTCTTTGGCTTCATGGTCTCCATGAGAATCTCGAAATTCTGCAAGTGTTGATGTGGAGATTCAGCACTTGCTCCACCAAACTGACTTTGGCGAACCATGGTGATAACTTGTGGTGAGAAGCTAAACTACTGGATGTCTTCAGCTCCGAAATCCACACCTAGACGGCGTGGTTGCTGAATTGGATCCATCCGTTTCCCCAAAGTTTGGGGTCCATCGCCTTCATTAGCAACACTCACATCCCTAGCTGGGAAGCGAGGAACAACCGGTGGTCTTGGGTTGTTTCGAACATGATGAATCACTGGATTGATCTCCTCAAGTTCCGGCATGTCCGGATCGAGCTCTTCATCATCGGATGAATCATTCCTAATGGACTTAGTCGGCGTCTTGACTTTATTTTTCTTCCTGGATTCGTTCAATTCCAATTGCATGTCCATCATGATTGCTTTGAGTTCATCAATTTGGAATTGATGACTCGTTTCAGCTTCTATACGAGCTTTCTCACTCAACCTTAGTTGATGTTGAGTTTCATCCAACTCAGCCTGGATGTTTCTCTCGTTATTTTCAGCCATTTTCTTTTCCTTCAACTTTCTTCTTAAAGTTTTCTCCAATTCGGGATCAAAAGGAACTAGATCTTGAGTGGATCTAGTCTTTCGCATAAACCTAAAGAACCTGCAAAGATCACTCAAGTAGACTAATCAAATCACAAGAGCAAGAGCTCTCAAGATAGACAACCGAAAACCGGATTTTGTCTAGACCAAATCCCCGGCAATGGCGCCAAAAACTTGTTCGCCCTAAAACGTACGTGCAATCAAGTCTTAAATTTATAAAACTAGAATAAAAGCAAGCGAACCCGCAGTGTACGGATCGGCGTTCAGAGTATCGATCACAGGGATTTGGTGAAACAAAACCCAATCTCAAGTTATCGAGCAAATAAAAGGTAAAGCTTTGCAAATATTGGGAAAACAACAACCCTAAAGATCCAGGTATCCAATTGTGGCAATCGATTCAAGATATACTAAAAACTAAGGACACAGTTAAGAGTTGCAAAGGTATGCTAAAGTAAAGGAATGTACGGTGAAGTTCCAAGACTTTATATGACTTATCTAAAGACACTCTCTATAAAGGTTGTTGAGGCTTCAGTATAGAAAGGATCTATGGGAAGAATTAACCTCAAATACCCAAACTTGTAACCCAAGGATCAAGACGAACTAAAACGATTAAGGTTGTGACACTCGAAATCGAAATAGAGGGTGATGAGTCTCACTATTACCTAGAAAAGGGTAAAACAAGACTAGATTAAAGCTAATCTTTAACCTCGGATCAAAGTAAAAGCAAAGTTCGTAAACTAGGGTAAATTACGGTCAGATCTTGAGAACCACGGCCGTGGAAACCTAAGAACAGGCCGTGATTTAGGGTGTCGACGATATTTCTCTAACTCTCAGGGTCCAATTAATTTACGATCGATCTATCATTATCTAAGCCACAACTATCAACCCTTCACCTTAGAATTGCTAAAGGGTTTTAGCTAATAACCATCATCATCAATTCAATAATCAAGTTTAAAGAGAAAATGGATGTAAACCTCAAAAACTCAATGACTATCAAATAACCAATCTCAAATCCAATAACAAATGTTTGTAATGAATGAATGCAGAAAAAAGGAATAGAAATCCTCACAACAATCTTAAGGAACAATGAAGAACGGAGTGTCAATCCGTCTCCAAAGGTAAACTCTAAGATAATCTCGAAGTACACATTCTCCAAAATGCGTCCTTCTCCGAATCTTCCCTGTACGCAATAAAATCTTCAAGCCTCCCTCTCTTTGGAGATCCAAATCCTGGGGTTGTCACCGTCCCTTGGAGAATTTGACTCTCCCTAAGTCTCCACTTTTGAGAAATTGACTCCTTCTAGTCTCCCTTTGGAGAAATTGATTGCCCCTTCAATGTTGAAGGCTCTCGAATATTTGTAGGGATTAAACAAGGGTTTAACGATGAAACCCTAAATATTTGGGTTGAAAAGAAGTCGAGCCGCTGGTATCAGAAAATACTTTAGGCCACGTCAGACGGTATCAGAGAATACTTTGGCACGTCAGGCGGTATCAAAAGATACTTTGGGCCGCCAGACGGTATCAGAAAATACTTTGGCGCGTCTGACAGTATCAGAAGATATTTTGGGCGCGTCCTAACTTCCTTTTATTGCTCCTTTTTGTCCCGCTTCAAGGCTTAATCCTTAAATATGCTATTTCGCTCCATAATTCGCCAAATTACCTACAAATGCAATAAAACTCTGTGTAGACCTCTATTCTTGCAAAGTAGGTGAATATAAGCATAAATGCCATGAATGTATATCTATGGATGCAAAATAAAGAAAAACCTATATAAATACATGCCTAAAAATAGGTGATAATTCATGTCATCACTCCCCTTCTTGAAAATAATTCATCCTCGAATCACCAACATGCTCAACATTAAACTCCAAAGGACTCAAATATCCTACATTGAAGGTCTTGCTTACTCCATACTGAGTGAGAGCTCTAAGACATAAGCGTTGTTTCCAACCTTCATCTTCACACTTAATGGTCCATCTCCTCTTGGAGACAACTTAGAGTTCCTCTTCTCCGGAAATCGCTCTTTCCGTATATGCAACCAAACTAGATCCGCTAGTTTGAATAGCATTTCCTTGCGATTCCGATTCATTTTGGATGCCAAGTTTTTTCCTTTGTTTTCCAAACTTATGTGTGTCTTTTCATGCAACTCTTTGATGAACTCAACCTGTTTTTCCTGCAATAAAATCTACTCGCTCCTCTACAGGAAATGGTATAAGATCAAAAGGGGTAAAAGGATTCAACCCATAGACACACTCAAAAGGCATTCGATTAGTAGATGAATGCAAGGTACGATTATAAGCAAATTCCACCTGTGTTAAGACATCCTCACAGGCATTCAAATTTTCCTTAAAACAACCCTTAAAATAGTAGTTTAAATGCTATTAGTGACTTCCGTTTGTCCATCCATTGAGGATGACTAGAGGCTGGAAATAACAACCTTGTACCTAGCTTTCCCAAAACAGTCTTCCAAAAGAAACTAAGGAATTTAACTTTCCTATTGCTCACAATAGTCCTAGGTACTCCATGCAAAACTTAAAACTTCCCTAAAGAACAAGTTAGCCACATTACAATCATCATCGGTCTTATGGCAAGCAATAAAGTGAGCCATTTTAGAAAAACAATCAATAATTTTAAAAATAGAATCTCTCCCCTTCTTAGTTCTAGGTAATCCTACAACAAAATCCATACGAATATCAAGTCATGGTGAAGTAGGTGTAGGTAAGGGAGTATACAAGCCATGTGATTTCTATCTATCCTTAGCTTTCAAGCACACGATGCATCTCTTAAGCATGTTCTCAACACCTTTAGCCATACAAGGCCAATAAAATTGTGAATGCAGCATGTGATAGGTCTTATCTCTACCAAAATGTCCCATTAAATCACCCATATGAGCTTCTTTAACAAGTAACAGTATAAGAGAACATCTAGGGATACACACTTTATCCTCATAGAACACGAAACCTTCAAAAATATAGAATTTATCACGCAAAGGCAAATCTCAGTTAGAATCTCGGGTGATATTTTTGGGGTAAGGCCGAGATTTACACTACGTGTAAATTTCACCAAAATCAAGGTCATCCATGTATAGATCCTTAATATAATAGAAGCATAAAACCTTAGAATTCATAGTAGTGATCAAAGAATGTCTCCTAGAAAAGGCATCAACAACAACATGCCTCCTTTCCACTTATCTTGACTCTATCCATCTATGAAACCTCCTATCTAACTTATCATAGGTCGAATAATTCAAGAATGTCTCCTAGAAAGGGCATCACAAAAATCAATGTCATCCACGTATAAATAATTAATGATATATGGAAAAGTTTCGATAAACTCCATCCATCTACCATCCATTCTATCCAACTTATCTTGACTGCTAAAATGCTTTTGAGACTCATGATCAGTTCTAAGGATGAATTCATTAGGCCATAGATAATGCTTCCATGTCTTGAAGACTTGAAATAAAGCATATAACTCCATATCATATGTAAAATAATTCAAGCATGCTTCTTTAAAATTTTCACTAAAGTAGGCAAGTGGCTTACCTTATTGCATGAGTACACCTCCAATGTCAATTCCCGATGGGTCACACTCAACCTCAAATGGTTTAGTGAAATTTGGAAGTGCTAGAAGTGGTGCATGTGATAGTTCCAACTTCAATTCCTTAAATGCTTTCTATTGTGCTTCTCCCCATTCGAATTGTAGTTGCTTCTTCGTGAGAGACATGAGGTGGGCTGAAACGGTACTAAAATCCCATACAAAACGTCTATAAAATGCTGCTAATCCATGGAAAGATTGGGCATGGCCGATTGTGGTAGGTGTAGGCCAATCTTGGATGGCCTTAATCTTCTCTTCATCTCCCTCTAGACCTCTTGTGGTCACTACGAATCCAAGGAAAACAACTTGATTAGTACTAAACTCACATTTCCTAAAATTAGAATATAGAGATTTAGTTCTAAGAGTTCCTAGTACTTCCCTCAAGTGATCTTCATGCTCCTCCATTGATTTGTTATAGGTAAGAATGTCATCAAAATAGACAACCACAAACTTTCCGATGAAATGGTGTACGACATGATTCATTAATCTCATGAAGGTGCTGGGAGCGTTAGTTAAAGCAAAAGGCCTAACTAACAACTTTGTAGAGCCAAACTTAGTCTTGAACGCCATCTTCCATAGACCTCCTTCCCTCATCCGGATTTGATGATAAGCACTCTCAAGATCAATTTTGGAGAACAAGGTAGCTCCACTAAGCTCATCTAGCATGTCATCTAATTTGGGGATGGGATGACGATACTTTATGGTAATGTTGTTAATTTCTCTACAATCAACACACATCATCCAAGTGTTATCCTTCTTAGGTACTTGTTCGCTAGTTTGTGGGAACAAACAAATCCTCGGCAACAGCACCAAAAACTTGTTCGCTGTTTTTAGGTTGCGAAACAAAATCTTGTTTGCTCCCAAAACAATGTAATAAAAATGTACAACAAAGTCTTAAATTTATAATTGTAATAAAAGCCAAAACAAATAAGTCAACCCGTAGTGTACGGATCGTTATGTAGATAATAAAATATTTCTAGGTCGATGTAACACCCAAAATCCGCGGGACTCGGGATGATCCGGGTGGAGGCCTTACAATGGGTCCCGACCCTTAACATGATAACAATTTCACCGGATCTTACAACATGACACAAATAAAAGCAAAACTGAAATACATTTTAATGCAATGATATGATCCCCGTAAACAAAAAAACAACAGACTCCAGCTGAGTTCTCAACTCCAAAGATTCAAACGTCAAATACATAATAATATACCATATATATGATGACATGAATTATGACCTATTTTTAGGCATGTATTTATATAGATTTTCCCTTTATTTTGCATGCATAGACATACATTCATGGCATTTATGGTTATATTCACCTACTTTGCAAGAATAGAGGTCTACACAGAGTTTTATTGCATTTGTAGGTAATTTGGCGAATTATGGAGCAAAAATGGCACATTTAAGGATTAAGCCTTGAAGCGGGACAAAAAGGAGCATAAAAGGAATTTAGGACGCGCCAAAGTATCCTCTGATACCGTCTGACGCGGCCCAAAGTATCTTCTGATTACGTCTGACGCGGCCCAAAGTATTCTCTGATACCGTCAGACGCGCCAAAGTATCTTTTGATACCGTCAGACGCGCCAAAGTATTCTCTGATACCTGTTGACGCGGCCCAGAGTATTTTCTGATACCAGCGGCTCAACTTCTTTTCAGCCCAAATATTTAGGGTTTCATCTTAAAACCCTAGATTTATCCCTACATATATTCGAGAGCCTTCAACATTGAAGGAGGACGGTGACAGCCCCGGGACTTGGAGTTAAATTCTCCAAAGGATACTTAGAGAGGCAGACTTGGAGGTCTTGCTATTTGGAGGGAAGATTTGGGGAAGGATGCACTTCCCTTTTGCAAAGTTGGAAGATTTTAGGGTTTCATATGAAGGCGGATTGAAATCCCGTTCTTCTTTGTTCCTTGAGATTTGTGAGAGATTCTTATTCTATCCTACATCTATTGAACGCAAGTTACTTTTGAGTTTTATTGACATTGGTTTTGTGTTTTTTATTGAGATTTCAAGGTTTTACCTTTTCTCCCTTTCATATTTGATATTTGATTCTATGACTATGATTATTGGCTAAAATCCTTTAGCAATTCTAAGGTGAAGGGTTGATAGTTGTGGCTTAGATAATGATAGATCGATCGTAAATTGATTGGACCCTGAGAGTTAGAGAAATATCGTCGACACCCTAAATCACGGCCTGTTCTTAGGTTTCCACGGCCGTGATTCTCAAGAACTACCCGTGATTTACCCTTAGTTTACGAACTTTGATTTTACTTTAATCCAAAGTTAAAGATTTGCTTTAATCTAGTCTTGGCTTGCCCTTTTCTAGGTAGTGGTGAAGCCTCAACAACCTCTACTTCGATTTCGAGTGTCACAACCTTAATCGGTTTAGTTAGTCTTGACCCTTGGGTTACAAGTTTGGGTATTTGATATTAATTCTTGTCTTTAGATCCTTTCTATACTGAAGCCTCAACAACCTTTATAGAGAGTGTCTTTAGATAAGTCATATAAAGCCTTGAAACTTCACCGTACATTGCTTTACCTTAGTATACCTTTGCAGCTCTTAACTCTGTCCTTATATATTTAGTATATCTTGAATCGATTGCCACAGCTGGATTCCTGGATCTTTAGGATTGTTGTTTTCCCAATATTTACAAAAGCTCATACATTTACTCGCTTGACAATTCTATAATTGAATTTAACCCCCCAAATTCCTGTGTTCGATACTCTGGAATTCTTGCTTAACTACGTCGATCCGTACACTGCGAGTTCGCTTGCTTCATTTCTAGTTTTATAAATTTAAAGCTTGATTGCACGCACGCTTAGGGGCGAACAAGTTTTTGGCACCGTTGTCGGGGATTTGGTTTAGGTTGAATTCGGTTATTGGTTGTCAAGCTTGGGAGCTTTGCTCTTGTTATTTGATATCTTTTCGGTATGAGTTTTTGAGTTTTCAGGTTCACCAATGGCTACATGGAGCTATGAACCTGCATTTGATCCAGCCTGGTTTGCATGACAAGTTGCTAGGGCAGACCATTATGAATACTTGGAAGAGAAATACGCCTTTCATTGGTTCGACAATGAAAGAGAAAGAGATGAAGTTATTGAGGATGAGCTTGCCTATTGGGATGAGCTCAATCCCCCTCATAAGTTTTATGAGCAACCTCCAGAAGTGCAGCCTCCACACCAAACATCCGAGGATCGGATACAGATGATGCTGGAAGAGATGTTAAGTAGGGTGGAAGAGATGGAAGACAAAATGAAGGCTATTTCTGAAGCTCAAAAAGTCTTGGAAAATCATTTATCCTGCGAGGAAGAATTCCAAATCTTAAACCTTCCTCCTATTGAGCTTGAAATCCCTCTTGAAGTCCTCATTGAAGAAGAGGAAGAAGTGGAGAACCTTGACCAAATTACTGAAACTGTGGTCAAGGTTGAAGAGGATCCAGCTGAGTTGGAAGATATTTCATGTGTGGATCATCATCACAACATGAAACTTGTCCCAAGCCTTGATGAACTTTACAAGGTACATTCTCTTACTTCATTTGAAATTCCTATTAAAATTTATAATTTTTCCAGGAATGCACCGGAGAGTTGGATGTCTCTTCCAAAAGAACCTCCTAAGGTGAAGATGAAACCTCCATTAAAACAGCTAGAACTAGATGCTCCTTGGACTACAAGGAGTGGAGTTAGCAAGCACTTCACCGTTAAGGCGATGAAGTGTCTTTTGTTCAAGTATGGGGTCATTCATATGACGAATACCATACATTATCCCCAAACTGGAGATGGGGAAGCTAGAAGGATTCTCGAGAAACTGATTTTTCGGTCTAGGAAAGGATGGGATGAAAGGCTGAATTATGTCCCATTAAAGTATAGGAAAGCCAGGAGGATTCCGTTGAGAATCAAACCGTACAAGCTTGTATGTGGGAGATCTTACCACTTGCCGGTGAAATTAGGAACCGGAGATTTTTTGTAAGAGTTTGATGATGGATTTGAAGAGCAATCCAAGATGTTCAAGGTGCATTGAGTCATCTATGGAGATTGGTCTAGCTAAGGACATAAAACAAAGCGCTTCTTGGGAGGCAATCCAAGGTAATGCATCATTTTCCCCTTTTCTTCTCTTTAGATTAGATTAGAGTAGTTGTTTTTGTTTGTTTTTCGTCGTTACCTTCCGGTATGTTTGTGTTTTTGGATGTCAGGAATAAGGAATAAGCAAGAGAAGATGAGAAAAGCCGAAAAGATTGACGAAACTTGGATTTTTGGCACAATCAGAGAGTTCCACAACCGTGGTTATGCATTAAGTCGTGGAAAGTGATTTTGAAGAGCAACAGAAAGTTTCACGGCCAAAACCACGGCCGTGGAAATTCCCGACCCGAAAAAAAAATATATATACATATATTTTTTTTTTCCGGAAAAATTTTCGGCGGAAGACGTTCCCCTTCTTCATTCTATGACGTCAATTAAGGTATTCGGAGTTCCCTATTAAGCTTTAAGGATTTTCACCACCACCGCCCGATTAATGATTCGCCTTGCCTGATTCGTCATCTTACATTGTGAGTATCCTTTTCCATCTTTTCTTTTCTTCACATTGAGGACAATGTGAGTTTTAAGTATGGGGTGGAGGTATTTGCAATAACATTTGCATGTTTTATGTCTTGCATCATATGATTTTGAAAATTCTGAAAATTTTGAAAAATTTTAAAAGTTTTGTGCTTCTAGGATGGATATGATCTCTATGATAACATTTATTTTGTGGAATAGCTATGATGATTTTGATATGCTTGAATTGATTTATGACATATGTGGGATTTGAATACTTTGATAGAATTTCATGCATGTTTGATAATTCGCTTTCATTCTAAATCATGTTGAGTGTTGAAGGTTGAAACCGCATATAAGTTCTTACACTTCTTATTGAAATGATTAAGGCACCTCGATTTTCTTACTTCTTTCCTCGTTCATTTAGCCCCTCAATGAAATAATTGCCTCCCTTACCTATCCGGGAACTAAGAAGAGTTGAGTTTTGGCATGTTTGATGTGGGAGGGCCATGAAAGAAATTGTTTGCATTCAAAGAATAGAAATTATAGGTTTGGGGAAGTCAATCATGACGATGAATAACTCGGCACCATTCACATAGCCGGGTGTTTGTGTCTTGCCAAAGTCGGATTGAGCGATATTCCTAGTGGATTATGGTATGTGCGCTAAGGGTTTGAGGCATCTCATAAAATTTGAGAAACGCCAATCTCCTAGGCTTCGGTTTTTGTGTACCGCTGTCCATATTTCCAAAAGTAAAGTTGAAAAATAATGTGAAAAAGAAAAGAGCAAAGCTCTAAGTTGATGGTGTTGCAAAAATCAAAAGAAAAAGTAAAAGAGTTGGGTTATTCCTTTTCCCGGATTCATGCACCACATCCCTTATAAGTTTCCCTCCTTTCCGCATTCTTGACCTTACTTGAAAGTCCTTAAGATCTTTGAGTGTGTTGTTTGGCTTTGTGATCTAAATTGGATTTTTCATGATTGATTTTTATATATTGCAAGTTATGATTCGTGTTATGATTTTTTTTGCAAAGTGTGATTATCCTTTTCATGATATAATTCCTTTTGACCATATGATGATTGTCATTAGTTATGAAGCAACTATTTGAGGGTGATCTATGAATAGAAGCACAGCCAAAATATTATGGTTTTTCTTTATTTTTGCATATTCATAATCCATATCATCTTGTATCTTAAGTTTAAACCTTGCTTGAGGACAAGCAAGAGGCAAGTATGGGGTATTTTGATGACATGCATTATGACCTATTTTTAGGCATGTATTTATATAGATTTTCCCTTTATTTTGCATGCATAGACATACATTCATGGCATTTATGGTTATATTCACCTACTTTGCAAGAATAGAGGTCTACACAGAGTTTTATTGCATTTGTAGGTAATTTGGCGAATTATGGAGCAAAAATGGCACATTTAAGGATTAAGCCTTGAAGCAGGACAAAAAGGAGCATAAAAGGAATTTAGGACGCGCCAAAGTATCCTCTGATACCGTCTGACGCGGCCCAAAGTATCTTCTGATACCGTCTGACGCGGCCCAAAGTATTTTCTGATACCGTCAAACGCGCCAAAGTATCTTCTGATACCGTCAGACGCGCCAAAGTATTCTCTGATACCTGTTGACGCGGCCCAGAGTATTTTCTGATACCAGCGGCTCAACTTCTTTTCAGCCCAAATATTTAGGGTTTCATCTTAAAACCCTAGATTTCTCCCTACATATATTCGAGAGCCTTCAACATTGAAGGAGGACGGTGACAGCTCCGGGACTTGGAGTTAAATTCTCCAAAGGATACTTAGAGAGGCAGACTTGGAGGTCTTGCTATTTGGAGGGAAGATTTGGGGAAGGACGCACTTCCCTATTGCGAAGTTGGAAGATTTTAGGGTTTCATTTGAAGGCGGATTGACATCCCATTCTTCTTTGTTCCTTGAGATTTGTGAGAGATTCTTATTCAATCCTACATCTATTGAACGCAAGTTACTTTTGAGTTTTATTGACATTGGTTTTGTGTTTGTTATTGAGATTTCAAGGTTTTACCTTTTCTCCCTTTCATATTTGATATTTGATTCTATGACTATGATTATTGGCTAAAACCCTTTAGCAATTCTAAGGTGAAGGGTTGATAGTTGTGGCTTAGATAATGATATATCGATCGTAAATTGATTGGACCTTGAGAGTTAGAGAAATATCGTCGACACCCTAAATCACGGCCTGTTCTTAGGTTTCCACGGCCGTGATTCTCAAGAACTACCGTGATTTACCCTTAGTTTACGAACTTTGCTTTTACTTTAATCCAATGTTAAAGATTTGCTTTAATCTAGTCTTGGCTTGCCCTTTTCTAGGTAGTAGTGAAGCCTCAACAACCTCTACTTTGATTTCGAGTGTCACAACCTTAATCGGTTTAGTTAGTCTTGACCCTTGGGTTACAAGTTTGGGTATTTGATATTAATTCTTGTCTTTAGATCCTTTCTATACTGAAGACTCAACAACCTTTATAGAGAGTGTCTTTAGATAAGTCATATAAAGCCTTGGAACTTCACCGTACATTGCTTTACCTTAGTATACCTTTGCAGCTCTTAACTCTGTCCTTATATCTTTAGTATATCTTGAATCGATTGCAACAACTGGATTCCTGGATCTTTAGGATTGTTGTTTTCCCAATATTTACAAAAGCTCATACATTTACTCGCTTGGCAATTCTATAATTGGATTTAACCCCCCAAATTCCTGTGTTCGATACTCTGGAATTCTTGCTTAACTACGTCGATCCGTACACTGCGGGTTCACTTGCTTGATTTCTAGTTTTATAAATTTAAAGCTTGATTGCACGCACGCTTAGGGGCGAACAAGTTTTTGATATTACTTTGAGTGCAAATAAGTTTTAATTACTTTGAGTGCAAAATGGGAAAAGCTGCACTACCCAAAGAAGGTTAAGAAGAAACCTCCCAAAGATGCGGAAGACTCGAAACTTGAAGAATTGACGAAGAAACTTGATATGATCGAAGAAATATTGAAAGCCTTTGAGGAAGAACTCCAAGTTTCGAGCATTCCTTCTATTGAACCCAATGTTCCTCTACAAGTTCTAGAAGATGAAGAAGAGGAAGAAGTGGAACACCTAGACCAAATTGTTAATATTGTGGTCGAGATTGAAGAAGAGTCGGTTGTGCTTGAAGAAGAGGAAGAAGTGGTGAACTTGGCCAAATTACTGAAACTGTGGCCAAGGTTGAAGAAGATCCAGCTGAGTTGGGAGATATTTCATGTGTGGATCATCATGCCAACATGAAACTTGTCCCAAGCCTTGAAGAACTTAACAAGGTATATTGTCTTACTTCCTTTGATATTCCTATTAAAATTTCTGATTTTTTCAGGAATGCACCGGAGAGTTGGAGGTCTCTTCCAAAAGAACCTCCTAAGGTGAAGATGAAACCTCTATTGAAATTGCTGGAAGAAGATGCTCCTTGGACTACAAGGAGTAAATTTGGCAAGCGCTTCAACGTCAATGCCAATAAGTGTTTTTTGTTCAAGTATGGGGTCATTCATATGACGAATACCATACATTATCCCCAAACTGGAGATAGGGAAGTTAGAAGGATTCTCGAGAAACTAATTTCTCGGTCTAGGAAAGGATGGGATGAAAGGCTGAATTATGTCCCATTAAAGTATAGGAAAGCTAGGAGGATTCCGGTGAGAATCAAACTGTACAAGCTTGTACGTGGGAGATCTTACCACTTGCCGGTGAAATTAGGAACCGTAGATTTCTTGGAAGAGCTCTATGATGGAATTGAAGAGCAATCCAAGATGTTCAAGGTGCATTGAGTCATCTATGGAGAAAGGTCCAGCTAGCGACGTTAAACCAAGCGCTTCTTGGGAGGCAATCCAAGGTAATGAATCCTTTTCCCTTTTCTTTCTTAGATTAGAGTAGTTGTTTTTGTTTGTTTTTCTTCGATACCTTCCGGTATGTTTGTGTTTTTGGATGTCAGGAATAAGGAATAAGCAAGAGAAGATGAGAAAAGTCGAAAAGATTGACGAAACTTGGACTCTTGTCGAGAGCAACAGAAAGTTCCACGGCCAAAACCACGGCCGTGGAAATTCCCGACCCGGAAAAAAAAATAAAATTTTTTTTTTTTTTTTCGGAAAAATTTTCGGCGGAAAGACGTTCCTCTTCTTCGTTCTTTGACAATGGTTGGAATATTCAGAATTCCCTATTGAGCTTCTAAAGATTTCCACCACCGCCCGATTGATGATTCGCCTTGCCTGATTCGCCATCTTACATTGTGAGTATCCTTTTCCATCTTTTTTTTCTCTTCACATTGGGGACAATGTGAGTTTTAAGTATGGGGTGGAGGTATTTGCAATACCATTTATATGTTTTATGTCTTGCATCATATGATTTTGAAAATTTTGAAAAATTTTAAAAGTTTTGTGCTTCTAGGATGGATATGATCTCTATGATAACATTTATTTTGTGGAATAGCTATGATAATTTTGATATGCTTGAACTGATTTATGACATATGTGGGATTTGAATACTTTGATAGAACTTCATGCATGTTTGATAATTCGCTTTCATTCTAAATCATGTTGAGTGTTGAAGGTTGAAACCGCATATAAGTTCTTACACTTCTTATTGAAATGATTAAGGCACTTCGATTTTCTTACTTCTTTCTTTGATCACTTAGTCCCTGAATGAAAATAATTGCCTCCTTTACCTATCTGGGAATTAGGAAGAGTTGATTTTTGGCATGTTTGATGTGGGAGGGCCATGAAAGCAAAATTTTGCATTCAAAGAATAGAAAAAATTTTTGTAGGTTTGGGGAAGTCAATTATGACGATGAGTAACTCGGCACCATTCACATAGCCGGATGTTTGTGTCTTGCCAAAGTCGGATTGAGCGATATTCCTAACGGATTATGGTATGTGCATCAAGGATTTGAGGCATCTCGAAATTGAGAAACGCCAATCTCCTAGGCTTCGGTTTTTGTGCACCGCTGTCCATATTTCCAAAAGTAAAGTCGAAAAATAATATGAAAAAGAAAAGAGGAAAGCTCTAAGTTGATGGTGTTGCAAAAATCAAAAGAAAAAGTAAAAGAGTTGGGATATTCCTTTTCCCGAATTCATGCACCACATCCCTTATAAGTTTCCCTCCTTTCCGCATTCTTGACCTTACTTGAAAGTCCTTAAGATCTTTGAGTGTGTTGTTTGGCTTTGTGATCTAAATTGGATTCCTCATGATTGATTTTGATATATTGCAAGTTATGATTCGTGTTATGATTTTCTTGCAAAGTGTGATTATCCTTTTCATGATATAATTCCTTTTGACCATATGATGATTGTCATTAGTTATGAAGCAACTATTTGAGGGTGATCTATGAATAGAAGCACGGCCAAAATATTATGGTTTTTCTTTATTTTTGCATATTCATAATCCATATCATCTTGTATCTTAAGTTTAAACCTTGCTTGAGGACAAGCAAGAGGCAAGTATGAGGTATTTTGATGACATGAATTATGACCTATTTTTAGGCATGTATTTATATAGATTTTCCCTTTATTTTGCATGCATAGACATACATTCATGGCATTTATGGTTATATTCACCTACTTTGCAAGAATAGAGGTCTACACAGAGTTTTATTGCATTTGTAGGTAATTTGGCAAATTATGGAGCAAAAATGGCACATTTAAGAATTAAGCCTTGAAGCGGGACAAAAAGGAGCATAAAAGGAATTTAGGACGCGCCAAAGTATCCTCTCATACCGTCTGACGCGGCCCAAAGTATTTTCTGATACCATCTGACGCGGCCCAAAGTATTATCTGATACCGTCTGACGCGGCCCAAAGTATTCTCTGATACCGTCTGACGCGCCAAAGTATTTTCTGATACCTTATGACGCGGCCCAGAGTATCTTCTGATACCAGCGGATTCGACTTCTTTTCAGCCCAAATATTGAGGGTTTTATCTTTAAACCCTAGATAGATCCCTACATATATTCGATAGCCTTCAACATTGAAAGGAGGACGGTGACAGCCCCAGGATTTGGATCCCCAAAGAGAGGGAGGCTGGAAAGTTTTATTGCGTACAAGGAAGATTTAGGGAAGGACGCACTTTGCTATTTTTGGAGTTGGAAGATCTTAGGGTTTACATTTGAAGGCGGATTGACATCCCATTCTTCATTGTACCTAGAAATTTTGTGAGGTTTTTCTGTTCCTTTGATTCTACTTTCATTGAACGCGTTTTGCGATTATTGTGTTTGATTGACATTTGTTTTGAGTTTATTATTGAAATTTCAAGGTTTTACCTTTTCTTCCTTTGATATTTGATTATTGATATCATAATGATGATTATTGGCTAAAACCCTTTAGCAATTCTAAGGTGAAGGGTTGATAGTTGTGGCTTAGATGATGATAGATCGATCGTAATTTGATTGGACCCTGAGAGTTAGAGAAATATCGTCGACACCCTAAATCACGGTCTGTTCTTAGGTTTTCACGGCCGTGATTTTCAAGAACTACCCGTGATTTACCCCAGTTTACGAACCTTGCTTTTACTTTAATCCAAAGTTAAAGATTTGCTTTAACTTAGTCTTGGCTTGCATATTCTAGGTAGTAGTGAAGCCTCAACAACCTCTACTTCGATTTCGAGTGTCACAACCTTAATCGGTTTAGTTAGTCTTGATCCTTGGATTACAAGTTTGGGTATTTGAGATTAATTCTTGTCTTTAGATCCTTTCTATACTGAAGCCTCAACAACCTTTATAGAGAGTATTTCTAGATAAGCCATATAAAGCCTTGGAACTTCACCGTACATTGCTTTACCTTAGCATACCTTTGCAACTCTTAACTCTGTCCGTAGTTCTTTAGTATATATCTTGAATCGATTGCCAAAATTAGATACCTGGATCTTTAGGATTGCTGTTTTCCCAATATATTTGCAAAGCTTTACCGTTTTATTTGCTTGACAACTTTACAACTGAATTTGTTCCCCCCAAATCCCTGTGTTCGATACTCTGGAATACTTGCTAATCTACGCCGATCTGTACACTGCGGGTTCGCTTGCTTTTATTCTAGTTTTATAAATTTAAGACTTGATTGCACGCACGTTTTAGGGCGAACAAGTTTTTGGCACCGTTGCCGGGGATTTTGTTTAGGCCGAATTCGGTTATCGGTTGTCAAGCTTGGAAGCTTTGCTCTTGTTATTTGATATCTTTTCGGTATGAGTTTTTGAGTTTTCAGGGTCACCAATGGCTGTTAAGGGCTGTAAGGCTCCATACGATCCAATATGGGTAGCGAAGCATACGACTAGAGCAAATTATTACGAATATTTGGTAGAGAAATTCATATTCAATGGTTTGTTCACGTTCTCTTTCGCTGTCAAAGGCTTTTGGAAATTACGGGTACTGTAGCTGTCACGACCGTGGTTTAGGCCGTGGAACCCTCTGTAAAGCTCCAAAGTCCAGATTTCGTCACTTTTCTTCAACATTATCCTCCCTTTTTCCTTTTCCATCGTTCCTACATCCAAAAACACGAACATACCGGAAGGAATCGAAGGCAAAAACAAAGCAAAAACGTCTATTCTAAGCTAAACTATGAATCGAAAACGAAAACAAAAATGCAATACCTTGGGTTGCCTCCCAAGAAGCGCTTTGTTTAAGGTCCGTAGCTAGACCAATTTCGCACTTATTCAAGTGCGGTAGGGGCGAACTCTTCAGTTTGGAGTTCCGGCGTATACTTCTTGAGTCATTGGCCGTTCACCTTAAAGCTTCCGCTCGTTTCACCCCATACTTCAACTGCACCATGGGGGAAAATACGCTTAATTAGAAAAGGTCCGGTCCAACGAGATTTAAGCTTACCTGGAAAGAGACGAAGCCTTGAATTAAAGAGGAGAACTTGATCTCCTTCTTTGAAGTCCTTTGGAATGATATGCTTATCATGCCAACGCTTTGCTCTCTCCTTATAGATCTTAGCGTTTTCATAAGCGTTCAAGCGGAGTTCATCCAGCTCATTGATGTCTAGGAGACGCTTCTCTCCCGCTTCCTTCATGCCGAAATTCAACCACTTGATAGCCCAAAACGCTTTGTGCTCCAACTCCACCGGCAAGTGACAAGACTTCCCATACACAAGATTGTATAGTGTGGTTCCTATGGGAGTCTTGTACGCAGTCCGGTACACCCATAATGCATCGTCAAGCTTCAAGGACCAATCCTTCCTAGTCCTTGAAACCATCTTCTCCAGAATTCCTTTGATCCCTCTATTTGAGATCTCAACTTGTCCACTAGTTTGTGGATGATAAGGGGTAGCAACCTTGTGAGTAACCCCATACTTAGCTAGAAGGGCTTCAAAGCGACGGGCTATGAAGTGAGAACCTCCATCACTAATGATAGTCCTTGGCGTCCCAAATCGCGGGAAGATGGTCTTGTTGAAGAACTTAACCACCACCATGGCATCATTTGTGGGAGAGGCAATTGCTTCCACCCATCTAGAAACATAATCCACCGCCAATAGTATGTATTGGTTTCCACAAGAGGATGGGAATGGTCCCATGAAATCAACTCCCCAAACGTCGAAAATCTCTACCTCTTGGATGTTGTTGAGGGGCATCTCATTCCTTCTAGAGATATTGCCTGTTCTTTGACAAGCATCGCAGCAAGAAATAAAGGATTGCACATCTTTAAACAAAGTAGGCCAAAAGAATCCAGATTGCAATACCTTTGCGCTAGTCTTGTTCGAACTAGTGTGTCCTCCACAAGGTAGTGAATGACAATGGCGGATGACACTTTGCATCTCATCTTCCGGTACACATCGCCGAATGATGCCATCCGGACCTCTCTTAAAGAGGAGAGGTTCGTTCCAATAGTATTTCCGGACGTCCTTAAAGAACTTCTTCCTTTGTGCGTAGGATAATCCGGGCGGTATCTCCTGACAAACCAAATAGTTAACAAAATCAGCAAACCATGGTTCGTTACCTTTAGAGATCACATCGATGCACTCTTCAATAAGGTGTAGGTGTTCGTCCGGGAAGGAGTCATCGATGGGCAAATGGTCGTCCTCTAGATGTGTTAGGCGACTCAAATGATCCGCAACAGAATTTTCCGAACCTTTCTTGTCGCGGATCTCAAGATCGAATTCTTGTAGGAGAAGAATCCATCTAATTAGCCTTGGCTTCGCATCTTTCTTCGCAAGGAGGTACCGGATCGCAGCATGATCCGTGTAGACAATCACCTTTGCACCTACAAGATAAGAGCGAAACTTGTCAATAGCATAGACAATGGCTAAAAACTCTTTCTCGGTAGTGGCGTAGTTGAGCTGCGCTTCATCTAGCGTCTTGCTAGCATAGTATATGGCATGGGTCCGCCCTTCCTTTCGTTGTCCAAGAACAGCTCCAATTGCTACGTCACTAGCATCGCACATAACCTCAAAGGGAAGAGTCCAATCCGGAGGTTGGATAATGGGTGCTGAAATTAGAGCTTGCCGAATAGTGTTAAACGCATCCAAGCATTCCTGCGAAAACTCAAAAACTGCGTCCTTCATCAATAGATTAGTGAGCGGTTTTGATATCTTAGAAAAGTCCTTAATGAAACGTCTATAAAATCCAGCATGTCCTAGGAAGCTTCTTATCCCTTTCACCGAAGTTGGGGGGAAGAATTTTCTCTATGGTCTCTATCTTAGCTTTATCTACTTCTATCCCTCTACTAAAGACTAAGTGACCTAATACAATTCCTTCCTTAACCATAAATTGGCACTTTTCCCAATTAAGAACTAGGTTAGTGTCTTCATATCTTTGCAAAACAAGAGAAAGGTTAGAAAGGCAATCGTTAAAAGAGGAACCGTATACGGAGAAGTCGTCCATGAAGACTTCCATGATTTCCTCTTTGTATTCGGAGAAGATGGCCATCATGAACCGTTGGAAGGTGGCTGGGGCGTTGCAAAGCCCGAACAGCATTCTCCTATAAGCAGACGTACCCCACGGGCACGTGAATGTGGTCTTCTCTTGATCATCCGGATGTATCGGAATCTGAAAGAAACCACTATAACCGTCAAGGTAGCAAAAATGTGAATGTTGTGCTAATCTTTCAAGCATTTGATCAATGAACGGCAATGGGAAGTGATCCTTCCGCGTTGCATTGTTGAGCTTGCGGTAGTCTATACACATCCGCCATCCCGTCACGGTTCGGGTAGGAATGAGTTCGTTGTTCTTGTTGGTGATGACCGTCATTCCTCCCTTCTTCGGAACTACTTGAACCGGACTCACCCACTTACTATCGGAAATAGGGTAGATGATACCTGCATCAAGAAGTTTAAGAATTTCCTTCTTGACAACCTCCTTCATGGTCGGATTCAACCGCCTTTGAGGTTGTCTTGAAGTTCTAAAGTCCTCCTCCATTAGTATCTTATGCATGCATAGGGAGGGTTTAATTCCTACTAAGTCCTCTATAGTATAGCCTAAGGCTTTCCTATGTTTCCTAAGGACAATCATGAGCTGATTATGTTCATCTATGCTTAGTTCGGAACTAATGATAACCGGAAAGGTAGAATTAGGTCCTAGAAAAGCGTACCTTAGATGAGTAGGAAGTGGTTTTAGTTCAATCGATTTCGGAGCTTCCAACGATTCTTGAGGAGCATCCGATGTCGCCTTAGAAGTCTCTAAGGGTATTGAGTGTGTGGGAGAAGAATCAGAAGAAGTTGAAGAAGTGTCTCGATCACCCTTTTCCACGGCCAAATTTACGATTACATTATGTTCTCCACGGCCGTGGTTTAGGGAGTGGAAGGGAAATACGGTTGTCACGTCTTCTCCACGACCGCATAACTCCCTGGAGT
This sequence comes from Fagopyrum esculentum, assembly GCA_033239045.1. Taxonomy (NCBI): domain Eukaryota; kingdom Viridiplantae; phylum Streptophyta; class Magnoliopsida; order Caryophyllales; family Polygonaceae; genus Fagopyrum; species Fagopyrum esculentum. The sequence goes on along the minus strand of BSUD01000007.1, from coordinate 100,300,037 downwards.
GGGACACGGTTTTGGTTGTGAAATCCACGGCCGTGGAATATAGTGTATGGCCGTGGATTCTCACGTTTTCAGCTTCATCGTGGAGTTTTTCAAACTTCACTTCATGCATCTCCTCTTGTGCTTCTAGGGCTTCAATTGCCTCATTGCACTCTTCTTCTTCCCCTACATTGGTTAGACTCATAGTGATAACTTTTTGTAAAGGATCGTTAAAGAGAATCGCACTTACCTCCTCCCTGGATAACCCTTCTTCATCTTGGATATCGAATATATCCTCATCAAAGATTGGCTCCTTCACTAGAGTGGAAAAAATGAACTCTACTTTCTCTTCTCCTATATCAAAAGCGAGTCTACCATTCTTGCAATCGACTATGCAGCCGGAAGTTGCAAGAAACGGTCTTCCGAGTATGATCGGGACCGGACTATCTGCAGGAATATCAAGCACGACAAAATCAATGGGGACAAAGAATTTACCTAGCTTGACCGGGACGTCTTCTACAATACCGACGGGGCGAGTGATGGATCGATCCGCTATGTACAACGTCATCTTTACCGGTTTAGGGTCGCCTAAACCGATCTTCCTGCACAATGCAAGTGGTATGATACTCACACTTGCTCCTAAGTCACACAAAGCGTCATATGTGACATCTCCCACTCCTTTGGGAATGCAAAATGACCTCGGATCCTTCAGTTTTGGGGGCATTTTCTCCTTCATGGTCTTGATGAGATCCGAAGAATCCGAACTCATCTTGACCTCACCGAAGTCTTCTAGCTTCCTCTTGTTGGAGAGGAGCTCCTTCAAGAACTTTCCATAAGCCGGCATACCTACAATAGCATCAATAAATGGTATATTAATATGCAGCTTGCTCATGAGTTCTATGAACTTACCGAATTGTTTATCTAGGCGCGCTCGCGCTCTAGATTGAGGGAATGGTAGGGGAGGTTTGTAAGCTGGAGGAGGAATGTAGACATCTTCCTTCTCCTTCCCCTTTTCTTTGTCTTTGTCCTTTTCTACGGAGACTTCAACAAACTTAGGCTGTGGATCGGTATTAGTCACTCCGCTCCTAGTTGTGATTGCCATAACCCTTCCCTTAGGGTTGTCCTCCGTCTTTCCTGGAAGCTTCCCTTGATTCCTAGGAACTTCCTCCGCACGGCTGAACATTTGGTTTTCTAAAACCTTTTGAGCTTTATCAACCTTGGAAATTTGATCATCAACCTTAATGATGTGGTTCTCCAACCCTTGAAGCTTTCCCAAAATCGTTTCCAACATGGGATCGGGCTTCTCCTTTCCCGAAGTGTTTCCTCCATTAGATGATTGCCCCTGGCTTTTCAAAGGAGTAGAGGAAGAGGAAGTTGGAGTTAGTGAATTAGAGTTGGAAGGATAAGAGTTACCGAAATTTTGTTGATTGGAGCGCCAATTGTTGTTGTTTGAACCCCTATTGTTGTTTCAATTGTTGTTCTGGTTGTTGTTGTTTCCATTCTAATTGTTATTCCGGTTGTTGTTCCGGTTATTGTTATCGCCGCCATTGTTGTTGCCCAAATAACCAAGATCCTTCCCTTGTTGCTTTGGGAAGTTGGTCTTCATAGCCTCCTTCAACTATTTGATTTCATTGTTGAGGGAGAAAATCTGATTTTGAGCTTCATGTGTGAGCTTTGCTCCTTGCTCCACACGATTTCCCTCCACTTTCCGGTGGGAATACTTCTCTATGACTCTTGCTTGCTTCTCAATGAAGTCCCAAGCATCATCTTCTCTCATGTCCATGAACGTTCCACATGAGATGGATTGGAGGTTGAATTGCGTTCCCGCATCCAACCCCTTGTAGTAAATCTCCAACAAAGCAAGCTTGGATATGCCATGATGAGGGCAATCCAACAACAAGTCCTGAAACCTTTCCCATGATTGAAACAAACTTTCGTTAGTTCTCATGGAAAATGCATTGATCTTACCTCTAAGTTCCGCCGTTTTGGATGGCGGAAAGAATTTGGTGAAGAACTCCGCGGAAAGGTCTTCCCACGTGTCTAGTTTCCCCCTAGGAAGAGCTTGGTACCAGGACAACGCTTTCCCCTTTAAGGAGAAGAAGAAAGGTTTGAGCTTATAGTTGTTGGTAGTAGCGCTCTTCGGTCTCATTGTCTCCATCATACACTCAAAGTTTTGCAAGTGTTGGTGTGGAGATGCAGCGCTTGTCCAGCCAAATTGGTTTTGGCGAACAAGAGTAATCACTTGAGGGTTGAAGCTAAACCCTTGCACATCTTCAGCATCAAAATTCACATTGATCGTGGGATCAATCTCCTCTAGCGGTGGCATGGAAGAATCACTATCATCAGCGGATGAGTGACTTCTTCTTCTAGATCTTGATCCCCTCCTTGAGGATTTCTTGCTTCCTTTATTCTTGAGATCGCTTTGTTCTATCCTCATTTGGAAAATCATATCCTGTATATTGTTAACTTGAGATTGATGACGATCCATCTCATCCCGGCGAATGTTATCGTTCCATTGGAGTTGAGCTTTCTTCTCCGCTAACTCCGCTTGAAGATCACGTTCGTGTTCTTCAGCCATTTTCTTTTCCTTGCGCTTTTGCCTTAAAGTTTTCTCTAGCTCTTGATCAAGAGGTAAGAGATCTTCGGTGTTCCTAGACCTGCGCATGCACTCAAAGTAATATCAAATAACGAGAGCAAGCTCCCAAGCTTGACAACCGGCTACCGAATTCGGCCAAAACCAAGTCCCCGGCAACGGCGCCAAAAACTTGTTCGCCCCTAAACGTGCGTGCAAATAAGTTTTAATTATAAAACTAGAATAAAAGCAAACGAACCCGCAATTTACGGATCGGCGTAGATTAGCAAGTATTCCAGAGTATCGAACACAGGGATTTGGGTGGGAACAAATTCAATTGCAGATTATCAAGCGAGTAATTATGAGAGTTTTGCAAATATTGGGAAAACAACAATCCTAAAGATCCAAGTTTCCACCTGTGGCAATCGATTCAAGATTTACTATTGATATAAAGACAGAGTTGAGATATGCAAAGGTATGCTAATGTAAGGTAATCGTACGGTGAAGTTCCAAAAACCTTGTATGACTCACCTACGAGACACACTCTATACAGGTTGTTGAGGCTTCAATATAGAAAGGTTCTAAAGGCGAGAATTAATGTCAAATACCCAAACTTATAATCCAAGGATCAAGACAAACTTAACTGATTAAGGTTGTGGCAATCACAATCGAGGTAGAGGTTGTTGAGGCTTCACTACCACCTAGAAAAGGCAAGCCTAAACTAAGTTAAAGCAAATCTTTAACTTTGGATTAAAGTAAAAGCAGGTTCGTAAACTTAAGGGAAATTACGGGTGGATCTTGAGATTCCACGGTCGTGGAACTCAAGAACAAACCGTGATTTAAGGTTCGTCGACGATTCTTTCAAACTCTCAGGGTCTAATCTGTTTACGATCGATCTATCATCATCTTAGCCACAACTATCAACCCTTCACCTTAGAATTGTTAAGGGTTTTTAGCCAATAACAGTCATATTGATATCAATTTCAAGAATTAAAAGATTGAAAGATAAAAACTTCTGAAAACCTTCAATAAACTCCAAACCAATCTCAAAGTCACAATCAAGAACAAATATCGTCACAAGATTCAGAATAGAGTAAAGAAACTCGATCTTAGGAAAGAAAGAAGAACGGGATGTCAATCCGTCTTCTAAATCAAACCTAAACAAGAAGAGGAATCTCCTTGCAAATAGCCTTCCAAATCTTTGATCTCTAGCAATCTCCACCAAAAGTGCGAGATTAGGGCAAATCCAAGCACGAACGTCGATCTAAAGCGAGTAGCGGCGATGTAAACGCGTCCAAGCAGAGATGTCGTAAGTGTAAGCCTAAAGCGAGGTGACGGAATCTCCCTTCGTCCGTCTTTTTATAGGGCAAGATAAAATATCGGCCCGGCCCAATCTTCAAAAGATCGTGGCTTCAAAGTGTGGCGAAAAAGATCGCCAAGATCACGGTCGTGGAAGGTTCCACGATCGTAATTTAGAGCGTGGAAAGTGTCACGGTTTGAACCATGGATTCCACGACCGTAATAGTTACTGGAATGCATCACGCCTCTCTTGCAAGGTTCAACGGCCATGGAATTGAACGTGGTTTGTAGTACGGCCGTTTTTTAGAGCGTGGTTTAGGGCAAGAACGTGATTCTTCCCTAGACTCGTGCATTCCCCAAGTTGAACTCCTTTTTGCTCCTAAGAATGCCCTCAATCTATGGACATACTTAATCAACTCTTCTTTGCTAAATTCCGTTCGGAAATGGCTCCCAATCACCTATAATCAACATAGAACTAGTGTAGACATCCATATCGACAATATAGGCAAACTAGCTCACATATGTAACAATGCTCAATCAATGACTATCAATATGAATCAAATATGCTTAGAAAACGTGTCTAAAGTATCACAATATTTCATGCTAACAAATAACCCCATACTTGCAACTTGCGTGTCCCTAAGCAAGGTCTTTCAAAAAAATTTTTAGAAAAAGAGTTAGGATGAAATATGTGTACCTTCTCAAAGCAATACTTCTTTTGGATGAATGTGCCTTCTAAAGAATAGATCATTCTCAAACCTTGCTTCAATCGTTTATAAGACTTTCATACACTTATCCAAAGAGTAAAAAGCAAAGAAAACTCATGAATCAATTAGACTTCTAAACAAGCATCATAACCTTCAAACATTATCAAAATCAATCATAAGAAACTTCAATTTAGATCACCAAGTCATATAACATTCTTTTGATCTTAAGGACTTTCAAAGAAAAGGTCTAAATGTGGAAGGGAAGGGAAAACTTTAGAGAATGTGGTGCATGAATCCGGGAAAGTGGACAACTACTCCTTCTTCTTCTTTTGCGGTTTCCGCAACACTTTCAACTTAGAGCTTCGCTCTCTTCCTTTCATTTTTCGACTTTACTTTAGGAGTTATGGATAGAGGTGCACAAAAACCGAAGCCTAGGATTTTGGCATTTCTCAATTTTCATGAGATGCCTCAAACCCTTAGCGCACATACCATAATCCGCTAGGAATATCGCTCAATCCGACTTTGGCAAGACACAAACACCCGGCTATGTGAATGGTGCCGAGTTACTCATCGTCATGATTGACTTCCCTAAACCTACAATTTCTTTCTATTCTTTTGATTGCAAATAATTGCTCTCATGGCCCTCCCACATCAAACATTCCTTTTTCATTCGCTTCTCCAAATTCCCGGATAGGTAAAGGAGGTTAATATTTCAATGAGGAGCTAAATGATCAAAGAAAGAAGAAAGAAAAAAATCGAATTGCCTTAATCATCTCAACAAGAAGCATAAGAACTTATAGTGTGATTTCAAATTCAATTTCTCAACATGATTTAGGTTGTATTCTTCACATTATAAAACTTGCAAAAGAGGTAAAATTCATTCATTCCAATTCTTTTCAATTCAATATTCTTTTAAGCATGCAATTGTCATCAAACTCAATTCACAAGTAGTGATTATCATGGAAATCATCTCAATTCATTAGAAGCACAAAATTTTTCAATTTTTATGGGTAATTCAAGTTCTTTTTCATGCAATGCGATAATGAAACGTGCAACATATAATGAACATGCAATGATAGTCTCGAATAAAAGCAAACATAGTGAGTAGATGTTATATTCAAACTTTTAGTACATCCCACCCCATACTTAGGACGAACATTGTCCCTAATGTTCAAAAGAAAGAAAAGAAAGAAAAGAAAAAGAAACTCACAAAGTGGTGGTGGAATGTCTAAAGCGAACGGTCATGCAATGAATCACTGCGGCGCTGGTGGAGGCGGGAATGGAGAGAAGCTCGGATTATAAAACCGCCCAAACTGCTGGCGGTAGACATCCCTCATCATGTGGTCGAGGTCGTCTAAGTGTCCGTCTCTAGCATCGGCTCGGATCTCCAATGCTCCTACTCTCTCTGAAAGGCCAGTAGCCCAATCCGGCATCTGCTCGTACCATCCCGGAGCCTGACTATACCATGCTGGAGCGTCGGATGGTGCTGGTGCTGGTGCTGCTGGCTGCTCTGTGGACCAAGGAGGGGGAATGCCATACCATGTGGGAGGTGTGGTCATCCACGTAGGTCTCTCACTCACACTAGCGCGGCGAGAAGACGAGCCTGAGGCCCTAGCTGGACGTGGAGAGCGTCTAGGTACATCTGGGGCCGCCTCCGGCTGATCCGGAAACGTGCCAAACTCCTGCTCGGCTCTTCCTCCACCCTCAAACTGATCTCTTATATCCTCCTCTTCAACAGCCGGTGGTGGGACATACGGGGGAGCTACTATCCTGTTCGCATGCATAGCAGCGAACGTCTCCTTCCAATTATGGCGTCCCGCCATAATGGAGTACTCCGGAAGCCACTCTATACCCCTACCCGTCCTACTCTCCCAAGGCATGCCCGCATAAGGCGGACCTCTATGTGTGGGGAAAATGAGACCCCTAGTCATGAAAGCATGTAGCCCTAAAGGTACGGCCGGTATGCGGGTGCAAGCAGAAAAATCAACACCCAAGCTCCTAGCAATGTGGGTAACTATCCCACCATATCCTATGTTTCCCTTCGTCTTGTTCTTGAGCTTGCTCATCGTAGCAGTCAAGAGAGTGGCACAATCAGCCCGGCGTCCATACAGCATGGAGTATAGCAAGAACAGCTCATCCGTCTTGATCTTTTGGGGTGTCTCCGTCCTAGGAAAGAGACACTCCGAAAGAACACGGTGAGCTATCTTCAAGGCTAGATGGTACATCAATCTAGCCTTGGTATCAGCAGGTTTCCAACGGTCCTCGTCGGCGTAAATCATCGCAACCTCCTCCCAAAATTCCTTGGCGTAAACGCCACTAGGAAATCGACCATTAAAGGTCTCATGAAACCCGAAAAAGGTCCCAAACTCACGGATGCTAGAATGATAGTCTCTCTCCATAAGACGGAAAGAGACGGTCCTGTCAACATGGCTGTGCTCGAAAGATGTCACAACCTCCCGTGTAATCTCCTCATAAGCGTCTTCTCGGATAGCCGAGAAGACAACTAGTCCGGCTCTATCCAAGAGCCAAGTAAGATCATCAACAATGTTGAGAGGAGCTAGATCCTCCAACAACAAGTATCTAGGACCAATCACAGCCCTCTCCTTGATCCTCTCTAGTACATAGAGATGATCCTCATGTTTGGTCGGGACTTCTAGGGTGAGGAGGTGAGGATGGAGGTGAGGGTGAGGATGGAGGTGAAGGGGAAGAGGGTGGTGGTGCCCTAGAGGATGAGGAGGAGGAGGGATTACCCTTCCTCTTCTTTATATGATCATTCTTCTTCTCTTTTATCCTCCCCGAAACTCTCCTCACAAAGTCCATTCTGTGCAAAATTACGGTCTGTTCTATGGAAACCACGACCGTAATTCCTCCAGCGACCGTGATTCGTCTCAGAAAGTCGCAAATCTCAGCAAATCAACACACAATCTCAACAAACAACCAGTCCTAATCTAATTTCTTCCAATCTCAATCAGTTCTTCCTAAAATCTCTAACAAAAACGAACCCAATCGACAAGAATCAAGAAGAGAAGAAAAACATATTTTTCGGATTGAAAAATCCGAATTGCGCGTTCCTTGGTGAATTTCCGCTCGATTTGTCGCTTGGATCTTGTTGGTGGTCGAGTTTGCTTCAGTTTAGGAAAAAGAATCGTTAAAAACGATTAAGAAACGAGGATTTGAGAGAGGGTCGTGGATTTCGGCTATTAGGTCGTGGAAGAGGGGTTTTGGGGTGATTTTTGTGAAGAATGTGGTTTATATAGTCACAGGCAATATTTTTGAAAATCACGGTCTGTCGGGGTGTTCCACGGTCGTGGAAGTGTACGGAACCGTGGTTTTGGTGATTTTTCAAAGGCTTTTGGAAATTACGGGTACTGTAGCTGTCACGACCGTGGTTTAGGCCGTGGAACCCTCTGTAAAGCTCCAAAGTCCAGATTTCGTCACTTTTCTTCAACATTATCCTCCCCTTTTCCTTTTCCATCGTTCCTACATCCAAAAACACGAACATACCGGAAGGAATCGAAGGCAAAAACAAGCAAAAACGTCTATTCTAAGCTAAACTATGAGTCGAAAACAAAAACAAGAAAGCATTACCTTGGGTTGCCTCCCAAGAAGCGCTTTGTTTAAGGTCCGTAGCTAGACCAATCTCGCACTTATTCGAGTGCGGTAGGCGCGAACTCTTCAGTTTGGAGTTCCGGGGTATACTTCTTGAGTCGTTGGCCGTTCACCTTAAAGCTTCCGCTCGTTTCACCCCATACTTCAACTGCACCATGGGGGAAAATACGCTTAATTAGAAAAGGTCCGGTCCAACGAGATTTAAGCTTACCTGGAAAGAGAAGAAGCCTTGAATTGAAGAGGAGAACTTGATCTCCTTCTTTGAAGTCCTTTGGAATGATATGCTTATCATGCCAACGCTTTGCTCTCTCCTTATAGATCTTAGCGTTTTCATAAGCGTTCAAGCGGAGTTCATCCAGCTCATTGATGTCTAGGAGACGCTTCTCTCCCGCTTCTTTCATGCTGAAATTTAACCACTTGATAGCCCAAAACGCTTTGTGCTCCAACTCTACCGGTAAGTGACAAGACTTCCCATACACAAGGTTGTATGGTGTGGTTCCTATGGGAGTCTTGTATGCAGTCCGGTATGCCCACAATGCATCGTCAAGTTTCAAGGACCAATCCTTCCTAGTCCTTGAAACCGTCTTCTCTAGAATTCATTTGATCTCCCTATTTGAGATCTCAACTTGTCCACTTGTTTGTGGATGATAAGGGGTAGCAATCTTGTGAGTAACCCCATACTTAGCTAGAAGAGCTTCAAAGCGACGGGCTATGAAGTGAGAACCTCCATCACTAATGATCGTCCTTGGCGTCCCTAATCGCGGGAAGATGGTCTTGTTGAAGAACTTAACCACCACCATGGCATCATTTGTGGGAGAGGCAATTGCTTCCACCCATCTAGAAACGTAGTCTACCGCCAATAGTATGTATTGGTTTCCACAAGAAGATGGGAATGGTCCCATGAAATCAACTCCCCAAACGTCGAAAATCTCCACCTCTTGGATGTTGTTGAGGGGCATCTCATTTCTTCTAGAGATATTGCCTATTCTTTGACAAGCATCACAGCAAGAAACAAAGGATTGCACATCTCTAAATAAAGTAGGCCAAAAGAATCCAGATTGCAATATCTTTGCGCTAGTTTTGTTCGAACTAGCGTGTCCTCCACAAGGTAGTGAATGACAATGGCGGATGACACTTTGCATCTCATCTTCCGGCACATATCGCCGAATGATGCCATCCGGACCTCTCTTAAAGAGGAGAGGCTCGTTCCAATAGTATTCCCGGACGTCCTTGAAGAACTTCTTCCTGTGTGCGTTGGATAGTACGGGCGGTATCTCCTGGCAAACCAAATAGTTAACAAAATCAGCAAACCATGGTTCATTACCTTTGGAGATCACATCGATGCACTCTTCAATAAGGTGTAGGTGTTCATCCAGAAAGGAGTCATCGATGGGCAAATGGTCGTTCTCTAGATGTGTTAGGCGACTCAAGTGATCCGCAACAGAATTTTCTGAACCTTTCTTGTCGCGGATCTCAAGATCGAATTCTTGTAGGAGAAGAATCCATCTAATTAGCCTTGGCTTCGCATCTTTCTCCGCAAGGAGGTACCGGATCGCAGCATGATCCGTGTAGACAATCACCTTTGCACCTACAAGATAAGAGCGAAACTTGTCAATAGCATAGACAATGGCTAAAAACTCTTTCTCGGTAGTGGCGTAGTTGAGCTGCGCTTCATCTAGCGTCTTGCTAGCAGAGTATATGGCGTGGGTCCGCCCTTCCTTTCGTTGTCCAAGAACAGCTCCAATTGTTACGTCACTAGCATCGAACATAACCTCAAAGGGAAGAGTCCAATCCGGAGGTTGGATAATGGGTGCTGAAATTAGAGCTTGCCGAATAGTGTTTAACGCATCCAAGCATTCCTGCGAAAACTCAAAAACTGCATCCTTCATCAATAGATTAGTGAGCGGTTTTGATATCTTGGAAAAGTCCTTAATGAAACGTCTATAGAATCCAGCATGTCCTAGGAAACTTCTTATCCCTTTCACCGAAGTTGGGGGAGGAAGTTTCTCTATGGTCTCTATCTTAGCTTTATCTACTTCTATCCCTCTACTAGAGACTAAGTGACCTAATACGATTCCTTCCCTAACCATGAATTGACACTTTTCCCAATTAAGAACTAGGTTAGTGTCTTCACACCTTTGCAAAACAAGAGAAAGGTTAGAAAGACAATCGTTAAAAGAGGAACCGTATACGGAGAAGTCGTCCATGAAGACTTCCATGATTTCCTCTATGTAGTCGGAGAAGATGGCCATCATGCACCGTTGAAAGGTGGCTGGGGCGTTGCAAAGCCCAAACGGCATTCTCCTATAGGCGAACGTACCCCAAGGGCACGTGAATGTGGTCTTCTCTTGATCATCCGGGTGTATCGGAATCTAAAAGAACCCACTATAACCGTCAAGGTAGCAAAAGTGTGAGTGTTGTGCTAACCTTTCAAGCATTTGATCAATGAATGGCAATGGAAAATGATCCATCCGCGTTGCGTTGTTGAGCTTGCGGTAGTCTATGCACATCCGCCATCCAGTCACGGTTCGGGTAGGAATGAGTTCGTTGTTCTTGTTGGTGATGACCGTCATTCCTCCCTTCTTCGGAACTACTTGAACCGGACTCACCCACTTACTATCGGAAATAGGGTAGATGATACCTGCATCAAGAAGTTTAAGAATTTCCTTGTTGACAACCTCCTTCATGGTCGGATTCAACCGCCTTTGAGGTTGTCTTGAAGTTCTAAAGTCCTCCTCCATTAGTATCTTATGCATGCATAGGGAGGGTTTAATTCCTACTAAGTCCTCTATAGTATAGCCTAAGGCTTTCCTATGTTTCCTAAGGACAATCATGAGCTGTTCGTGTTCATCTATGCTTAGTTCGGAACTAATGATAATCGGAAAGGTAGAATTAGGTCCTACAAAAGCGTACCTTAGATGAGTAGGAAGTGGTTTTAGTTCAATCGCTTTCGGAGCTTCCAATGATCCTTGAGGAGCATCCGATGTAGCCTTAGAAGTCTCTAAGGGTATTGAGTGTGTGGGAGAAGAATCAGAAGAAGTTGAAGAAGTGTCTCGATCACCCTTTTCCACGGCCAAAGTTACGGGTGCATTATGTTCTCCACGGCCGTGGTTTAGGGCGTGGAAGGGAAATACGGTTGTCACATCTTCTCCACGACCGTATAACTCCCTGGAGTGGGACACGGTTTTGGTGTGAAATCCACGGCCATGGAATACAGTGTATGGCCGTGGATTCTCACGTTTTTAGCTTCATCGTGGAGTTTTTCAAACTCCACTTCATGCATCTCCTCTTGTGCTTCTAGGGCTTCAATTGCCTCATTGCACTCTTCATCTTCCCCTACATTGGTTAGACTCATAGTGATAACTTTTTGTAAAGGATCGTTAAAGAGAATCGCACTTACCTCCTCCCTAGATAACCCTTCTTCATTTTGGATATCGAATATATCCTCATCAAAGATTGGCTCCTTCACTAGAGTGGAAAGAATGAACTCTACTTTCTCTTCTCCTATATCAAAAGCGAGTCTACCATTCTTGCAATCGACTATGCAGCCGGAAGTTGCAAGAAACGGTCTTCCGAGTATGATCGGGACCGGACTATCTGCAGGAATATCAAGCACGACAAAATCAATGGGGACAAAAAATTTACCTAGCTTGACCGGGACGTCTTCTACAATACCGACGGGGCGAGTGATGGATCGATCCTCCATGTACAACATCATTTTTACCGGTTTAGGGTCGCCTAAACCGATCTTCCTACACAATGCAAGTGGTATGATACTCACACTTGCTCCTAAGTCACACAAAGCGTCATATGTGACATCTCCCATTCCTATGGGAATCCAAAATGACCCCGGATCCTTCCGTTTTGGGGGTATTTTCTCCTTCATGGTCTTGATGAGATCCGAAGAATCCGAACTCATCTTGACCTCACCGAAGTCTTCTAGCTTCCTCTTGTTGGAGAGGAGCTCCTTCAAGAACTTGCCATAAGCCGGCATACCTACAATAGCATCAATAAATGGTATATTAATATGCAGCTTGCTCATGAGTTCTATGAACTTACCGAATTGTTTATCTAGGCGCGCTCGCGCTCTAGATTGAGGGAATGGTAGGGGAGGTTTGTAAGCTGGAGGAGGAACGTAGACATCTTCCTTCTCCTTCCCCTTTTCTTTGTCTTTGTTCTTTTCTATGGAGACTTCAACAAACTTAGGCTGTGGATCGGTAGTAGTCACTCCGCTCCTAATTGTGATTGCCATAACCCTTCCCTTAGGGTTGTCCTCCGTCTTTCCTGGAAGCTTCCCTTGATTCCTAGGAACTTTCTCCACACGGCTGAACATTTGGTTTTCTAAAACCTTTTGAGCTTTATCAACCTTGAAAATTTGATCATCAACCTTAATGATGTGGTTCTCCAACCCTTGAAGCTTTCCCAAAATTGTTTCTAACATGGGATCGGGCTTCTCCTTTCCCGAAGTGTTTCCTCCATTAGATGATTGCCCCTGGCTTTTCAAAGGAGTAGAGGAAGAGGAAGGTGGAGTTAGTGAATTAGAACTGGAAGGATAAGAGTTACCGGAATTTTGTTGATTGGAGCGCCAATTGTTGTTGTTTGAACCCCTATTGTTGTTCCAATTGTTGTTCCGGTTGTTGTTGTTTCCATTCCAATTGTTATTCCGGTTGTTGTTCCGGTTATTGTTATCGCCGCCATTGTTGTTGCCCAAATAACCAAGATCCTTCCCTTGTTGCTTTGGGAAGTTGGTCTTGATAGCCTCCTTCAACTCTTTGATCTCATTGTTGAGGGAGAAAATCTGATTTTGAGCTTCATGTGTGAGCTTTGCTCCTTGCTCCACACGATTTCCCTCCACTTTCCGGTGGGAATACTCCTCTATGACTCTTGCTTGCTTCTCAATGAAGTCCCAAGCGTCATCTTCTCTCATGTCCATGAACGTTCCACATGAGAGGGATTGGAGGTTGAATTGCGTTCCCGCATCCAACCCCTTGTAGTAAATCTCCAGCAATGCAAGCTTGGATGTGCCATGATGAGGGCAATCCAACAGCAAGTCCTGAAACCTTTCCCAAGATTGAAACAAACTTTCGTTAGTTCTCATGGAAAATGCATTGATCTTACCTCTAAGTTCCGCCGTTTTGGATGGCGGAAAGAATTTGGTGAGGAACTCCGCGGAAAGGTCTTCCCACGTGTCTAGTTTCCCCCAAGGAAGAGCTTGGTACCAAGACAACGCTTTCCCCTTCAAGGAGAAGAAGAAAGGCTTGAGCTTATAGTTGTTGGTAGTAGTGCTCTTCGGCCTCATTGTCTCCATCATACACTCAAAGTTTTGCAAGTGTTGGTCTGGAGATTCAGCGCTTGTCCCGCCAAATTGGTTTTGGCGAACAAGAGTAATCACTTGAGGGTTGAAGCTAAATCCTTGCACATCTTCAGCATCAAAATTCACGCCCAAACGGCGTGGTTGTTGTATTGGATCCATCCGCTGGCCAAGAGTTCTTGGCTCATCATCTACACGTTCGATCCTCACATTCCTAGGCAGAATGCGGCGATTAGCAGCTCCCCGTGGATGGAAAGGATTCACATTGATCTTGGGATCAATCTCCTCTAGCGGTGGCATGGAAGAATCACTATCATCAGCGGATGAGTGACTTCTTCTTCTAGATCTTGATCCCCTCCTTGTGGATTTCTTGCTTCCTTTATTCTTGAGATCGCTTAGTTCTATCCTCATTTGGAAAAATCATATCCTGTAGATTGTTAACTTGGGATTGATGACGATCCATCTCATCCCGGCGAATGTTCTCGTTCCATTGGAGTTGAGCTTCCTTCTCCGCTAACTCCGCTTGAAGATCACGTTCGTGTTCTTCAGCCATCTTCTTTTCCTTGCGCTTTTGCCTTAAAGTTTTCTCTAGCTCTTGATCAAGAGGTAAGAGATCTTCGGTGCTCCTAGATCTGCGCATGCAATCAAAGTAATATCAAATAACGAGAGCAAGCTCCCAAGCTTGACAACCGGCTACCGAATTCGGCCGAAACCAAATCCCCGGCAACGGCGCCAAAAACTTGTTCGCCCCTAAACGTGCGTGCAAATAAGTTTTAATTATAATATTAGAATAAAAGCAAGCGAACCCGCAGTGTACGGATCGGCGTAGATTAGCAAGTATTCCAGAGTATCGAACACAGGGATTTGGGTGGGAACAAATTCAATTGCAGATTATCAAGCGAGTAAATATGAGAGTTTTGCAAATATTGGGAAAACAACAATCCTAAAAATCCAAGTATCCAGCTGTGGCAATCAATTCAAGATTTACTATTGATATAAAGACAGAGTTGAGATATGCAAAGGTATGCTAATGTAAGGTAATCGTACGGTGAAGTTCCAAAAACCTTATATGACTCACCTACCAGACACTCTCTATACAGGTTGTTGAGGCTTCAATATAGAAAGGTTCTAAAGGCAAGAATTAATGTCAAATACCCAAACTTGTAATCCAAGGATCAAGACTAACTTAACCGATCGAGGTTGTGACACTCACAATCGAGGTAGAGGTTGTTGAGGCTTCACTACCACCTAGAAAAGGCAAACCTAAACTAAGTTAAAGCAAATCTTTAACTTTGGATTAAAGTAAAAGCAGGTTCGTAAACTTAAGGGAAATTACGGGTGGATCTTGAGATTCCACGGTCGTGGAACTCAAGAACAAACCGTGATAAGGTTTGTTGACGATTCTTTCAAACTCTCAGGGTCTAATCTGTTTACGATCGATCTATCATCATCTTACCCACAACTATCAACCCTTCACCTTAGAATTGTTAAGGGTTTTTAGCCAATAACAGTCATATTGATATCAATTTCAAGAATTAAAAGATTGAAAGATGAAAACTTCCGAAAACCTTCAATAAACTCCAAACCAATCTCAAAGTCACAATCAAGAACAAATATAGTCACAAGATTCAGAATAGAGTAAACAAACTCGATCTTAGGAAAGAAAGAAGAACGGGATGTCAATCCGTCTTCTAAATCAAACCTAAACAAGAAGAGGAATCTCCTTGCAAATAGCCTTCCAAATCTTTGATCTTCAGCAATCTCCACCAAAAGTGCGAGATTAGGGCAAATCCAAGCACGAACGTCGATCTAAAGCGAGTAGCGGCGATGTAAACGCGTCCAAGTAGAGATGTCGTAAGTGTAAGCCTAAAGTGAGGTGACGGATTCTCCCTTCGTCCGTCTTTTTATTGGGCAAGATAAAATATCGGCCCGGCCCAATCTTCAAAAGATCGTGGCTTCAAAGTGTGGCGAAAAAGATCGCCAAGATCACGGTCGTGGAAGGTTCCACGACCGTAATTTAGAGCGTGGAAAGTGTCACGGTTTGAACCATGGATTCCACGACCGTAATAGTTACTGGAATGCATCACGCCTCTCTTGCAAGGTTCCACGGCCGTGGAACTGAACGTGGTTTGTAGTACGGCCGTTTTTTAGAGCGTGGTTTAGGGCAAGAACGTGATTCTTCCCTAGACTCATGCATTCCCCAAGTTGAACTCCTTTTTGCTCCTAAGAATGCCCTCAATCTATGGACATACTTAATCAACTCTTCTTTGCTAAATTCCGTTCGGAAATGGCTCCCAATCACCTATAATCAACATAGAACTAGTGTAGACATCCATATCGACAATATAGGCAAACTAGCTCACATATGTAACAATGCTCAATCAATGACTATCAATATGAATCAAATATGCTTAGAAAACGTGTCTAAAGTATCACAATATTTCATGCTAACAATATACAAGACTCCACTCCAAACCCATCCTACAATGTACGTGTTCGCTCCGAAAGGTGTGTGCAAGCTTTAATATTTATACCAAGAATAATTGCAAATAGCGAACCCACAGTGTACGGATCGATTGTAATAAAAGCAAGAATTCCAAGGTCGAACACAAGGACTATGGTGAAACAAAGAACGGTAATTCAGGTTGTCAATTAAAAAAAAAGCAACAAAACAACGATATCAAAGATGATGTAATAATCAGGTAAAGGGAATGCGGATTCTAGAGATTAAATCATCCAATTGTGGTTCGGACTTAGGATCTGAAAGGATAACGTGGACAAATCCGAGGTTTGCAAAGGGAAGGTGTTTCTAAGGTGGCAATAGATCACCGGGTAAGTCTCACTACTCACTATCCCAAACCAAAGATCCTCTCACCGGATAAGTCTCAAGGTACTAAGGAAAGAAACTATAATCTCAAACCAACACACCACCCAAGGAGATAGAATCAACCTTTACCGGGTAAGTCTCAGGCTAACTCTCAAAGATGGGAGGAAGGCACACTCAAACTCCAATAAAGGATAAACCTTTATTACCTAACACTCATGATCTTGGGTATACAAACAAAGGAATCACCGGGAAAGTCTCATCCTAGGCTTGCGTTGAACCAGAAAAGGTATAACCAGGATAGGATTTGACAAACAGAAACCTCAACTTAGATAAGGATCAGGACTGGGCTCGCCTCACTTCACTTAATGTACCATCTCGGTCAAGATGTTCCACGACTGACCGAGGTGTTCGTTGGTTAAGGTAAAGGCTCGAGCTTTCAGGGTCCACTGGGGTAAACGCTCATTCTTTCATCGTCTTTCCCACAACTTCTAGCCAATCACCTTAGAATCACATAAAGAACTTAGCCAACAATCATCATGATAACAATAATTAAATATGTGAGAAAGGAATCAATATTCAAACAAGAAAACCTTAACACAAAGGTCTCAATAACTGAATCAAATAATCTAACAAACAATCAGCGTTCCTCAATCACAATTAGAAAAGACAACAATCAAACCAAGCTAAGGAAATCTTACAACTTCATTCAAAGCCAACTTTAAACTAGCTTCCTTCCTTCCAAACTTCCTTTCAACTCTGGAGAACTCTGCTCCTTGATCCGGATATTCCGAGATAATTTAACCTTCAGAAATCAACCTCTTTATATAGGAGAATCACCTTCCAAAGATAAGATATCTTAAAAGGCAATTTCCATCTATAAAATATCTTCCAATCTTCCAAAATATATCAACCAAAAGATATATTTCCTTCCAGAAATCCATCCTAAAATATGTGATATTCACTTTTCAATTGAAGATCACCTCGGTCGAGGTGGCACTGTAGCCAACCCAAGTGAATCTCAGCTAAGTGTAGATCTCTCTGATCTGGTCCAAAATCAATCTTTTATCTCATTTCTTGTAGCTCCTCAATGCTCCAAAATGTAGCTCCAATGACTCCTCAATGCTCCAGAATGTAGCTCCAATGAATCCTTAGCTTCCTTAGCTCTATTTCGTTCCAAAACGTGCCATTTTCCCTACAATCACAACAAAACTAGGTGTAGACCTTGATTCTCGCAAAGGTAAACAAAACAACATAATTATCAAAGAATATACATCCATACATGCAGATTTATGAAGATAAAACGTCCAAACCAATCCCAAAATATAAACTATAATACATGCTATCAAAATACCCCATACTTGTCTCTTGCGTGTCCCCAAGCAAGATCCAAATCTTAGATACAAGATATAATGAATTATAAGTCATTAAAAAGATCAATGAAAAACATTTCAAAACCTTTTGGAGTGTGCTCCACTCATAGATCACCCTAAGAGAATCCTTCATGGCAAATAAAATCAAGACATGATCAAAACATTTTATAAATACAAGAAAGTTGTTCATCTTTGCATAAAATCATAGAATACATAATAAATCATATTTATAGAAATCAATCATGTATAATCCAGTTTAAACCACCAAGTCAATCAACATACTTGAGGTCTCAAGGGCTTCCAAAAGAGGTCAAGAAACATGTAAGGGTGGGATGTATACAAGGTAATGTGGTGCTAGAATCCGGGAATAGGACCTTTTCTTCATTTTCTTTGAATCACAACATCTTCCACCAATATTTGCTTATTTTCACTTTGCTTTACTTTTTTTTGGAACATGGACAGAGGTGCACAATAACCGAAGCCTAGGAGATCAGCAATCATCAATTTCTCGAGATGCCTCAAGCCCTTGATGCAAATACCATGACCCTTTAGGACTATCGATCAATCCGACTTTGGCAAGACACAAACACCCGGCTATGTGAATTGTGCCGAGTTACTCATCATAAAGATCAACGTCCCCAAACCTAATTTGTTTCTTTCTAACACTTTCAGCCAAGAACTTAACTTCACGTTCACTTGCTTTTCATCACTTGCATCCAAATTCCCGGATAGGTAAAGGGAGGCAAATATGCATATGAAGGGCTAAAGCATGATCAAGAAGAAGAAGAAGAAGAGAATGAAATGCCATAGTCATCCCAGGAAGAATGTGATAGAACTCATCATGTAGTGTCAACCTTCAAATCCAACATAATTTTGATAAAAACAAAGTATTAAAGATGCTAGAATTTCAAACAAAGCAATTTGCAACTTAAACATATCATAAAACCTTTCGAGCATATAATGATTTCAAAACCAATCTGCAAACAAAATCATGATCGAGGTTATATCCAGAAAAGAAGCACAAAACGTTTCGAAAACCTTTCAGTTAAGAACCATCTCGGTCGAGGTGTTCTGACGTCATCCGAGGTGTTCATCCTCGTTAGGCCAAGAACGTCTCGGTCGAGCCAAAAAAAAATTTAAAACCAGTTTTTGACGTTTTTTCTCAAACAGGAACCTATAGGTATGCATGTGATACAGATAAGCACATAAAGCAGAATAAGACAATAATATCCGAGAGAGTCATACAAGCCATACAAATAAGTCAAGTAATACATCCAAATACCCCATAACCCCTTTCAGGTTGTGATGTGGTGTGCCTTGATCTTGCAGGCGTTGGTTTCTTCCTCGAGGGGAAGCTGTGACGTGGTAGAGGATAAGAGAGTATCAGGTAAGTACATAGGACTTAATTAGCGTGCAGTTGTGGATTGTATGATTGTGATGGTTGTGTGTGTTCATATGATTGTGAATTTATAACCTAAACCGGACTAGGATGACCATTCATTATATTTATTTGGCCTAAGTGTATTATAACGGGCGGTAACCACCGGTCTCCGCCTGCTGGGTTAGGAGGAGGTGCCCTGAAGATGATCTCACAGGAGGGGACGAGTGACGGTCACCCCCATGCAAAACTCCTGTTTTACGTTGGATAGGGCGGGGTTCTTGAGGCTCCTTGTGTTACAAAAGAAGTTGAATTAGTAACGCTATAACGTAATTAAAGATAATAAATGAATGTGTGTGGCATTGCATATATGAGATATTGCATTGTGTTTGTGCTATTACTTCATGCTGATCTATTGTTGTAGCTAACGGTGTATACCGTGTTGTAGATGATCTGCAGGTTAGGAAGACTGCAGAGTGAGCCAGATGGTGTGACCAGCCGAGGACTTCTGTACATTAGGATGCGTGGGTTGGGGATCTTTTGTATCAGTGATGTTGTTATTATGGTTTTGTACTCGGCTTTGAGTCTGTAAACTCTTTTGTTGTATCATACTGCTTTTATGTATTTGTTTTTACTCTACTTGTGCCTTGTTGTAAGATCCAGTGAACTTGTTGTCAGGCTAGGGTCAGGATCCATTGTGAGATCCTAACTCAATGTAGCATTCCGAGTCCAGCGGATTCGGGGTGTTACACCCGGCTCGTCCCAATATAAGGGAGTGCGGCATCTCCTCCCATACAACGCCTCATAAGGTGCCATCCCAATCGACGCGTGCCAGCTGTTATTATACGAAAACTCCACCATTGGAAGGTGGTCTGGCCATACCTGACCCCAGTCTAGTACGCATGCCCGCAACATGTCCTCTAGGGTCTGAATAGTCCGCTCTGACTGGTCGTCGGTCTGTGGATGGTATGCGGTGGTGAAATGCAGACTCGATCCTACGGCGGCGTGTACCTGCTGCCAGAACCTCGAGGTAAAGTTCCCGTCCTTATCCGAGATGATAGTCCTTGGTACTCCATGTAACCTCACAATTTGACAAGTAAACTCCTCGGCTAGACGACTCACCGGCCACGTTTCCCAATAGGGATGAACCATGCGGTCTTCGTCAACCGATCCACTACTACCCGTATCGCGTCAAAGCTCCTACTCGGTCTCAAACCCGTCATGAATTCCATGGAAATATCCTCCCACTTCCACTGCGGCATGGACAGTGGATGAAGTTCTCATGCGTGTCTCTGGTGCTCGATCTTGACCTGTTGACAGGTCGCGCATTGGGCCACATATCTAGCTACATCGGGCTTAAGCCCTCCCCACCAATAAGATCTCCTAAGGTCCTGATACATCTTACTCGCGACTGGGTGCACCGAGTAAGGTGTAGAGTGTGCCTCCTGCAAGATCCGGTCTCTTAACTCCGGGTCTGACGGTAAACAAATACGTCCCTGGCGTCTCAATAACCCGTCTACCCCTGTGATAAACTACGGTGCCTCACCTCTGGCCATCCTGTCCCGAATCCTCGTCAACACGGGACATCCCTCCCGCTTCTGCCGGATCTCTCCGGACATATCAAGTAATACCTCTAACTCGGATAAACAGCTGACCGTATCCGGAAACCGGATATCGAACTCTAACTCCGCCAAATCCCTCTGCAATTGTTGTTGAACCGTAAGTCGAGCTATAACCTCCTCTCAAGATGTCCTCCTACTCAAGGCAACGGCGACCACGTTCGCCTTCCTTGGATGGTATAAAATCTCCAAGTCAAAATCCTTAATCAGCTATAACCATCTCCTCTGGCGGTTATTCAACTCCCGCTGAGTGAATATATACTTCAGACTCTTATGGTCTGTGAAGATCTGGCACGTGGCTCCATACAAATAGTGTCACCAGATCTTCAAGGCATGAACCACTGCCTCTAGATCAAGATCATGGGTGGGATGATTCTCCTCGCACGGCTTCAGCTGCCGAGAAGCGTACGCAATAACCCTACCCCTCAGTATCAAAACGCACCCTGAGTCTAGTTTGGAGGCGTCACTATATACAACAAAGTCCTCTACGCCCTCAGACTGGCCTAACACAGGAGCGGAGGTCATCCTCTTCTTCAGCTCCTCAAAACTACGCTGATAAGGCTCGGACCAGACGAACTTGGTAGATTTCCTTAGCAAGGAAGTAAGGGACCGTGCAATCACGGAGAATCCATCAATAAAATGGTGGTAATATCCCGCTAAACCCAAGAAACTACGCACCTCCTTGACCGTCGTGGGAGGTAGCCATGAAGAAACGGACTCTATCTTCGCCGGGTCAACCATGACACCCTCGGCGGAAACTATATGACCCAGGAATGACACCTCGGGCATCCAGAACTTGCACTTAGAGAGCTTTGCATAAAGCTCTCTATCTTGAAGGACTCGAAGAACCGTCCTCAGGTGTCCCGCATGCTCCTCCCTACTCCGGGAGTATACTAGGATCTCGTCTATAAACACTACCACAAACTGGTCCAAAAAGTTGATGAAGATGCCGTTCATCAACTCCATGAAGACGGCATGCGCATTCGTGAGCCCGAATGGCAGCACAACAAACTCATAGTGGTCGTATCTCGTCCGGAACGCCGTTTTCGGCACGTCCTCCTCCCTCACCCTCAACTGGTGGTATCCTGACCTCAAGTCGATACGTGAAAATACGGAGGCTCCCTGCGACTAGTCTAGCAAATCATCAATGCGCGGTAGGGGGTACTTGTTCTTGATGGTAACTTTGTTCAATTCCCGGTAATCGATACAAAGTCTCAAAGATCCGTCCTTCTTCATGGCGAAGAGGACCGGTGCACCCCAAGGGGAAACGCTCGGGCGCATGAAACCCCTCACAGCTAACTCCTCGAGCTGCTCATTCAACTCCAGCAACTCAATCGGCGCCATGCGGTATGGGGCCTTGGAGATCGGCCTCGTGCCGAGCTCCAACTCAATGGCAAAATCAATGCTCCTCTATGGGGGCAATCTGGGTGGCTCCCCAAATACATCCTCGAAATAGCAAGCCACGGGAATCTCCTCTTGCGACGGTCCCGCATCCTCCTTCATGGCATAGCACCAGAAGGCCTCGCATCCCTGTCCGATAAGTCTCGCGGCTCGAACCGCACTAATGACTGTACCGGTCTTTCCGAGGTCCTAACCTCGGAAAATCACCTCATGTCCCGTCTCCGTGGTAACTGTCACGGTCCTCCGACTGATGTCTAGAATGGCTCGGTGGGGTCCATCCAGTCCATGCCAATGATGACTTCTTCATGCACTAAGTGCATGACATAAAAGTCGGCTAACCAATCTCGGTTTCCCAAACGTATGGGGCAACCGCGTACCTCTCGGGTACCACTAACCCTACCCCCATCGGGTAACCCCACAATGAAGGGTCTCCCCTCTACCATAACTAAGGACAACCTAGCTACGCAATCATCGGAAGTAAAAGAGTGCGTGACACCCGTATCAAACAAAACGCTGACCGGTAGTCAATGAATGTGAATAGTACCTATAGCTGCTAGTGCTGCAGGATCAATAGCACTCCTCAGCTCGATCGCCCTGACCTGTGTGCCTCTAGTCTCCTCTACACCACCACCACAACCTCTACCACGCCCCGGACCTTGGGTTGAACCCTGGGTACGAGTCTGTCCCTAGAACCTTTGCTGAGAGTCCTGTGGCTGAAACTGTGGAGGCCTCTGACTACCTCCTACTACCCCAGAAGGCGAAGAACCTTGGTGAGACTGTGACCTTCCCTGACGGCAGAAAGATGCCGTGGTCCAAAACGTCCCGGAGCCTGGCTGCGCCCCTGTCCTCCGGCTCTGGTAGGTGCAATCCTCTGTCTCTTGTCCGGTCCCCCGGATTGTGTTGCCCTCCATGTCCCAAGTCGGTCTATCTCGTAGGCCGAAGCCCAATCCTGATACTCCGCCAATAAATCGCAGCGAAAACCTGCCAAGTAGGCATGGATGGACTCCCTCAGTCTCTTGGAAAAGAGATAGACATGCTGGTCCGCTGGAAGTGCAGCGGGCCCCAGCAATGCCAACTCCGCTCTAAATGTCTAATCACCTCCATGACGGGAACATCCTCAAAGCCGGCCTCTAGGAAGTCCTGAACTCTATCTCGACGCAAAGAATCTGGGCAGAAAGTCTCTCTCACGAGACGTAACAATTGGTCCATCCTAGTCACACCCCCTGTCACCGACCTCCACCAGTACTAGGCCTCCTCTCGAAACAATTTTTGAACTATCTCCACCTGTCTCCCCTCTGGGCAGCGGATCGCCTCTAATGTTGACTCCACATGCTCAATCCAGTGCTCTACCTTTAGCCCTACCTTCCCATTGAAGTAGGGGAGATGCTGTTGGTTGAAAGCTTTCAACCAGTCATCGGGTCTAGGACTCCTCAACTCGTCTCTAGGCCTAGATATCTCCACAACCGGCCTAGGTGCGACTACTGCCGGTGCAACTATATCAGGTGCGGCTTTGATCTGAGTAGCCCTCTACGTGACCCCAACTGACCTCGTTGGTGCGGGTGCAAGTACAGGTGCAAGTACCAGCACTGGTTGTGTTGGAGGTGGTGCTCCAGTCCTAAACGCCTCCTCTACTCGGCGTACATACTCCTCAAACACTATAGCTCCAATCGATGCTCCCCCGGTCCTAGCAAATGGGGAACTCTATGCCCCGGACCTCATAGCTATCCTACCCTCAACCTCGGGAATGACGCTCTTTGCAACGTCCTCAATGGGATCCTCAGTTGTTGGCGGATCCAGAACAGGTGGGTCCGCAATGGGGATTCGTCCCCGACCTCTCGGGCCTGGAGGTCTCCATACTCGTCCTCGTCTCGGAATGGTAGGAGGTAGAGGTGGTCTACCCCTGGCAGGTCCCACATAAGCGGTAACTCGTGTGCACGTCATCTGATATCGCTTCGCGTTGGTTCAATTCAATTAAGTTGGTATATAAGTATATATATATATATATATATATATATATATATATATATATATATATATATATATATATATATATATAAACTTAAGAGAAAAGTGCCGAAATCCATAATACAATCAAGGCATAAAGCCCAATCATCCTAAGGTCGCATGCATATCCAAGTACATACAAGTCCAACAATAACCCTAAGGTCATAATATAGCTAGCTATATAATAAACTGACATGCGTCAAATCCAAAAATCTATGTCGCCGAGGTTTGCGTGAGGAGTGATGGTCCCGTACATTCTAACCTAATCCCGACTCATGCACATGAATTATAAAACCAAAAAGGTTAGAACCCGAAGGGTTCTGTTTATTCCTCATTCGGCCTTTATAAGGTTGCGAGTGCCACTGTTGTCAACCTAGGGCTCTGATACCACTTTGTAACACCCCGAATCCGCGGGATATCGGAATGCTACGGGTGACCACACAATGGGTCCCAACCCTTAGCCTGACAACAATCTCACCGGACCTTTCCAACATGGCACAAATAAAGGCTTAAAACTCGAAAACGTTTTAATGTATGCAAGACGAAAAAGGTAAAGAGTACAACTTGGAAACTCAGCCGAGTCCTCAAAACAACATACACTCCACCCGACATAAACCGAAAACGTATAACAACCACAATCCCAACAAAAGGGTGACATAACAAACACAACAACCCCAATAACGCCCCCGTCCTACAATGTACGGCGACCCTCGGCTGTCCACTCCTCCACCTCACTCGGCGACGTCCCTAACCTGCGGGGCATCTACAACAAGCGGTTTAAAACCGTTAGCTACATTCAAAACATTAAAGACATGGTGAAGGCACAAAGACATGGTGAAGGCACAAACACAAACATATATAATCACATCACAAAAACATGCTCAACAAACAATCCGGTTATTATCTTCATTTATTAGGTCGTATCCCGTTCTAGTTCAACTTCTTTTGTGACATGAGAATCTCCCAAAACTCGCCTCGGTCCCTTCTTCCGGCAATGGAATGGTCGGATGCCTCCGACCGTCTAACCAGCACGGGCCAGTCGCCGAGAACCTCCTAGCTCTCGCAAGAGCTAAGCAGTGATGTCACCGCCCGTTATCATACACTTGGGCCAAAATAACATAAAGGTCGGTAGTCCTATTATCCGGTTTATCAGTTATAACAAAACGATAAACACACACTACCAAGCACACAATGAATCTAATACGACAAATATGGCTAAGTAAGTCCGGAGACTTACCTCGTCTCTCAACTCACAACACTCTAGCTTCCTTAATGAGGAAGCACACAACTTGCTCATACACGAAAGTACTCATCAACACAAGTCCACACTAATGAAGTCATAAACTTCATTCTAAATATCTAACAAAGATGCCACCACTCTCAAACTAGGAATGTATCGTAGGGTCCAAGGTACACAAGACACTAACCACTACTAAAGAAAGCTCACAAAAACCTATACAACCTAAGAACAAGATCAACAACAACATCCTACGAGAAGCAACTAGTTTAGGAAGGCCAACATGCTCACACTCAAGATCAACATTCAAACCAAGCCATAAGGGCTCCAAGGCTAGCAACCACTAGATGGCATTCTCATAAGCCCTAGGTCCATCCTAAGCATGCTTCTAACTAAAAACATCAAGGATCTAAGGAAGGAACGAAAGGAAAGGGAGGGAGGAACCTACTGGTGATCAAAACGCAGCCGCGGAAGCAAGCTGACGCCTCGGCGGAAAACCAGTAGCCGCCCCTGCGGTGGTTCGGGTCGCCCCTGCGGCTGTTCGGGCCACCCTTGCGGTGGTCCAGGCCGCCCCTCCGGTGGCCTCGGTCCGCCCCTGCGCCTCTGGCAATCCGCCCCCGCGGTCGAATAGCAGAAGGTTCGTCTTCTTCGTTTCTTCGACTAGTTCTTTGCTCCTATCGTCTCCTTCTCTTGTTGGGCGTCCTGATAGCATGAATTATAGTCTATATTTTGGGGTTTGTTTGGACGTTTTATCTTTCATAATCTGCATGTTTGTATGTACATTATGTGATTTTACTACCATTTCATCTACCTTTGCGAGAATCGAGGTCTACACCTAGTTTCGTTGTAATTGCAGGTAATATGGTACGTTTTGCATCAAAAAGGAGCAAAAGGAGTCATGAGTCATTTGGAGCTACATTGAAGAGCAAAAAGGAATCATTCAGGAAGCATAGCCATGGATTAAAGATATACTTTGGACCAGTTTTGAGAGATTCTACATTCAGTTATGAGTCACCTCGGTTGACCAGAGATTCATCTCGACCGAGGTGATCCAGAGACGCCGACTCGACCGAGGCGAATACCTAGGACGCGGCGAGAATATTTTATTCTTGGCTGAGATCTTTTAAAATTGGAAAGTGATCTTATATTTTTGGGCTGAGCTTCTGGAAGGAAGGAGATATGCAAAATCATATATTTTACCTATATTTATGGGATGATATCTTTCTAAGATTTCTTATCTTTGGAGGGTTATTTTTCCTATAAAAAGGGTTGGTTTTCCACAAATCCAACATCCCGCTTACAGCTGAAAACCTCGCATAAGACGCAGCAGCCGCATTCCACCCCAATTGAGGGAGAGAGTTGAAGAACCTCTTTGAAGGTTGAAGGAAGGTTGAAGACCATAGCTTTTATAGCTTTTTGGAGAGTTTTGTAAGATTGTCTTCAATTCCTTTCCTTGTTGTCTTGTCTTGTTGGATTATTATCCAAGGAACGATTTTGTGTGATATTTGATTCAGTTATTGAAGTGTTTCCATTAAATTCTTCTTTGTTCAAATATTCACCTTCTTCCCTTACATTTAATACTTTCATAATGATGATGAGTGGCTAATTTCCTTGTGCGATTCTAGGGTGATTGGCTGAAGGTTGTGGGAAAAACAATGATAGAATGATCTTAATTACAGTAGGACCCTGAAAGTTCGAGTCTTTACCTTAACCCTAAGCATCTCGTTCAGTCGATGAACATCTCGGCCGGGGTGGAAACTGGCTGACCGAGGTGACTTATCCGACCCTAAACTGAGAGTTAAGTGTTAGAGTTTGCCAAATCCTATTCTTATTATACCTTTCCTGGTTCAAGGCAAGCTTAGGATGAGACTTACCCGGTAATTCCTTAGTTTGTGTACCAACGATCATAAGTGTAGGTAATAAAGGTTTATCCTTTATTGGGGTTTGAGTGTGCTTCCATCCCATCTTTGTGAGTTAGCCTGAGACTTACCCGGTAAAGGTTAATTCTATTCCCTTAGATGGTGTGTTAGTTTGAGGTTATAGTTCTTTATCTTAATTCCTTGAGACTTACCCGGTAATAGGAGTTGCGGTTTAGGATTAGTGTGTAGTGTGACTTACCCGGTGATCTACTTCACTTTAGAAACACCTTCCCCATGCAAAAATCTCAGCTTTGTCCGCTTATCTATAGATCTTGAGTTGGAACCACAACTAGATGCTTTAATCCCTAGAATTGCATGTTTGCTTTATTTGACATCTTATTCATCTTTGATTGTATTATTTGCTCTTGTGGTTAGCATTGACATTAGCATACTGTGTTGACTCTGTTTCACCGAGTCCCTGTGATCGACCCCTGGAATTTTCTTGCTTTTACTACGATTGACCCGTACACTGCGGGTTCGCATCCTTGTTTTAAGCTTAAGTCTAGGGTTATAAATTTAAAGCTTGCACACACCGTTTGGAGCGAACACGTCCTCCAAACCTTCACCACAGGTCTTAGCCTCCTCAACACGACCTATAAGAGAAAGGTAAAGGGACATGCAAAGGCTTTACAAGATATCTCTTCAAAGCTTCCTCCATAGCCATGGAGGTGAAGAGAAAGGAGAGAAGGGAATACAAGCAGCAAGAGGAAGATGAGATAGAATCACTTACCACTACAGATCCGAAAAGCTCAAGCTGCAGCTCCACACACCACTCCTCCAAGGTGTAAGAGAAGAGAGGTCCAAAGGAAGAAGAAAGCGGTGTGGAAGGGAAAGAGCGTAAAAGAGGAGAAGGAAAAGAAAGAAAGGAAAAGAAAGAAGGGAAGAAAATGGCTGACAAGGAGGTGGGATATCCCAAGGTCAGCCTCCTTGTCCCCTCACTCCACTTCCCAAGGTCGGAAAGTAGAACGGGAATCTCTCTTCTCGCGTTAAATACTCGTACTCAGCAACGTGCCTGCGGGAAATAAGCCGCCTACGCGGAAAAGATCGGAAACCCTCAACTTCCGGAAATAAAATTTCCGGATGTTACATTACTTTCTTTGATTCTCAACATCTTCCACCAATAAGCTTTGCTTATTTTCAGTTTTTTACTTTACTTTTTGGAAACATGGACAAAGGTGCACAATAACCGAAGCATTAGAGATCAGCAATCATCAATTTCTCGAGATGCCTTAAACCCTTGATACACATACCATGACCCCGTTAGGACTATCGATCAATCCAACTTTGGCAAGACACAACACCCGGCTATGTAAATGGTGCTGAGTTACTCATCATCAAGATCAACGTTCCCAAACCTAACTGTTTCTTTCTAACACTTTCAGCCAAGGTCTCAACTTCAATTCACTTGCTTTTCTTCACTTGCTTCCAAATTCCCGGATAGGTAAAGGGAGGCAAATATGTATATGAGGGGCTAAGCTTGGTCAAGAAGAAGAAGAGAAGAGAATGAATTGCCTTAGTCATCCCATGAAGAATGTGATAGAACTCATCATGTGGTGTCAACCTTCAAATCCATCATAAGTTTGATAAAAACAAAGTATTAAACATGCTAAAACTTCAAAAAAAACATTTTGTAACTTAAACAAACCATAAAAACTTTCGAGCATATAGAGATTTCAAAACCAATCCGCAAACAAAATCATCATCTAGGTCATATCAAGAGAAGAAGCACAAAACGTTTTCGCAAACTCTCAGTTAAAAGCCCATCTCGGTCGAGGTATTCTGGCGTCATCCGAGGTGTTCATCCTCGATCGGCCATGAACATCTCGGTCGAGGTCATAAAAAAAATTCAAACCAGTTTTTGACGTTTTTCTCAAACAAAATCCTATATGTATGCATGTAATGACAGATAAGCAGATAGAGCAAAATAAGCAATAATATCCAACAAAAGTCATTCAAACCAGTTTTTGACGTTTTTCTCAAACAAAATCCTATATGTATGCATGTAATGACAGATAAGCAGATAGAGCAAAATAAGCAATAATATCCAACAAAAGTCATACAAGCCATACACATAAGTCATATAAATACATCCAAATACCCAATACTTGGGACCCATTGTCCCAATGGGTCAAATATAAGTCTAAGGAATCAGAAAACTCACCGAACCTAGCTGAACTGCATAATAAGTAAAGAAAATCCATGAAGCTCTAATCCTCGTCAGTTAGAGGTGGTGGATGTGGAATGTAGGGATGCTGGGTCGGGTTGAATGGATATCCCATAACCTGTTGATGCTGGATCTCCATCATCCGTCTAGTGAAGTGTTGGCTTTCCTCCATCCAACGCGTCCATCCCTCAATGTGTCGGCGCTCCTCAACGAAGTGCTCAATGATGTCAACTGTCAGAGCTGCGTAGGCATCTACCATCTGGTCGGTGAGATCATCAATCCGTTGGTGGGACTCAGGATCTCTAAATCGGCGGGATTTGCCTGAGGTGGCGGCGGCGGTGGTGTTGCTCTCTCATCCTCTATCGTCTCGTCATCAAGGTCAATAACGGGAATACTAGGGCCGCCGGTATCAGTACCGGTCTCCATGGCAGCTCCTCCATCATACCCCTCATCATCATCATCATCATCGTCATCTGCATCTCTAGCATTCTGCATGTAAGGGAACCAAGCTGTAGACCAATACTGATGATCAAAAACAGAAAACTGAGAGGACCACATAATCCCCTGTGGTGCAGTCGTCTCCCATGGCATATCAACGTCGGGCGTGGCAAGACCACGAGGAACTAGAATGCGTTTGGGGTGATCATCTCCTGTAGTCCCAACGGCTTCGCAGCCGCGCCAAGTGTACAACTAGAAAAATCCAAGCCCATAGAAGTGGCGATGTGGGTCACCATCCCACCACAACAGATATCGCCCTTCGACTTCCCCTTGATCTTGTGCAAATCGTCTGCCAGTATGGCAGCAAAGTCTGGCACTCCTCCCGTCACCATACTGAACAGACTCAATAGCTCCCCTTGTCGGACTTTTTGGGACGTCTCAGTACGCGCCAGAAGAGTCTCACTAAAAATCCGGTGAGCCAAACATGAAGCAAGATAGAAAATAATACGCTCCTCGTAATATCCGGTCCGCCGCCTGTAACTATGGTCCGTCACATGGGCAATCTCGCCCCAGAAACTCCGAGCCACCGCTGGGGGAGGAAAATCAATCATAGTCGGTGTAGGGAAGCCGAAAATCTCCCTAAACTGATCCATCGGAACTAAGTAGTTCCTGTTCAGCAGCCGGTACTTGATTCCTTGATGCTCCGGCACGTAAGTCACTGAGCTGACAAACTCCATCATTGGTTCTAGATAAGCCGGCGCTCTGATATCCATGAACTCCTCCAATCCAACCATGGAGATCATCTTCTTCAAGTCCTCCACGACATGGAGGCACTCGAAGGCATCAACGTGAAGGAAACGCGGGGCAACGATTGGACGCCCGCAAATACAATCATAATCCTTCTGGTGATGCTCGTGGATCACCAAAATGGAACATTTAGAAGCAGAGGAAGGAGAAGAATGATGTGAGCTGTTAGGCCTGTCTCTCAAGGCAAACTAACGATCTGATTTGTTGCTCATTTTTCTAGATGAACACCTTGATTGCCCAAGAACACCTCGGCCGAGACACAGTCGACTGGACCAAGGCGAATTGCTGGTCGAACACAAATCCTGAATCTGTAAGCTTTTTCCCCCAAAATCACTACCAAAAGCCTCCTAAGGGGTACTTATATCCTTTGAAGCAACAAACTATGGCAACCAAAGCCAGATCTACTCAAAATCGACAAAAGAAGGGAAGAGTTAGGGTTTGGAACGAAATACCCCAGATTATGCAGTTTGAAGCATTTTCCTTGTTGTTTGATGATGGGAAACTTAATCTCTTGCTTCCTCCGGTGAATTCGAGCCAAGAAACGTGGAAAACGGGCAAGAATCGAGAATTTGGGAGTAGGAGGCCGCCGCGGTCGAGGTGAGGGTAGAGAGGGAAAAAGTGGAAGAGTGAGAAACCGTCGCGCCTTTTATACCCCTCGCTGAATTTGATTACACCTCGGTCGAGATCGTCCTGAGTGGATCGAGGTGTTAGAGCGGATGTCAGACCTAGTCGCCTTGGTAACCAAGAACATCTTGGTCGAGGTCTTGTGACTGCACCCGAGATGTGTCAGTCAAGCTTTGTCTTCTCAATTTCTCGAACATCTGTCCTTCTATTGTTACTCCTGAGCTATAATCCTTCCTTAGAAAGTACCTAGTTCTTGTCTAGAGGACGCAAAAATAAAACGAAGCAAACTATCTAAAACAAATCTAGAAAAGGGAAAAGAAAGCAAAACCTTGGGTTGCCTCCCAAGAAGCGCTTGGTTTAAGGTCGCTAGCTGGACCGTACGTCATCCTCAAACATGCTGGAAGGTGTCCTCACCCCATACTCATCTTCATCATGGGGTGAAACAAAGGATCTCATCTAATGTTCCAACAAATTCAAGTGCTCATCGGGAAACAAATTGTCAATGGGTAGGTAATCCTTCTCAAGCGAGGTCGAAGGTAGCCGACTGAGGTGATCCGCAACAGAATTTTCGGATCCCTTCTTATCACGAATCTCTAAGTCAAACTCTTGAAGCAAGAGAATCTAACGAATAAGGCAAGGATTTGCATCTTTCTTACCAAGCAAATAATTATAAGCTGCATGGTCAATGTAAATAATAACTTTCGCTCCCACTAAGTAAGAACAAAACTTTTGAAAAGCATATACAACTGCCAAAAACTCCTTTTCGGTAGTGGCGTAGTTCAGTTGAGCTTCATCTAGCGTCTTTCTAGCATAGTAAATGGCGCTGGTCCGGACATCCTTCTTTTTTCCAAGTACCGCTCCTACGGCCACATCACTAGCATCACACATGATCTCAAAGAGCAAGGTCCAATCGGGAGGTTGAATGATGGGAACGGTAATCAACGGTTCCTTTATCCTGTAAAAAGCATCAAGGCATTCTTGTGCAAACTGAAAAACAAAATCCTTATTCAAAATATTAGTGAGCGGTTTAGAGATTTTAGAGAAATCCTTGATGAACCTCCTGTAGAAACCTGCATGCTCGAGAAAACATCACACACCGTTAACAGAAAAACGGGGAGGAAGTTTCTCAATAGTCTCGATCTTAGCTCGATTGACCTTAATACCTCGGTTGGAAATGAGGTGTCTTAGAATAATTCCTTTGCTAACCATAAAGTGACACTTCTCCCAATTCAAAACAAGATTAGTGTCTTCACAACCTTGTAGCACTAGAGAAAGATCAACCAAACAGTTATCAAAAGAGGAACCATATACTGAAAAGGCATCCATGAATACCTCCATGATCTCCTCAATGTACTCGGAAAAGATAGCCATCATACAACGCTGAAAGGTAGCAAGTGCGTTACACAATCCGAATGGCATCCTCCGATAAGCCTATGTCCCCCATGGACAAGTGAAAGTGGTCTTCTCTTGATCATGGACAAGTGAAAGAAGCCTATGTCCCCCATGGACAAGTGAAAGTAGTCTTCTCTTGATCATCCGGATGGATAGGAATTTGAAAGAAGCCACTATAACCATCTAAATGGCAAAAATGGGAGTGTTGAGCTAACCGTTCAAGCATTTGGCCGATGAAGGGAAGCGGGAAATGGTCTTTCCGAGTGGCCAAGTTCAGCTTCCTATAATCAATGCACATCCTCCAGCCTGTAACGGTCCTAGTTGGAATCAACTCGTTGTTCTTATTCGTCATAACGGTCACCCCTCCTTTCTTCGGAACTACATGCACCGGGCTCACCCACTTGCTATCCGATATGGGAAATATGATACCTGCATCCAACAACTTAAGAATTTCCTTGTTCACAACCTCTTTCATGATCGGAATTAACCGTCTTTGAGATTCCCGTGAAGTCTTATGATCGTCCTCCATTAGAATCTTATGCATACAAAAAGAAGGCTTAATACCAACAAGATCATCAATAGTATAACCTAAGGCCTTTCGATGTTTCCTCAGACCTCTTCGTAGTTGGGAACAGAGAAGGAGTCATCATTCGGAAAGGAAAGCACCAACGATAACGGGATAAGTAGAATCCGGACCAAGGAAAGCATACCTCAAGTGATTCGGAAGTGGTTTAAGCTCTAGAATTGGGGGTGCTTTGTGAGGTAGATATGTGCCTTCTCCTTCCAGTGAAGAGGACTTAGATCAAAGACTAGACTTTCAGAAGTCTTAGTTGACATCATCTCGCTTGCTACCTCAGTCGAGATCCGATGTGGGTGACCGAAATGTTCTTGAGATAAGAACACCTCGCTTGGTTCAAAAGGTGCCTCGGTCGAGGTACTGGAACCGAAACCTAACGTACTTTTCTTCTCCTTAATCAGTTTATCAAATCTAGCTCCTGGAGCTGCCTCCAATGCCTTCAAGCTTCGTACATCTACATCACAAGATACATCTATACCTTCCTCCATTAAACTAAAACTATGAAATTTTTCAACAGGATCATTAATAAGGATAGAGCTCACCAATTCTATAGATTCTTCTTCATCATAGATGTTGATGATGTCATCCAAAATACCAACGGGACGAGTAATGGAGCGATCCGCCATGTATAACATCATCTTCGCGGGCTTGGGCTCTCCAAGTCTAACTTTCTCACAAAGCTCCAGCGGGATGATGCTCACGTTGGCTCCTAGATCACATAATGCATCATAAGTAAAATCGCCAACTTGAATGGGAATGCAAAATGAACCGAAATCCCTTAATTTTAGTGGCATCTTCTCCTTCATGATTAGAATGAGCACCGAAGATCTAGATGTCAAACTTACTTCAACAAAATCCTCCAGCTTTCTCTTCCTTGATAAGATCTCTTTCAGATACTTCCCATAGGCGGGCATCCCTGGAATGGCATCAAGGAAATGGATGTTAATATGTAGTTTATTCATAAGGTCTAGAAACTTACCAAAGTGCTTGTCTAGATGTGCCCTCACCCTTGATTGAGGGAATGGGAGTGGTGGTTTATAAGTAGGAGGTGGAACATAAACTTCAGATTTTTATTTCGCTTTCTAAGGCTCCATCTCGGTCGGCACCTCGACCGAGGCGTTCCTCGTCTGATCTTGGTCCGAGGTGTTCCTCATCTGATCGGGTATCGACCAAGGTGCTGGATCTGGAGTCTTCAATCCACTGCGTGTTATCATAGTCATGATTTTTCCTTTTAGGTTGCTCTCTGTCCTTTTTGGGAGCTTTCCTAGATCTCTTGGCACTTCATTCTCCTTGGCTTTTTGTGCCTTCGAAAATGAATTCATCGATGTCTCCATAGCGTTGATCTTGATCAAAATTGCTTCCAGCACAACATCTGGCTTCTTCAGTGATTGGGATGAACTTGATGCAGGCTCCTGGCTTCTCAATGGAGTAGAAGAAGAAGAAGAAGAAGAAGAAGAGGGGGCGTTAAGAGCATTTTCAGCATGAGAATAAGGGTTACCGGAATTTTGTTGATTAGATCTCCAATTGTTGTTGTTGGAGTTTATATTGTTGTTGTTGTAATTATTGTTCCGACTACCTTGATAGTTGTTTCCTCCTTGGTATCCACCATCTTGCTCCTTCTTCGTTTGAGCTACTAAAAGCTCCTTCAATGCTTTCACTTCGTTGCTAAGCGAGGTGAGTTGAGCTCCATTTGATGATGTGTCTTGGAAGCTAACTCTCCTTGCTCCATCTTCAACTCTTTGATGGGAGTACTTCTCCATGTGTAAAGCTTACTTTTAAATGAAATCCCTAGCTTCATATATCGCCATATTCATGAAGGTGTCGGCGGAAATTAAATGGAGCTTGAATTGAGTATCTCCATCCAAACCCTTGAAGTAAATTTCCAGCAACTCGATCTGTGGAATCCCATGATGTGGGCAATCCAACAAAAGATCCTTAAATCTCTCTCATGACTTGGACAAACTCTCTTTGTCCTTCATAATAAAAGCGGTGATCTTGCCCCTCAATTAAGCGGTCTTAGAAGGGGGAAAGAACTTAGTAAGAAACTCCGTCGTCATCTCTTCCCAAGTGTTGATTTTTCCGGCCGGAAGAGATTGATACTAAGCAAGCTCCTTGTCTTTCAAAGAGAAATAGAAAGGCCTCAACTTGTAGTTTTTATTCTCCACTCTTGAAGGTCTCAAAGTTTCCATCAGAATCTCATAGTTTTGCAAATGTTGATGCGGAGACTCTCTCTCCAAACCTCCAAATTGACATTGTCGAATCATGGTTAGAACTTGAGGTCTAAGTTCATAATCATGCTCAGCTGGATCGCCTAGGTTGAATCCTAGACGTCTGCCTTGCTGATTGGGGTCCATCCTCTATCCTAGGGTTCGTGGAAGTCCAGCAACAAGAACATCTCGGACTGGCATGTGAGGTTGTGGGTGCATCTCGGCTGCCGCAACTAGGATTGGGTCTTGCCTCGGTCGAGGATCTGGGATCGGTCGAGGTAGAAACTAGGCCCTTAGAGCGGCCATATCAGCTTCAATTCCTTCAGTTCTTGCGCAAGTCTCGTCTCTCTCTCGCTACTGTTCTTCCTTACTGAGGCGCAGTTGTTCCAATGCCTCCTTCAATTCGGCTTCAAGATCGCGGTTTTCTTGATTGGCCATCTTAACTTCTTTCAATCTTCTTTTGTAAGTCTTTTTCTGGTTCGGGATCGTAAGGAACGATTTCCTTTCCAGCACGAGTTCTTTGCATAAACCTAAGGAAAGATCATGTGAAAACAACTCAAGTAAAGTGGTCAAAAGCAACAAGGGCAATACCGCCGAAAGATAACCAAAACCGAACTTGATCTTGACCAAGTGCCCAACAACGGCGCCAAAAACTTGTTCGCTCCAAAACATGTGTGCAAGCTTTAATATTTATACCAAGAATAATTGCATATAGTGAACCCGCAGTGTACGTATCGATTGTAATAAAAGCAAGAGTTGCATGATTGAACACATGGACTATGGTGAAACAAAGATCGGTAATTGAGGTTGTCAATAATCAAACATGCAACAAGCAAAGCTATCAAATATGATATAAAAGTCAGATTAAAAAAATGCATATTCTAGAGATTAAAACATCCAGTTGTAGTTCTGACTCAAGATCTCAAAAGATAACGTGGATAAAGTTGAGGTTTGCAAAGGGAAGGTGTTTCTAAGGTGGGAATAGATCACCGGGTAAGTCTCACTACTCACTATCCTAAACCAAAGATCCTTTTACAGTGTAAGTCTCAAGGTACTAAGGAAAGGCACTATAATCTCAAACCAACACACCACCCAAGGGGATAGAATCAACCTTTACCGGGTAAGTCTCAGGCTAACTCTCAAAGATGGGATAAAGGCACACTCAAAATCCAATAAGGATAAATTTTATTACCTACACTCATGATCTTGGGTAAACAAGCAAAGGAATCACCGAGTAAGTCTCATCCTAAGCTTGCGTTGAACCAGGAAAGGTATAAAAAGGATAGGAGTTGGCAAACTGAAACTCTTAACTTAGATAAGGTTAAGAAAAGGTTCACCTCGTTCATTTATATTCCATCCCGGCCGAGATGTTCAATGACTGACCGAGGTGTTCGTCGGTTAAGGTAAAGGCTCGAGCTTTCAGGGTCCACTGGGGTTAAGATCATTCTATCATCGTCTTTCCCACAACTTTAAGCCAATCACCCTAGAATCGCATAAAGAACTTAGCCAACAATCATCATGATAACAATAATCAAATATATAAGAAAGGAATCAATATTCAAACAAGAAAACCTTAACACAAAGGTCTCAATAACTGAATGAATCAAACAAACAACAATCAGCGTTCCTCAATCACAAATCAGAAAATACAACAAAACCAAACCAACTAAGAAAATCTTACAAAAATCCTTCAAAGCCAACTTCAAAACTTGATTCCTTCCTTTCTTGAACTTCAACCTTCAAAACTTCCTTCAAACTTCCTTCAGAGAATGGGTGGTCCGCAGATTATCCAAGGATGATCCGAAGATGGCTGAATTGCAGCAAATCAAACCCTTTATATAGGAGAATTATCTTCCAAAGATAAAATATCTTAAAAAGATAATTTCTTTAAAATATATCTCCATATCTTCCAAAATATATCAGACAAAAAGATATCTTCGTTCTAGAAATCAAGCCAAAAATATGTGATATTCACTTTCCAAAAATAGAAGATCTCAGCCAAAAATAAAGATCTCGCATCCGGTCATCACTTTGCCTCGGTGTAGACGCTCCTCAAGATCACCTCGGTCGAGGTGGTACTATAGCTGACCGAGCTGAGTCTCAGCTGAGAATGAATCTCTCTAATCTGCTCTAAAATCAATTTCAAAATCATTTCCATGCTTCTTGAGATCTTCTTATAACTCCTCAATGTTCCAAAATGTAGCTCCAATGACTCCTTTGCTTCCTTAGCTCCATTTTGGTCCAAAACGTACCATTTTCCCTACAATTACAATGAAACTAGGTGTAGACCTCGATTCCCGCAAAGGTAGACATTCAACAATATAATCAAGGAATATACATCCATACATGCAGATTTATGAAGATAAAACGTCCAAATCAATCCTAAAATATAGACTATAATACATGCTATCATCTACAAGGGAAGTAGGGGTTCTAGACTATCAAGGGTTGTGTAGCCTGGGCCGCTGGCCAACGCAGAGGCAGCTAGCGGGCTAGGCCAGTAGACAATCACAGGGAAAAATATAAGAAAGGGAAGTTAGGAAGGGAAAAGAGACAAAACGCGGTCCGCATGGGTTCGAGCCCTGCGGACCGTCTGAAGGGCTCGAACCCATGACCTTTGGGTTTGAGAAGGAAGAAAGTAAATAAATAAATAAATAAATAAATAAATAAATAAATAAAGGAATGACTAAAATAAATCAGATAAATAAGACCAATGGGGAAGATGGCAATTAACTCAACTTGTTAAAATACCGGAACGGAATTTGTCGGATTCGGAAAATATTCCCAATTTTTCAGAACATAGAATACGGAATATATATATATATATATATATATATATATATATATATATATATATATATATATATATATATATATATATATATATAAGTTATATAAATTCCCAAATATTTAATTTACGGCGTGAAAATACTCTTTAAAGACATTAAGGCTATTAAGATATCCGTAAAAGGCGGAAACAAATAAATATCGCGAACGCGCCTAAAATTGGAGTGTTACATATATATATATATATATATATATATATATATATATATACACACTATATAAAAGACAAAGCATTTATTTCAATGCGGTTCTTTCTAAACCATAATATGCCACATGCCATTTTCTTAGAATTTTGAATTTTTTAAAGTTATATATATAGTTGCCATATTATAATTATCCTATTGTAGAACTTATATTTATCTACTTACCAAACATGTCTTTTATATATATATATTAAACATACTTCAAATTATACTAATAAAATAATTATTATATAATAAAAACTTATGCCAATATAATTTTATACGTATAGTTATACATTTATTTATCTATATTTATCTATACTAAACATTTTTTTAATATACGTATATATAGAAATTTATGCATTCCCACTTCATGGGAAGTGTAAAATGTAGAATTGAAAATTAGAGAGTTGGGTGTCACCTTCAAGGTTAGATAATTTACTATTCTAACTTTAACATATACATATATAGTTTTTATGTTAAATAGGAAATAATCAATAACTTATCAAATGTATAAATTATTATAATTTAATTGTTACATCTTTTTATGTTATGTAAGGATATTTAACTGCTTAAAATAATTTTGTAATTGTAATTTTTAATTGTTCTATATTTTAACGATTAGTGTTGGTTTTGAAATTTATTTCTTTTTTCTTTTTTTGTATTTCAACTTTATCGTCTTTATAAATAGTATACTAACATTAACTTTAACTAAGATATGTAATATTGTCTAAACAAATCTATTTTTATTGTTTATGTAAAATTATATTAATTTAATAATAAAATTTCAAATTCTCTTTAGATTAACTAATTAAAACAACTATGTTACATCAAAATTTTTTATGAATTTTATAAAATATTATATACCTATCATAATATATACAACGAGGAAAGCTAGAAATACACAACAAAAATTATGGGAGAGAATAATGTAAATGTAGAGATCTTATTATTATTGCCTAAAAATCTGATCTTTTTCTCCTCCTTAAGGGCCTGTCATGGTTTCCTTATGTGACCCCTCCATGAATATTAGTGTCTGGTATAAATAGGGAATTCTTTGTTATGGAATTTGTAATTTGTGTTCACATTGTCATTACTTGTGATAGTAGTATCTACAATCGCAGTGTTTGGTATAAATAGGGAATTCTTTGTTATGGAATTTGTAATTTGTGTATAAACCCTAGAAACCTCAGGCGTTGTTTCTGGTTCTAAACACAAGGTAGTTGATTTCATCCACTTCATATTATGTTGCTTATCATCCTTGATAAACCAAGGTTGATCTAAGCCATGGTCTACATTGTTCTTCTATTTCCTCAATAGTCACATTAAGATCAAGCTTACATTGTTTTTGTACATGGCCAATCAGGCTACACAAATGGAAATTTTTTGGCAAACGATCATACTTAGGGCCCGTTTGGTTCCAACTCCGAAAACGGAAACGGAATGGAAACGAATTTAGTCCATATGTATATCCATATTCATGAAATTCTATGGAATCATTCCTTGTGTTTACATGTAAAATGCACTTGTCTCCCCATATTTTGTTACCCTATAGGGTATCAAAAGTAATCAAATTCAACTTCAATTACTTCAAATCACAAGGAATGATTCCAACAACTTTCAGGAATAAGGGTATATATATGGAGTAGGTTCGTTTCCATTCCGTTTCCGATTCCGGAGTTCAAACCAAACGGGCCTTAAAGCAATCCATTTGGGCATATCAACAATTGAAATACGCAAACCCCTCATGAGAGGCTTATCAATAGGTATCATCACTCGGATTACTATTGCCAATTTGTCTTGCTACCTCTTGTCCTCAAATTCCAAGGCCAGCCTCTTATGACCTTGTCATTATCTTCCATGGCAAAGAAATTGAAGAGAAAAGTGTTCTTCGTAGTTTCTTGAATTGCAAAATCATGGTTGAGCGTATAGATTAGACAAAGAGTATTCTTGAGATCTCCACTATTAACTTTTCTATTTGTCACAACTCTCCCAATAATGTTGAGATGGATTCTTGTCATTGTGTCTATGCTCAAACAAGGGTCAATTGCAATAGTAGCATTTTCAGTGTTTTGGAGTTTAGCCTTATTCCATTGTTATGCGCTCTTGGCCACCATGTCCCAAGATGAGGAAGACGAGACTTTACGGTTTTGCTCCGATAGATTTCTCACTCTTTCTTGTGCTAAGGCCATCGTCAAAGTTACCGGCTCCATTATTGCCCGCATCGTTGCTTGTGACGGCCCGTTAGTAGCATACCGTGTCTCTACTCCACCATGACATGAGGCATGCCAATTTGACAACGTTATGACACATTTTTCGTATTTTGCATTTTGAATAATAAGTCTTTTTATTTTTGGAATATTAGTTCCAAAACTAAATTTCCAAATTTAAGATTAGACTTTTGGTTTTGCAAATTAATTCGAAAACTTAATTACAAACTCAAATTTCAATCTTTCACATTTTAAGGCTTTTCATTTTCGTAACTTAAATTCCGGCTTTTATTTCCGACTCTTGGTTTGACCACATCCACTATATAATGAATTATTGGCTCATTTGTAAAGCATGTTCCTTTTTAATCAAGTATTATTGAGAGTATTTTGTCATTCATGATTGAAGGAATTAGGTTAAATACACTCTTTCTATAGGCTTTTATTTTTAGGCTCCTCTAATTTTACCCTATATATAATCCTCT
This sequence comes from Fagopyrum esculentum, assembly GCA_033239045.1. NCBI lineage: Eukaryota > Viridiplantae > Streptophyta > Magnoliopsida > Caryophyllales > Polygonaceae > Fagopyrum > Fagopyrum esculentum. The sequence goes on along the minus strand of BSUD01000007.1, from coordinate 100,258,878 downwards.
AGATGAAAGAATTGGGTTAAATAAGGATGTATTTAGTTTACCCTTCTTGATTTTGGGCATCAAATCTTCCTCCTCTCAAATTCTTCCTTTGGACCTTCAATCCAAGCTCATCCACATTCGAGGATTCTTCAAGAATCAACTCAATCGATTCATTTCAAGGTTTGATCGATCAATCTAGATCAAATCAACCCCTCAACTTCCGTCTCTATCTCTAAACTTCACCAACCCACATTCAAGCGATTGAACGCATTCACACTTCAACTAAGGAGTAGTTGACGCTTTAGCTTGATCTAGATCTGGAAATCTTCCTTGAAGTGTCCAAGGACGCATCACATTGATTGTGTAGTTGCTCCATCGTAGAGAATGAAGGTGAAACCTTAGCGAAGCGAGACATAAAATTATAGAAGGGGAGAGACATTTAGATTCCAGGGACACAACAAAAAAAGGATGGAAGTCACGAAATCAATCAAACGATCCAATGGTAAAAGGAGAAAAGATGACTGCGATGGAATCATGAAAAGGGAAGGAAACTCACAAAGAAGAGGATTGTGATGGCAAACTGATGATCCTAGTAGTGAAATTGTAGAACTATTCACCAGTGGTAAGGCTGCCCTTGAACACAATTCTAATGAAGATCGTTTCTTCTTAATGTAGGTTATATCATGTATGCTTCAAGCATTGTTCATTGGGAATGGAATAATCTCACCACTGAATAGGGAACGAAACCTTGATAACTCTATGATTGGGCCTGACTTGAGCATGCCCTTGGATGACAAAGAAAATCTTGAGAAGGAATTGTAACACCCCGAATCTGCTAGACTCGGAGCGCTACAGGATAGGATCTCACAATAGATTGTGACTCTAGGTTGACAACAAGTTCACTAGATCTTACAACAAGGCACAAATCAATATAAAACCAAAACCATAAAACTGTATAGTCATACATCAAAATATATACAAAGCACAACTGAGTACAAAACGGCAACATCATATACAATTGTGTACAAAACATCCCAAAATCTCACGCATCCTAATGTACGGAAGCCCTCGGCTGATCACCCATCCGGCTCACTCTGTAGTCTTCCTATCCTACAGAATACCTACAACACGGTATAAAACCGTTAGCTAACAATTCATGAAAAAGAATAATAGTAATAGCACATACAAACACATCATCACATCACAATATGTAATGCTCACATCAAAATTGTTTATTATCTACATTACGTTATACAATTAGTAATTCAACTTATTTTGTAACACGAGGAGCACCCTGAACCTCACGTTTGTCCCCTTTAACCCTAAGGTTTGGAATAGGGGATCAACCTCCCCCTGGTGGATGGGTCGCAGAGCACCACCACACTCTCGGCGAGATACATGCAAGTGGTCACGACCCGTTATAATATGCTTGGCCCATTTAATGTATAAATATGAATGTCTTAGTCCGGTTAGGTTATCAATGCAACATTCATATGTACAAACACCACTATCACAATCATCCAAACTCATAATTGCTCGCTAAGTAAGCCCGAAGGACTTGTCACAATATAAACCTGAACCATGTGGTCACAATATAAACCTGAACCACACAATATCAAACACTATCCAAGGCTAGGAAATTCCACTTCTTACTCCCCATAACCATATCCAAAACATAACCCGTATCTAAACCGCGATATCTGAATATAACTCACAAATGCCTAAGGCATTACCTCAACATATACATCGTCAAGCTCATCATACACATCACTAGTCTAGCCTCACTCTCAAGCTAAAGCCATAAGGAAAGGAAGGATACATACCACACTTGGTATGTCCTGGACAAACTGTTCACCTCAAGTGTGCGTGCAAATAAGTTTTAAATTTATAAAACTGAAATCAAAGCAAGCGAACCCGCAGTGTACGGATCGGCGTAGTAAAGCAAGAATTCCAAAGTATCGAACTCAGGGATTTGGTGAAACAAAATCAGTTTCGAATAATCGAACAATCAAAAGTATAGAAGCTTTGCAAATAATTAGGAAAACAGCAATCTTAAAGATCCACGTATTCAATTGTTGCAATCGATTCAAGATATTCTATAGATATAAGGACAGAGTTTAGATTGCAAAGGTATAACTAAGGTGAGGTTGAGTACGGTGAAGTTCTAAAACCTTATATATCTAAGCCAACGACTCTCTCTATAAACGTTATTGAGGATGGAGTATAGAAAGGATCTAAAGGTAAGAATTAATCTCAAATACCCATGCCCAAACCCAAGTAATCAAAGATAAACTAAAACGATTAAGGTTGTGACACTCGAAACATATATAGAGGATGTTGAGTCTCACTACTACCTAGGAAAGGCAAGCCAAGGCTAGGTTAAAGCAAATCTTTAACTTTGGATTAAAGCAAAAGCAAAGGTCGTAAAACAGAGGAAATCACGGCTAGATCTTGAAGAACCACGGCCGTGGAACTTAAGAACAGGCCGTGGTTTAGGCTATCGACGAGGTTTCTCACACACTCAAGGTCCAATCTATTTACCATCGATCTATTATTATCTAAGCCACAACAATGAATCCTTCACCTTAGAATTGCTAGAGGGTTTTAGCCAATAATCATCGTCATTGAATCAAATACCAAATTAAGAAGAGAAAAAGTGTAAACCCTGGAAAACTCTATAAAACTAAACAATCAATCTCAAATCCGAACAATAAAGTAGTATGTTTAATAAATTCAGAATATGGAACAAGAATCCTCACAACAATCTTAGGGAAAAATGAAGAACGGAGTGTCAATCCGTCTCCGAAAGAAAAACCCTAAGAAAATCTCCAAAGTACGCAATCTTCAATATCGCGTCTTTCACAAGTCACACTCCGAAATCCAAATCCTTTGTGAAAACGTAGGTCAAAATGAAACCCTCAGCGACCATCCTCGAAACTCCCTTCTTAAGCCTTCTTATAGGGCGAAATAGGGTTACGAGAAAAGCCCAACTACCATCGCTGACGTGGCAACTATGACACGTCACTTCGTCATGGAAATCACGGTTTAGTACAAGTTTCCACGGCCGTGGTTTAGGGTGTGGAACTTTCTGTTGTGCTCCAAATTCACTCTCCACGATCCAAGGCCAAGTCCACGGCCGTAATTTAGGGCGTGGAAATCCAAATCCTTTGTGAAAGCCTTTATTTCGTGATGTTCTTCACTCATGCTCCTTCCTTAGCTCCTCCAAAGCATCTCCTTGACATCTCGCATGATCAAATACTCCTTTCCTTCCACATTTTGCTCCAATTCAAGCCTTTATTCACCTATAAACAAAACAAAGCTAGTGTAGATCTTTATAATCGATAAACTGGGCGAATGAGCTCACAAATGCCTCAAACTCATGTCCACGTACACATAAAAGAGGGAAAAACAACTAAAACAAGTGCCTAAAATATAGTCATATTTCATGCTAACAAAATACCCCATACTTGTCACTTACTTGTCCACAAGCAAGGTTTTCAAAAGCTTAGAACATAAGGTAGAATGAAATATGAATGCAAAACAAAACAAAACAATCTTTTTGGTAATGTGCTTCTAATCAATAGATCATCCTCAAATCTTGCTTCATTCATCCTTGAAAACGTTCACACACATGAACTAAAATATGCAAAGCAAAGGAAATCATAAATTGCATAAACTTCAAGGCAAACATAATAACCTTCGCATTGTCAAAATCAAGCATGTGAAACTTCAATTTAGATCACCAAGTCAAATAACACTCTTATGATCTCAAAGACTTTCAAGTAAGGCCAAGAATACGGAAAGGTGGGGAAACTTGTAAGGGATGTGGTGTATGAATCCGGGAAGAAGGAACAACACAACTCTTTTTTTTTAGCATTTGTACTAACCCCAAACTTAAAGCTTTGCTCTATACTTTTGCACAAAATTTTCTTTTTCGTCTTTACTTTTGGAGTTATGGACAATGGTGTACAAAAACCGAAGCCTAGGAGATTGACGTTTCTCAATTTCGAGATGCCTCAAACCCTTGATGCACATACCATAATCCGTTAGGAATATCGCTCAATCTGACTTTGGCAAGACACAAACACCCGGCTATGTGAATGGTGCCGAGTTACTCATCATCATGATTGACTGCCCCAAACCTATTTTCCTACACTTTGAATTCAAACAATTTCTTTCATGGCCCTCCCACATCAAACATGCCAAAATCAACTCTTCCTAAATCCCGGATAGGTAAAGGAGGCAAACATATTCATCGAGGGGGTAAATGATCAAAGAAAGAAGTAAGAAAATCGAGGTGCCTTAATCATCTCATAAAGAAGTATAAGAACTTATATCATGATTTCAACCTTCATTTCTCATAATAATTTAGATAAAACCTTCACATTATGAAACTTGCAAGAAAGGATAAATGATAGGTGATGGAATCACTATCATTTAGGTTAGTTTTTAGAGTCTTTTGATTGCATTTGTGTCGGTTTATGCTACTAACTCCTTAGTCCAGAAGAAGAAGACTAAAAGAAGCTAAGTAAGGAGTTATAAGCACTTAGGAGTGAAGATCGTTCACGAAGCAAAGCTTCTGCTGCCTCACCACCCTTGCGGAGCCCTTCCACCGCCCCAACGGGTGACGCCTTACACCGGAGCGCTTCTTGTGCCTTCACCAGCGCCAACCATGAAGTGTGTCACCGCCCCTGCGCCACTCCTTGGCGCCCCTGCAGTGACCTACCTTGAAGAAACGAAGACCAGCTCCCCTGCGTCTCTCACTGCGCCCCTGCCTGAGCCTCAACCTCGGAGCTAGAAGGCGAAGAGGTTGTGTCACCGCCCCTGCGTCGACATAGGGACGCCCCGGCGGCTTGGCATCAGAAACATCAGGAAGTCAAAGGGTCAGACGTTTGAAGAGAATTGAAGATCCGCCCCAGCGGAAGTGCGCCCCTGCGGCTTACGTCAGAAGCTTTACTCCGGCTGTTTACACCATCTTTATGGAATTAAAGGTGGTTGTTTTGGGCCTTCCATTTACTCCTATTTAGTGCCTTGTGTAGTATAAATAGTCCTTGGTTGATTGCTAGAAAAGGCATCTTATCATCTTGTTAGCCAACAAATTATCCACTTAGATTGTCTTGCTACCTTGTAATGAGTTGCTAACTCCCTTGCTACATTGGGTTGGTTTGCAGCTACATTGTTACTTTGGTTGTAAGTTCTTTATAATTTAAGTTTTCATTCAGTAATACTTTGTGTCTCCTTGATCTCCATTGTCTTATTGCATGTTTACTATTGCTTGAGATTGATCACCATAGGTTCTAAAGTGCATGTAAACAACTAGGATTAATAGGTTCCGGGTTCGGGTCTTTAATCTAGTAGCAACTTTAAGTAATAACGGGTTGTGATTACTTATAGAAAAGGAACACAAATATAAAGATAAGTTTAACGGTTTTAATCTTTTCTTTATATACCTTAGTCTTTGTTTGAAAGCTAACTTGTTATTTGTTCTTGTAGGTTTACGGAACTCTAACCTGTTAAGTTGTGTTGATGCCGGTTGGCTCAACACATATATATGATCGAGACGGGAGATTACTTGAAAACTTGTAAAGGGAACTCACCAAAGTAGCAATTGCATGCTTAGAATGAACCTAGTGTAGATTCATCCATTATTGTCTTTCTTGCCGCATTAATCATTTTCATAAGTTTTTGTGCATCAATTCAACTAACCCCCCCCCTTTGTGTTACTTGTCACTATAATCGATAATTGCATCTAAAACACCTTAACTCTCTTGGGTTCGACCCTTACTTAATCACTATACTTGTTCTTAGTGCTAAGTCGGGATTTACTTTTGATTGGGTATAGACGACCATAGAAATACCTTCGGTCAAATTTTGGCGCCGTTGCCGGGAGTTTTAGTGTTTTATTGTTATTATTGATTATTGGTTTGAACCATTTTTATGGTTCAAACCCGTGCTACTAACTCCGGCTTTGCTTCTTTGATCAAAAAATTGAGAGGACGCACATCTGGCAACGAAGGCAACAACAACTTCAACAAGAGATGGATGACCGTACTCTTCGTCAACTTACGCAGCCCACCTTGGCTCAAAACCCTCTTGCGGTCACTATACCGGCACTAGGGGAAGTAGTCAACCTTGAGCTCAAGCCGGGCCTCGTTCACTTGCTCCCATCCTTTCATGGGCTAAGTGGTGAAGACCCCATCAAGCACCTTGGGAAGTTCCATACCGTGTGTATGAGCATGAAGCCGGCCAACATTGCCGAAGAACAGATCAAGATGAGGGCATTCGGCTTCACACTCAAAGATTCGGCGGATGATTGGTATTACCACCCTCCATCCGGGAGTATCAACACTTGGGAGAACCTTCACAAGGCGTTCTTGGAGAAATACTTTCCAGCTAAGAAGGCCAATAGCTTGAAGCAAGCTATAAGCAACATCGAGCAAGAGGCAAACGAAACTCTCTACGAGTACTTCGAAAGGTTTGCACGCCTCCGATCCAAATGTCCTTTTCACGGATATTCAACTCAAGATCTAGTCTTGTACTTGTACAATGGCTTGCTAGACAATGAAAGGAGGATCGTCGATGCGGCTTGCGGAGGTAATATTCTTAACTCTACTCCTGACCTGGCTTTGGAAAAGATACAGGAACTAGCGGAAGGTACTCGGAACTTTGGAAAGACCCCGGCTAAGAAAGGAGTTCATGCTGTGAGTTCCGGGAAGAGTGAGATTTCCACCGAGCTAGCGGAATTGAAGGAAATGGTGAAGAGGCTAACACTTATGGGAACACCGCAGCAGCTCAAAGCTTGTGGAGTTTGTGCTGACCCGTATCATCTAGCGGACATGTGTCCACAAGTCCAGGATGATGATGCTGAGGTAAACGCAATGGGTTATGGACAACCACAGCAGCAAAGACCTAGAAACGATCCCTATGCACAGAATTTCATGCCAAATTGGTGTGACCAACATAATTTTCGTTGGAGGGATCAACAAAACCAACAACAACAGACCAACCAAGGTAAGTATCACTCAACTAAAGATATGTTACAGGTTTTGACTAAACACTTTGCTACTCATGTCCAAACAACATAATCTAGCATCAAGAACCTTGAGAAATAGGTTGGTCAAATGGTGAAAGCCATTACAAGAATTGAAACTAGGGCCGTCGGCGGATTACCTTCTCAAACGGTTATAAACCCAAAACTGATGTTGGAAGAAGCTCAATCATAGAGAAAGAATCCCTACGTCGAGCCAATGACGTAAAACAAAGGCGCTGCTCGGGAGGCAACCCGAAAAAATAAGAAGAGGAGTTTTTGTCAAGAAAACCGTCCCTGCGGCTCTAAGTCCCCGCCCCTGTGGTGACACCCTTGGCCAGCGCCGCACCCGGCGCTGGGCCAGCGTCTGCTCACGTAGCTCACCGCCCCCGCGGTGACACCGCTACACCCCTGCGGCGGCCACCCTTGACACGCATCCTCAGCTCTGCCCCCGGCGCTGAGGCTGCATACCCCCTCTTCCTTGTCACCACCCCCGCATTGACAAACGCCGCCCCTGCGGTTCAGTTAAGGAAAGAAAAAAAATACACTTCCCAAAAATAAACCTACATCTACCGCCCTCTTTACTCCCCCATCATTCATCCTTCAAAAACCTAGCCAACTCGCCTCCCACGCCCTCGCGCCCTCCGGAAGATCTCGCACCGCCCTATCCAGACGCTGTTGCGCCGCCTCCGGCAACCTAGTGTCGCCACCACTTTGTAACACCAACCATCTCCACCACACACACACACCCTCAACCCTTTCACTTTCCCAACTCATTTGTCCCACCTCCGGCGACGTCTGTGACAACAAGGAAGACGCCGGAAAAGCCCCATCGTCACCACCTTCGTCGAACGCCCAAATCGCCCTCTACTCATCGCCCGCCCCTGCGCCTGCAAGCTCCCGTCCCTGCGTCGAGCCGCCCCTGCGCCTATTGTAGCCGTTCTTGTGGAAAACACAATAGAGGGTTCGTTTCTTACTCAATTTTCTGAAATTTCTAATTCCTTTGATTGTCTCAATTGCAAGAGATGGAGAATCAAAAGAAGTATAAGTTTTCAGAGGCAGAGACAATGCGGTATAGGATTGCAGAAAGTCGGGATGTGTATGCAATCCGATTTCTGGATGTTCCTACCTTGGAACAATGGGGTTTGTTGGAAAGCATGCAAGAGCTTCTCAACAACGCCGGGCTCGGGGATTTTTTGACAGCAACCGCTCCAACATACACCCGATCTCAGCCGCCAGTTTATTGACACCTTCAAAATGGAAACGGTGGACCATGTGTGTGTTGGAATTACATTCAAATTAAACAAAACGAAGTACCCATTAGACTACACCCAGCTGCAGGAGGCATTAGGGGTGACCATAGCCGCTTCCGACGACTGGTGGGAACCTATTCCGACACTTGATTTGATGGAGTTCTGGCAGGCCGCCACCAGATCTGAATTTCATGCAGGGGGTGATTACTCCAATAAATTCACTCACCCCTATTTGAGGCTCATCTCGAAGGTATTCATGAGTGTCTTCTATGGACACAAGGAGGAGAATAAGGTTGCTCTTCAAGACCTTCCGCTGCTATACGCCTGCCTCTCCACAAACGACTGGGTACCGGGTACCGGATTGGCCATACCTCTTCCTTACCGCCTTGAAGCGGATTAGGAAGAATGAGCCACCTGATATTGTGGGAGAAGGGATCATCTCCTTATTGTCTGCATAAGTGATGGATCTCTCTACTTTAGAGGACGGATTAGAAGCCCCACTTTATACGGAGGGTATGTTGAGGAGGTGAAGGCTCCTCAGGAGAGACGGGGAGCATGGTTTTTGGCTCTCTTTAGCAGATGAGAGTCACATCACATACCTCCCCCGACGACTTTCATTGGGAGACGAGCTCTCTGATCTGTATGTACCAGCTGACCCAGTCCCTCCGAGACGACCTCAGGCAGATATTGTTGGGAGATACGCAGCCGGCTCCAGACGAGCCCCCACCACTGATGAGGAGATGCCGACGGCAACACACGATAGTCAGGCCATGGAGAGTCTGCATGCTCAGATGGCGGCTTTGACTACACAACACCAGGCATGGCAGACCGAGTACTAGCGGTCCATGCTTGAGCAGCAACAGGCGTGGCAGTCCAGTTTCGCCTCCTCCATGACCACTCACTTTGACCGCCGTCAAGATGCTTGGCAGGCGGCTCATCAACAGCAGTTGGAGACTAAACAACTGGCTTGACAAGCTAGCTATGAGACTTCATTTAGAGAGAGGATGGAGGCTCAAGAGGGCCGTATCGACACCCTTCACCGCCGGAAGGAGCACTTCTTCCGCCATTTTCCTTACCCACCGGAGGAGGGTCCAAGTGGTCCATCCGAACCACCCCACTGAGGGGTACATTTCTTTTCCCTTCTCTCACATTTATCTTTGACTCATTTCCAATTTGAGGACAAAGTGTACTTCAAGTATGGGGAAGGGATATATCATTGCTTGTACAGTTCATTGAGTTGTTTTGAACTTGTTTTGCATATTTTGAATTCAGATTGAAATTCACAAAAAAAAAGAGAGAGAGAGAAAGCCAAAGAAGATGAAAAAAGGCATGAAAAACCTTGGATAAACTGAAAACCCGAAAAGGCGGTTTAGGCAAAAAAGAGAGAGAAAGCAAAAGAAAATGAAAAGAAGGTAGTCCGACCAACCTTAGGTTGGTGCAAAATTGGACTTGAGGGAAGTGAGTTCAAGTGAGAAAAGAAGAAGAGTGGCAAGGTGAAAACCCGAAAGGGCGCCTTGGCAAAATGAGCTACACCGAGTCTAGTTGCTCTCTTTTTCTCATTTTTCCTCTCTGTTCATTCTTTCTTTCTTGGTTTTTTTTCTCTTGTTTTCATTGTCTTTTCTTGCTTACACATACTTCTTGAGGCCTTTGAGTCTAGTTGCTATCATTTGATTTACTCGGGACGAGTAAAAGGTCTAAGTATGGGGGAGTTTGATAGGTGATGGAATCACTATTATTTAGGTTAGTTTTTAGAGTCTTTTGATTGCATTTGTGTCGGTTTATGCTACTAACTCCTTAGTCCAGAAGAAGAAGACTAAAAAAAGCTAAGGAAGGAGTTATAAGCACTTAGAAGTGAAGATCGTTCACGAAGCAAAGCTTTTGTAGCCTCACCGCCCCTGTGGAGCCCTGCTACCGCCCCTGCGGGTGACGCCTTACACCGGAGCGCTCCCTGCGCCTTCACCAGCGCCAACCATGAAGTGTGTCACCGCCCCTGTGTTACTCCTTGGCGCCCCTGCGGTGTCCTACCTTGAAGAAACGAAGACCAGCTCCCCTGCGTCTCTCACTGCACCCCTACATGCGCCTCAACATGGGAGCTGGAAGGCAAGAGGCTGTGTCACCGCCCCTGCGTCGACATAAAGGACGCCCCGGCGGCTTGGCATTAGAAACGTCAAGAAGTGGAAGGGTCAGACGTTTGAAGAGCATTGAAGATCCGCCCCAGCGGAATTGCCTAGCCGCCCCTGCGGCCTTGAAGAAGATCAAGCGTTTTTGCCTTCACCGCTCATGCGGAGCTGAAGAGTGCCCCTGCGGCTTAACGTCAGAAGCTTTACTTCGGTTGTTTACACCACCTTTATGGAATTAAAGGTGGTTGTTTTGGGCCTTCCATTTACTCCTATTTAGTGCCTTGTGTAGTATAAATAGTCCTTGGTTGATTGCTAGAAAAGGCATCTTATCATCTTGTTAGCCAACAAATTATCCACTTAGATTGTCTTGCTACCTTGTAATGAGTTGCTAACTCCCTTGCTACATTGGGTTGGTTTGCAGCTACATTGTTACTTTGGTTGTAAGTTCTTTATAATTTAAGTTTTCATTCAGTAATACTTTGTGTCTCCTTGATCTCCATTGTCTTATTGCATGTTTACTATTGCTTGAGATTGATCACCATAGGTTCTAAAGTGCATGTAAACAACTAGGATTAATAGGTTCCGGGTTCGGGTCTTTAATCTAGTAGCAACTTTAAGTAATAACGGGTTGTGATTACTTATAGAAAAGGAACACAAATATAAAGATAAGTTTAACGGTTTTAATCTTTTCTTTATATACCTTAGTCTTTGTTTGAAAGCTAACTTGTTATTTGTTCTTGTAGGTTTACGGAACTCTAACCTGTTAAGTTGTGTTGATGCCGGTTGGCTCAACACATATATATGATCGAGACGGGAGATTACTTGAAAACTTGTAAAGGGAACTCACCAAAGTAGCAATTGCATGCTTAGAATGAACCTAGTGTAGATTCATCCATTATTGTCTTTCTTGCCGCATTAATCATTTTCATAAGTTTTTGTGCATCAATTCAACTAACCCCCCCCCCTTGTGTTACTTGTCACTATAATCGATAATCGCATCTAAAACACCTTAACTCTCTTGGGTTCGACCCTTACTTAATCACTATACTTGTTCTTAGTGCTAAGTCGGGATTTACTTTTGATTGGGTATAGACGACCATAGAAATACCTTCGGTCAAATTTTGGCGCCGTTGCCGGGAGTTTTAGTGTTTTATTGTTATTATTGATTATTGGTTTGAACCATTTTTATGGTTCAAACCCGTGCTACTAACTCCGGCTTTGCTTCTTTGATCAAAAAATTGAGAGGACGCACATCTGGCAACGAAGGCAACAACAACTTCAACAAGAGATGGATGACCGTACTCTTCGTCAACTTACGCAGCCCACCTTGGCTCAAAACCCTCTTGCGGTCACTATACCGGCACTAGGGGAAGGAGTCAACTTTGAGCTCAAGCCGGGCCTCGTCCACTTGCTCCCATCCTTTCATGGGCTAAGTGGTGAAGACCCCATCAAGCACCTTGGGAAGTTCCATACCGTGTGTATGAGCATGAAGCCGGCCAACATTGCCGAAGAACAGATCAAGATGAGGGCATTCGGCTTCACACTCAAAGATTCGGCGGATGATTGGTATTACCACCCTCCATCCGGGAGTATCAACACTTGGGAGAACCTTCACAAGGCGTTCTTGGAGAAATACTTTCCAGCTAAGAAGGCCAATAGCTTGAAGCAAGCTATAAGCAACATCGAGCAAGAGGCAAACGAAACTCTCTACGAGTACTTCGAAAGGTTTGCACGCCTCCGATCCAAATGTCCTTTTCACGGATATTCAACTCAAGATCTAGTCTTGTACTTGTACAATGGCTTGCTAGACAATGAAAGGAGGATCGTCGATGCGGCTTGCAGAGGTAATATTCTTAACTCTACTCCTGACCTGGCTTTGGAAAAGATACAGGAACTAGCGGAAGGTACTCGGAACTTTGGAAAGACCCCGGCTAAGAAAGGAGTTCATGCTGTGAGTTCCGGGAAGAGTGAGATTTCCACCGAGCTAGCGGAATTGAAGGAAATGGTGAAGAGGCTAACACTTATGGGAACACCGCAGCAGCTCAAAGCTTGTGGAGTTTGTGCTGACCCGTATCATCTAGCGGACATGTGTCCACAAGTCCAGGATGATGATGCTGAGGTAAACGCAATGGGTTATGGACAACCACAGCAGCAAAGACCTAGAAACGATCCCTATGCACAGAATTTCATGCCAAATTGGTGTGACCAACATAATTTTCGTTGGAGGGATCAACAAAACCAACAACAACAGACCAACCAAGGTAAGTATCACTCAACTAAAGATATGTTACAGGTTTTGACTAAACACTTTGCTACTCATGTCCAAACAACATAATCTAGCATCAAGAACCTTGAGAAACAGGTTGGTCAAATGGTGAAAGCCATTACAAGAATTGAAACTAGGGCCGTCGGCGGATTACCTTCTCAAACGGTTATAAACCCAAAACTGATGTTGGAAGAAGCTCAATCATAGAGAAAGAATCCCTACGTCGAGCCAATGACGTAAAACAAAGGCGCTGCTCGGGAGGCAACCCGAAAAAATAAGAAGAGGAGTTTTTGTCAAGAAAACCGTCCCTGCGGCTCTAAGTCCCCGCCCCTGTGGTGACACCCTTGGCCAGCGCCGCACCCGGCGCTGGGCCAGCGTCTGCTCACGTAGCTCACCGCCCCCGCGGTGACACCGCTACACCCCTGCGGCGGCCACCCTTGACACGCATCCTCAGCTCTGCCCCCGGCGCTGAGGCTGCATACCCCCTCTTCCTTGTCACCACCCCCGCATTGACAAACGCCGCCCCTGCGGTTCAGTTAAGGAAAGAAAAAAAATACACTTCCCAAAAATAAACCTACATCTACCGCCCTCTTTACTCCCCCATCATTCATCCTTCAAAAACCTAGCCAACTCGCCTCCCACGCCCTCGCGCCCTCCGGAAGATCTCGCACCGCCCTATCCAGACGCTGTTGCGCCGCCTCCGGCAACCTAGTGTCGCCGCCACTTTGTAACACCAACCATCTCCACCACACACACACCCTTAACCCTTTCACTTTCCCAACTCATTTGTCCCACCTCCGGCGACGTCTGTGACAACAAGGAAGACGCCGGAAAAGCCCCATCGTCACCACCTTCGTCGAACGCCCAAATCGCCCTCTACTCATCGCCCGCCCCTGCGCCTGCAAGCTCCCGTCCCTGCGTCGAGCCGCCCCTGCGCCTATTGTAGCCGTTCTTGCGGAAAACACAATAGAGGGTTCGTTTCTTACTCAATTTTCTGAAATTTCTAATTCCTTTGATTGTCTCAATTGCAAGAGATGGAGAATCAAAAGAAGTATAAGTTTTCAGAGGCAGAGACAATGCGGTATAGGATTGCAGAAAGTCGGGATGTGTATGCAATCCGATTTCTGGATGTTCCTACCTTGGAACAATGGGGTTTGTTGGAAAGCATGCAAGAGCTTCTCAACAACGCCGGGCTCGGGGATTTTTTGACAGCAACCGCTCCAACATACACCCGATCTCAGCCGCCAGTTTATTGACACCTTCAAAATGGAAACGGTGGACCATGTGTGTGTTGGAATTACATTCAAATTAAACAAAACGAAGTACCCATTAGACTACACCCAGCTGCAGGAGGCATTAGGGGTGACCATAGCCGCTTCCGACGACTGGTGGGAACCTATTCCGACACTTGATTTGATGGAGTTCTGGCAGGCCGCCACCAGATCTGAATTTCATGCAGGGGGTGAGTACTCCAATAAATTCACTCACCCCTATTTGAGGCTCATCTCGAAGGTATTCATGAGTGTCTTCTATGGACACAAGGAGGAGAATAAGGTTGCTCTTCAAGACCTTCCGCTGCTATACGCCTGCCTCTCCACAAACGACTGGGTACCGGGTACCGGATTGGCCATACCTCTTCCTTACCGCCTTGAAGCGGATTAGGAAGAATGAGCCACCTGATATTGTGGGAGAAGGGATCATCTCCTTATTGTCTGCATAAGTGATGGATCTCTCTACTTTAGAGGACGGATTAGAAGCCCCACTTTATACGGAGGGTATGTTGAGGAGGTGAAGGCTCCTCAGGAGAGACGGGGAGCATGGTTTTTGGCTCTCTTTAGCAGATGAGAGTCACATCACATACCTCCCCCGACGACTTTCATTGGGAGACGAGCTCTCTGATCTGTATGTACCAGCTGACCCAGTCCCTCCGAGACGACCTCAGGCAGATATTGTTGGGAGATACGCAGCCGGCTCCAGACGAGCCCCCACCACTGATGAGGAGATGCCGACGGCAACACACGATAGTCAGGCCATGGAGAGTCTGCATGCTCAGATGGCGGCTTTGACTACACAACACCAGGCATGGCAGACCGAGTACTAGCGGTCCATGCTTGAGCAGCAACAGGCGTGGCAGTCCAGTTTCGCCTCCTCCATGACCACTCACTTTGACCGCCGTCAAGATGCTTGGCAGGCGGCTCATCAACAGCA
>BSUD01000007.1:100078172-100232834 GCA_033239045.1 Fagopyrum esculentum | reverse complement strand
CCACCTTGGCTCAAAACCCTCTTGCGGTCACTATACCGGCACTAGGGGAAGTAGTCAACCTTGAGCTCAAGCCGGGCCTCGTTCACTTGCTCCCATCCTTTCATGGGCTAAGTGGTGAAGACCCCATCAAGCACCTTGGGAAGTTCCATACCGTGTGTATGAGCATGAAGCCGGCCAACATTGCCGAAGAACAGATCAAGATGAGGGCATTCGGCTTCACACTCAAAGATTCGGCGGATGATTGGTATTACCACCCTCCATCCGGGAGTATCAACACTTGGGAGAACCTTCACAAGGCGTTCTTGGAGAAATACTTTCCAGCTAAGAAGGCCAATAGCTTGAAGAAAGCTATAAGCAACATCGAGCAAGAGGCAAACGAAACTCTCTACGAGTACTTCGAAAGGTTTGCACGCCTCCGATCCAAATGTCCTTTTCACGGATATTCAACTCAAGATCTAGTCTTGTACTTGTACAATGGCTTGCTAGACAATGAAAGGAGGATCGTCGATGCGGCTTGCAGAGGTAATATTCTTAACTCTACTCCTGACCTGGCTTTGGAAAAGATACAGGAACTAGCGGAAGGTACTCGGAACTTTGGAAAGACCCCGGCTAAGAAAGGAGTTCATGCTGTGAGTTCCGGGAAGAGTGAGATTTCCACCGAGCTAGCGGAATTGAAGGAAATGGTGAAGAGGCTAACACTTATGGGAACACCGCAGCAGCTCAAAGCTTGTGGAGTTTGTGCTGACCCGTATCATCTAGCGGACATGTGTCCACAAGTCCAGGATGATGATGCTGAGGTAAACGCAATGGGTTATGGACAACCACAGCAGCAAAGACCTAGAAACGATCCCTATGCACAGAATTTCATGCCAAATTGGTGTGACCAACATAATTTTCGTTGGAGGGATCAACAAAACCAACAACAACAGACCAACCAAGGTAAGTATCACTCAACTAAAGATATGTTACAGGTTTTGACTAAACACTTTGCTACTCATGTCCAAACAACATAATCTAGCATCAAGAACCTTGAGAAATAGGTTGGTCAAATGGTGAAAGCCATTACAAGAATTGAAACTAGGGCCGTCGGCGGATTACCTTCTCAAACGGTTATAAACCCAAAACTGATGTTGGAAGAAGCTCAATCATAGAGAAAGAATCCCTACGTCGAGCCAATGACGTAAAACAAAGGCGCTGCTCGGGAGGCAACCCGAAAAAATAAGAAGAGGAGTTTTTGTCAAGAAAACCGTCCCTGCGGCTCTAAGTCCCCGCCCCTGTGGTGACACCCTTGGCCAGCGCCGCACCCGGCGCTGGGCCAGCGTCTGCTCACGTAGCTCACCGCCCCCGCGGTGACACCGCTACACCCCTGCGGCGGCCACCCTTGACACGCATCCTCAGCTCTGCCCCCGGCGCTGAGGCTGCATACCCCCTCTTCCTTGTCACCACCCCCGCATTGACAAACGCCGCCCCTGCGGTTCAGTTAAGGAAAGAAAAAAAATACACTTCCCAAAAATAAACCTACATCTACCGCCCTCTTTACTCCCCCATCATTCATCCTTCAAAAACCTAGCCAACTCGCCTCCCACGCCCTCGCGCCCTCCGGAAGATCTCGCACCGCCCTATCCAGACGCTGTTGCGCCGCCTCCGGCAACCTAGTGTCGCCGCCACTTTGTAACACCAACCATCTCCACCACACACACACCCTTAACCCTTTCACTTTCCCAACTCATTTGTCCCACCTCCGGCGACGTCTGTGACAACAAGGAAGACGCCGGAAAAGCCCCATCGTCACCACCTTCGTCGAACGCCCAAATCGCCCTCTACTCATCGCCCGCCCCTGCGCCTGCAAGCTCCCGTCCCTGCGTCGAGCCGCCCCTGCGCCTATTGTAGCCGTTCTTGTGGAAAACACAATAGAGGGTTCGTTTCTTACTCAATTTTCTGAAATTTCTAATTCCTTTGATTGTCTCAATTGCAAGAGATGGAGAATCAAAAGAAGTATAAGTTTTCAGAGGCAGAGACAATGCGGTATAGGATTGCAGAAAGTCGGGATGTGTATGCAATCCGATTTCTGGATGTTCCTACCTTGGAACAATGGGGTTTGTTGGAAAGCATGCAAGAGCTTCTCAACAACGCCGGGCTCGGGGATTTTTTGACAGCAACCGCTCCAACATACACCCGATCTCAGCCGCCAGTTTATTGACACCTTCAAAATGGAAACGGTGGACCATGTGTGTGTTGGAATTACATTCAAATTAAACAAAACGAAGTACCCATTAGACTACACCCAGCTGCAGGAGGCATTAGGGGTGACCATAGCCGCTTCCGACGACTGGTGGGAACCTATTCCGACACTTGATTTGATGGAGTTCTGGCAGGCCGCCACCAGATCTGAATTTCATGCAGGGGGTGATTACTCCAATAAATTCACTCACCCCTATTTGAGGCTCATCTCGAAGGTATTCATGAGTGTCTTCTATGGACACAAGGAGGAGAATAAGGTTGCTCTTCAAGACCTTCCGCTGCTATACGCCTGCCTCTCCACAAACGACTGGGTACCGGGTACCGGATTGGCCATACCTCTTCCTTACCGCCTTGAAGCGGATTAGGAAGAATGAGCCACCTGATATTGTGGGAGAAGGGATCATCTCCTTATTGTCTGCATAAGTGATGGATCTCTCTACTTTAGAGGACGGATTAGAAGCCCCACTTTATACGGAGGGTATGTTGAGGAGGTGAAGGCTCCTCAGGAGAGACGGGGAGCATGGTTTTTGGCTCTCTTTAGCAGATGAGAGTCACATCACATACCTCCCCCGACGACTTTCATTGGGAGACGAGCTCTCTGATCTGTATGTACCAGCTGACCCAGTCCCTCCGAGACGACCTCAGGCAGATATTGTTGGGAGATACGCAGCCGGCTCCAGACGAGCCCCCACCACTGATGAGGAGATGCCGACGGCAACACACGATAGTCAGGCCATGGAGAGTCTGCATGCTCAGATGGCGGCTTTGACTACACAACACCAGGCATGGCAGACCGAGTACTAGCGGTCCATGCTTGAGCAGCAACAGGCGTGGCAGTCCAGTTTCGCCTCCTCCATGACCACTCACTTTGACCGCCGTCAAGATGCTTGGCAGGCGGCTCATCAACAGCAGTTGGAGACTAAACAACTGGCTTGACAAGCTAGCTATGAGACTTCATTTAGAGAGAGGATGGAGGCTCAAGAGGGCCGTATCGACACCCTTCACCGCCGGAAGGAGCACTTCTTCCGCCATTTTCCTTACCCACCGGAGGAGGGTCCAAGTGGTCCATCCGAACCACCCCACTGAGGGGTACATTTCTTTTCCCTTCTCTCACATTTATCTTTGACTCATTTCCAATTTGAGGACAAAGTGTACTTCAAGTATGGGGAAGGGATATATCATTGCTTGTACAGTTCATTGAGTTGTTTTGAACTTGTTTTGCATATTTTGAATTCAGATTGAAATTCACAAAAAAAAAGAGAGAGAGAGAAAGCCAAAGAAGATGAAAAAAGGCATGAAAAACCTTGGATAAACTGAAAACCCGAAAAGGCGGTTTAGGCAAAAAAGAGAGAGAAAGCAAAAGAAAATGAAAAGAAGGTAGTCCGACCAACCTTAGGTTGGTGCAAAATTGGACTTGAGGGAAGTGAGTTCAAGTGAGAAAAGAAGAAGAGTGGCAAGGTGAAAACCCGAAAGGGCGCCTTGGCAAAATGAGCTACACCGAGTCTAGTTGCTCTCTTTTTCTCATTTTTCCTCTCTGTTCATTCTTTCTTTCTTGGTTTTTTTTCTCTTGTTTTCATTGTCTTTTCTTGCTTACACATACTTCTTGAGGCCTTTGAGTCTAGTTGCTATCATTTGATTTACTCGGGACGAGTAAAAGGTCTAAGTATGGGGGAGTTTGATAGGTGATGGAATCACTATTATTTAGGTTAGTTTTTAGAGTCTTTTGATTGCATTTGTGTCGGTTTATGCTACTAACTCCTTAGTCCAGAAGAAGAAGACTAAAAAAAGCTAAGGAAGGAGTTATAAGCACTTAGAAGTGAAGATCGTTCACGAAGCAAAGCTTTTGTAGCCTCACCGCCCCTGTGGAGCCCTGCTACCGCCCCTGCGGGTGACGCCTTACACCGGAGCGCTCCCTGCGCCTTCACCAGCGCCAACCATGAAGTGTGTCACCGCCCCTGTGTTACTCCTTGGCGCCCCTGCGGTGTCCTACCTTGAAGAAACGAAGACCAGCTCCCCTGCGTCTCTCACTGCACCCCTACATGCGCCTCAACATGGGAGCTGGAAGGCAAGAGGCTGTGTCACCGCCCCTGCGTCGACATAAAGGACGCCCCGGCGGCTTGGCATTAGAAACGTCAAGAAGTGGAAGGGTCAGACGTTTGAAGAGCATTGAAGATCCGCCCCAGCGGAATTGCCTAGCCGCCCCTGCGGCCTTGAAGAAGATCAAGCGTTTTTGCCTTCACCGCTCATGCGGAGCTGAAGAGTGCCCCTGCGGCTTAACGTCAGAAGCTTTACTTCGGTTGTTTACACCACCTTTATGGAATTAAAGGTGGTTGTTTTGGGCCTTCCATTTACTCCTATTTAGTGCCTTGTGTAGTATAAATAGTCCTTGGTTGATTGCTAGAAAAGGCATCTTATCATCTTGTTAGCCAACAAATTATCCACTTAGATTGTCTTGCTACCTTGTAATGAGTTGCTAACTCCCTTGCTACATTGGGTTGGTTTGCAGCTACATTGTTACTTTGGTTGTAAGTTCTTTATAATTTAAGTTTTCATTCAGTAATACTTTGTGTCTCCTTGATCTCCATTGTCTTATTGCATGTTTACTATTGCTTGAGATTGATCACCATAGGTTCTAAAGTGCATGTAAACAACTAGGATTAATAGGTTCCGGGTTCGGGTCTTTAATCTAGTAGCAACTTTAAGTAATAACGGGTTGTGATTACTTATAGAAAAGGAACACAAATATAAAGATAAGTTTAACGGTTTTAATCTTTTCTTTATATACCTTAGTCTTTGTTTGAAAGCTAACTTGTTATTTGTTCTTGTAGGTTTACGGAACTCTAACCTGTTAAGTTGTGTTGATGCCGGTTGGCTCAACACATATATATGATCGAGACGGGAGATTACTTGAAAACTTGTAAAGGGAACTCACCAAAGTAGCAATTGCATGCTTAGAATGAACCTAGTGTAGATTCATCCATTATTGTCTTTCTTGCCGCATTAATCATTTTCATAAGTTTTTGTGCATCAATTCAACTAACCCCCCCCCCTTGTGTTACTTGTCACTATAATCGATAATCGCATCTAAAACACCTTAACTCTCTTGGGTTCGACCCTTACTTAATCACTATACTTGTTCTTAGTGCTAAGTCGGGATTTACTTTTGATTGGGTATAGACGACCATAGAAATACCTTCGGTCAAATTTTGGCGCCGTTGCCGGGGAGTTTTAGTGTTTTATTGTTATTATTGATTATTGGTTTGAACCATTTTTATGGTTCAAACCCGTGCTACTAACTCCGGCTTTGCTTCTTTGATCAAAAAATTGAGAGGACGCACATCTGGCAACGAAGGCAACAACAACTTCAACAAGAGATGGATGACCGTACTCTTCGTCAACTTACGCAGACCACCTTGGCTCAAAACCCTCTTGCGGTCACTATACCGGCACTAGGGGAAGTAGTCAACCTTGAGCTCAAGCCGGGCCTCGTTCACTTGCTCCCATCCTTTCATGGGCTAAGTGGTGAAGACCCCATCAAGCACCTTGGGAAGTTCCATACCGTGTGTATGAGCATGAAGCCGGCCAACATTGCCGAAGAACAGATCAAGATGAGGGCATTCGGCTTCACACTCAAAGATTCGGCGGATGATTGGTATTACCACCCTCCATCCGGGAGTATCAACACTTGGGAGAACCTTCACAAGGCGTTCTTGGAGAAATACTTTCCAGCTAAGAAGGCCAATAGCTTGAAGCAAGCTATAAGCAACATCGAGCAAGAGGCAAACGAAACTCTCTACGAGTACTTCGAAAGGTTTGCACGCCTCCGATCCAAATGTCCTTTTCACGGATATTCAACTCAAGATCTAGTCTTGTACTTGTACAATGGCTTGCTAGACAATGAAAGGAGGATCGTCGATGCGGCTTGCAGAGGTAATATTCTTAACTCTACTCCTGACCTGGCTTTGGAAAAGATACAGGAACTAGCGGAAGGTACTCGGAACTTTGGAAAGACCCCGGCTAAGAAAGGAGTTCATGCTGTGAGTTCCGGGAAGAGTGAGATTTCCACCGAGCTAGCGGAATTGAAGGAAATGGTGAAGAGGCTAACACTTATGGGAACACCGCAGCAGCTCAAAGCTTGTGGAGTTTGTGCTGACCCGTATCATCTAGCGGACATGTGTCCACAAGTCCAGGATGATGATGCTGAGGTAAACGCAATGGGTTATGGACAACCACAGCAGCAAAGACCTAGAAACGATCCCTATGCACAGAATTTCATGCCAAATTGGTGTGACCAACATAATTTTCGTTGGAGGGATCAACAAAACCAACAACAACAGACCAACCAAGGTAAGTATCACTCAACTAAAGATATGTTACAGGTTTTGACTAAACACTTTGCTACTCATGTCCAAACAACATAATCTAGCATCAAGAACCTTGAGAAACAGGTTGGTCAAATGGTGAAAGCCATTACAAGAATTGAAACTAGGGCCGTCGGCGGATTACCTTCTCAAACGGTTATAAACCCAAAACTGATGTTGGAAGAAGCTCAATCATAGAGAAAGAATCCCTACGTCGAGCCAATGACGTAAAACAAAGGCGCTGCTCGGGAGGCAACCCGAAAAAATAAGAAGAGGAGTTTTTGTCAAGAAAACCGTCCCTGCGGCTCTAAGTCCCCGCCCCTGTGGTGACACCCTTGGCCAGCGCCGCACCCGGCGCTGGGCCAGCGTCTGCTCACGTAGCTCACCGCCCCCGCGGTGACACCGCTACACCCCTGCGGCGGCCACCCTTGACACGCATCCTCAGCTCTGCCCCCGGCGCTGAGGCTGCATACCCCCTCTTCCTTGTCACCACCCCCGCATTGACAAACGCCGCCCCTGCGGTTCAGTTAAGGAAAGAAAAAAAATACACTTCCCAAAAATAAACCTACATCTACCGCCCTCTTTACTCCCCCATCATTCATCCTTCAAAAACCTAGCCAACTCGCCTCCCACGCCCTCGCGCCCTCCGGAAGATCTCGCACCGCCCTATCCAGACGCTGTTGCGCCGCCTCCGGCAACCTAGTGTCGCCGCCACTTTGTAACACCAACCATCTCCACCACACACACACCCTTAACCCTTTCACTTTCCCAACTCATTTGTCCCACCTCCGGCGACGTCTGTGACAACAAGGAAGACGCCGGAAAAGCCCCATCGTCACCACCTTCGTCGAACGCCCAAATCGCCCTCTACTCATCGCCCGCCCCTGCGCCTGCAAGCTCCCGTCCCTGCGTCGAGCCGCCCCTGCGCCTATTGTAGCCGTTCTTGCGGAAAACACAATAGAGGGTTCGTTTCTTACTCAATTTTCTGAAATTTCTAATTCCTTTGATTGTCTCAATTGCAAGAGATGGAGAATCAAAAGAAGTATAAGTTTTCAGAGGCAGAGACAATGCGGTATAGGATTGCAGAAAGTCGGGATGTGTATGCAATCCGATTTCTGGATGTTCCTACCTTGGAACAATGGGGTTTGTTGGAAAGCATGCAAGAGCTTCTCAACAACGCCGGGCTCGGGGATTTTTTGACAGCAACCGCTCCAACATACACCCGATCTCAGCCGCCAGTTTATTGACACCTTCAAAATGGAAACGGTGGACCATGTGTGTGTTGGAATTACATTCAAATTAAACAAAACGAAGTACCCATTAGACTACACCCAGCTGCAGGAGGCATTAGGGGTGACCATAGCCGCTTCCGACGACTGGTGGGAACCTATTCCGACACTTGATTTGATGGAGTTCTGGCAGGCCGCCACCAGATCTGAATTTCATGCAGGGGGTGAGTACTCCAATAAATTCACTCACCCCTATTTGAGGCTCATCTCGAAGGTATTCATGAGTGTCTTCTATGGACACAAGGAGGAGAATAAGGTTGCTCTTCAAGACCTTCCGCTGCTATACGCCTGCCTCTCCACAAACGACTGGGTACCGGGTACCGGATTGGCCATACCTCTTCCTTACCGCCTTGAAGCGGATTAGGAAGAATGAGCCACCTGATATTGTGGGAGAAGGGATCATCTCCTTATTGTCTGCATAAGTGATGGATCTCTCTACTTTAGAGGACGGATTAGAAGCCCCACTTTATACGGAGGGTATGTTGAGGAGGTGAAGGCTCCTCAGGAGAGACGGGGAGCATGGTTTTTGGCTCTCTTTAGCAGATGAGAGTCACATCACATACCTCCCCCGACGACTTTCATTGGGAGACGAGCTCTCTGATCTGTATGTACCAGCTGACCCAGTCCCTCCGAGACGACCTCAGGCAGATATTGTTGGGAGATACGCAGCCGGCTCCAGACGAGCCCCCACCACTGATGAGGAGATGCCGACGGCAACACACGATAGTCAGGCCATGGAGAGTCTGCATGCTCAGATGGCGGCTTTGACTACACAACACCAGGCATGGCAGACCGAGTACTAGCGGTCCATGCTTGAGCAGCAACAGGCGTGGCAGTCCAGTTTCGCCTCCTCCATGACCACTCACTTTGACCGCCGTCAAGATGCTTGGCAGGCGGCTCATCAACAGCAATTGGAGACTAAACAGCTGGCTTGACAAGCTAGCTATGAGACTTCATTTAGAGAGAGGATGGAGGCTCAAGAGGGCCGTATCGACACCCTTCACCGCCGGAAGGAGCACTTCTTCCGCCATTTTCCTTACCCACCGGAGGAGGGTCCAAGTGGTCCATCCGAACCACCCCACTGAGGGGTACATTTCTTTTCCCTTCTCCCACATTTATCTTTGACTCATTTCCAATTTGAGGACAAAGTGTACTTCAAGTATGGGGAAGGGATATATCATTGCTTGTACAGTTCATTGAGTTGTTTTGAACTTGTTTTGCATATTTTGAATTCAGATTGAAATTCACAAAAAAAAAGAGAGAGAGAGAAAGCCAAAGAAGATGAAAAAAGGCATGAAAAACCTTGGATAAACTGAAAACCCGAAAAGGCGGTTTAGGCAAAAAAGAGAGAGAAAGCAAAAGAAAATGAAAAGAAGGTAGTCCGACCAACCTTAGGTTGGTGCAAAATTGGACTTGAGGGAAGTGAGTTCAAGTGAGAAAAGAAGAAGAGTGGCAAGGTGAAAACCCGAAAGGGCGCCTTGGCAAAATGAGCTACACCGAGTCTAGTTGCTCTCTTTTTCTCATTTTTCCTCTCTGTTCATTCTTTCTTTCTTGGTTTTTTTTCTCTTGTTTTCATTGTCTTTTCTTGCTTACACATACTTCTTGAGGCCTTTGAGTCTAGTTGCTATCATTTGATTTACTCGGGACGAGTAAAAGGTCTAAGTATGGGGGAGTTTGATAGGTGATGGAATCACTATTATTTAGGTTAGTTTTTAGAGTCTTTTGATTGCATTTGTGTCGGTTTATGCTACTAACTCCTTAGTCCAGAAGAAGAAGACTAAAAAAAGCTAAGGAAGGAGTTATAAGCACTTAGAAGTGAAGATCGTTCACGAAGCAAAGCTTTTGTAGCCTCACCGCCCCTGTGGAGCCCTGCTACCGCCCCTGCGGGTGACGCCTTACACCGGAGCGCTCCCTGCGCCTTCACCAGCGCCAACCATGAAGTGTGTCACCGCCCCTGTGTTACTCCTTGGCGCCCCTGCGGTGTCCTACCTTGAAGAAACGAAGACCAGCTCCCCTGCGTCTCTCACTGCACCCCTACATGCGCCTCAACATGGGAGCTGGAAGGCAAGAGGCTGTGTCACCGCCCCTGCGTCGACATAAAGGACGCCCCGGCGGCTTGGCATTAGAAACGTCAAGAAGTGGAAGGGTCAGACGTTTGAAGAGCATTGAAGATCCGCCCCAGCGGAATTGCCTAGCCGCCCCTGCGGCCTTGAAGAAGATCAAGCGTTTTTGCCTTCACCGCTCATGCGGAGCTGAAGAGTGCCCCTGCGGCTTAACGTCAGAAGCTTTACTTCGGTTGTTTACACCACCTTTATGGCATTAAAGGTGGCTGTTTTGGGCCGACCATTTACTCCTATTTAGTGCCTTTTGTAGTATAAATAGTCCTTGGTTGATTGCTAGAAAAGGCATCTTATCATCTTGTTAGCCAACAAATTATCCACTTAGATTGTCTTGCTACCTTGTAATGAGTTTCTAACTCCCTTGCTACATTGGGTTGGTTTGAAGCTGCATTGTTACTTGGGTTATAAGTTCTTTATAATATAGGTTTTTATTCAGTAATACTTTGTGTCTCCTTGATCTTCATTGTCTAATTGCATGTTTACTATTGCTTGAGATTGATCATCTTAGGTTCTAAAGTGCATGTAAACAACTAGGATTAATAGGTTCCGGGTTCGGGTCTTTAATCTAGTAGCAACTTTAAGTAATAACGGGTTGTGATTACTTAAAGAAAAGGAACACAAAATAAAGATAAGTTTAACGGTTTTAATCTTTTCTTTATATCCCTTAGTCTTTGTTTGAAAGCTAACTTGTTATTTGTTCCTGTAGGTTTACGGAACTCTAACCTGTTAAGCTGTGTTGATGCCGGTTGGCTCAACACATATATATGATCGAGACGGGAGATTACTTGAAAACTTGTAAAGGGAACTCACCAAAGTAGCAATTGCATGCTTAGAATGAGCCTAGTGTAGATTCATCCATTATTGTCTTACTTGCCGCAATAATCGTTTTCATAAGTTTTTTTGCATTAATTCAACCAAACCCCCTCCTTTGTGTTACTTGTCACTATAATCGATAATCGCATCTAAAACACCTTAACTCTCTTGGGTTCGACCCTTACTTAATCACTATACTTGTTCTTAGTGCTAAGTCGGGATTTACTTTTGATTGGGTATAGACGACCATAGAAATACCTTTGGTGAATAAACAGCATACTCAATCTCTTCATAATTCATAATTCAATTCAAGCATACAATTGTCATCAAAAACTCATTCCACAAGAAGATTCATCATAGAAATCATCTCTAATCTTAGAAGCACAAAATATTTCAAAATTTTCAAATTTTTATGGGTTTTTCAAAGCCTTTTTTCATGCAATGCAATAATGAAACGTGTGACAATGAAAAGAAACATGCTAGTGTTCATAGACATAAGCATAGCAAAGTAAGTCGAGTTATTACAAACAAGAGTCACACCCCACCCCATACTTGACATACACATTGTCCTCAATGTTTAAAAGAAATAAAGAAAAGAAAAGAAACAAAAGTAAACTCACTAATGGTGGTGGAGCGGCTCTAACCAGCGGATCATCTCATCATCATCATTGTGAAGGAGGCGGAGGGAATGGATAGAAGTCGGAGCTAAAAGGCCGCCCTAACTGCTGGCGGTAGACGTCCCTCGAGATCTGGGCATTCTTCTGGCTCTCCACGTCATGAGCCTGTTGATGGATCTCTAAGTATCCTACTCTCTTCGAAAGGTCATCCGCCCAATATGGAAGCTGCGAATACCAAGCTGGTGGCTAGCCATACCATGAAGGTGCATCTTGAGGAAGAGTTTGTGCTACCGGTGGATGATCATACAATGGAGGAGGAGCTCCCATCCATGGCGGCTGTGCTCCATACCAAGCAGGTGGAGTTTCCATCCACGTCGGCCTCTCACTCACACTAGCCCTGCGTGAAGACGAAGAACCGAAAGGTCTAGATGGACGGGGAGATCTCCTAGGAGGCTCCGGGAAGTCAGCCGGCTGATTCGGGAATGTGCCAAAGTCATGCTCAACGCCTCCTGCATCCTGATCATCTCCTCCTCCCATCTCCTCATCATCATCCTCAGCTGGAACCTCATCAGGCACTTATTGAGGAGCTACTAGTCTATTGGCATACATCGGTACGAAAGTCTCCTTCTAGTTGTGACGGCCTAGCATGATAGAATACTCGGGCAGCCATGGAATGCCCCTACCACCTTTCTCCTCCCAAGGCATGGCTGCGGTAGGTGAAGAACGGTGGTGGGGAAAGATGATCCCTCTAGTCATAAGCCCATTGAGAACCAAAGGTCTCGCCGCTATCCTAGTGCAAGCGGAGTAGTCTATGCCTACCTGGTTGGCAATGTGAGTCACCATACCCCCATAACCTATATTCCCGGCCCTTTTGTTCTTCAACTTACTAATGGTAGAGGCTAGTAGGGTGGAACAATCTACGGGAGTACCGGTGAGCATGCAATAGAGTAGGAAAAGTTTGTCGGTCTTGACCTTTTGTGGTGTTTCGGTCCTAGGGAAAAGGCATTCCGAAAGGACTCTATGGGCAATCTTCAAGGCTAAATGGTATATGAGTTTAGCCTTGGTGTCGGCCGGTTGCCAACGATCCTCACTAGCATAGATCATAGCAATATCTTCCCAAAAGTCTTTAGCATACACTCCCCCCAAGAAACCTTCCATTAAAACTCTCATGAAACCCAAAGAAGGTTCCAAACTGAATTATGGAGAACTCATAGTTTTGCTCCATCAACCTAAAAACCACCGTTCGGTTAACGGCACTATGCTCAAAGGAAGTTACAAACTCCCTTGTTATCTCCTCATAAGCATCTTCCCTAATGGAGGAGAAGATGATCAATCCGGCTCTATCCAAGATCCAAGTCAAATCATTAACCACATTGAGCTCTTCAAGCTCCTCTAGGACAAGGTACCTAGGTCCTATTATCGGTCTTTTTGAAATCTTTTCTATGGCTCCTTCATAATCCTCATGGATTCTAGGGATTCTAGGAGGTGGTGGTGATGGTGGTTCACTTGGAGGGGGTTGGGAGGAAGAGGAACTATCACCTTTCAGCTTCTTGTTCCTACTTGACTTCCTTCTAAACATTTTTTCTCAGCAACAGAAAAAACCACGGTCTGTTATTGGAATTCCACGGCCGTGGAAATGTACGCACCCGTGGATTTGCTCTATCTCTCTCAAAATTAAGCAGATTCACACCAAATTCAACAATCACAGCCCTAGACTAATTCTAAATCCAATTTTGTCCAGTTCTCCTAAAATCTTGCAAGGAAATTGAACCAAATTGACCAAGAACAGAATAGAGAATAAAACCTAGGTTTGGATTTGAAAAATCCAAATTCCTTCTTCAATGTAGATTGTTCACTCAGTTTGATGCTTGGATCTTGTAGATGATTGAAAATGCTCCACTTTTGGTTGAAGAATTGAATAAATCGGACTCCGGACTAAGAATTACGGGATGAGAGAAGTGGTCGGCAATTTGGGCGTCGTTCTAGGCATGGAAGGTGAGGATAGATGTGTTTTTGAGAAGGAAAGAAGGTTAAATAGTCCCCATAATTTTGTGGAAGATCAACGGTCACTCGAGGCATTCCACGGCCGTGGAAATGTACGGACCCGTGGATTTGCTCTGATTTGTGTCAAAATTTGGAAAATTACAACCATCTGTTACTTCCACAGCCATGACTTTGGGCGTGGAAGTCTCTGTTGTGTGCCAAAAATCCAAGTTTTGTCAATTCTTTCCAACTTTTTCTTCCTTCCTTTGCTCATTCCTTATTCCTACATCCAAAAACATAACATACCGGGAGGTATCAAGGGGAAAAAAAAACAAAAACAACTAAACTAAACTAATCTAAGAAAGAAAAACAAAAATGCAATTGCAATACCTTGGGTTGCCTCCGAAGAAGCGCTTTGTTTGGGGTCCGTAGCTAGACCGTTCTTGAGTTTATTCGAGGACAATCAGAGCGATCTACTCAGCTTGGAGCTCCGGTGAATGCTTCTTAAGTGGTTGGCCGTTCACCTTGAAACTTCCGCACTTTTCACATCATACTTCAACTGCGCCATGGGAAAAACACGTTTAATCAAATAAGGTCAAGTCCAACGAGATTGAAGCTTACCTGGGAAGAGCCGAAGTCTCGAATTAAAGAGGAGAACTTGATCTCCTTCTTTGAGGTCCTTTAGAATGATATGCTTATCATGCCAATGCTTCGCCCTTTCTTCGTAAATTATTGCGTTCTCATAGGCGTTCAAGCGGAGTTCTTCAAACTCGTTAAGGTCCAAGAGGCGCTTCTCGCCCGCTTCCTTCATGCCGAAGTTCAACCACTTCACAGCCCAGTACGCCTTGTGTTCCAGCTCCACCGGGAGATGACAAGACTTCCCATACACAAGGTTGTATGGTGTTGTACCTATGGGAGTCTTGTATGCAGTCCTATATGCCCATAACGCATAATCTAGTTTCAACGATCAATCCTTCCTTGTCTTTGACACCGTCTTCTCAAGGATGCCCTTGATCTCTCTATTTGAAATTTCCACTTGCCCACTTGTTTGTGGTTGGTAGGGAGTGGCGATCTTGTGAGTCACCCCATACTTAGCTAGTAGAGCTTCGAATCGTCGGGCAATGAAGGGTTCCTCCGTCACTAATGATGGTCCGTGGTGTCCCAAACCTTGGGAAGATAGTTCTATTAAAGAACTTGACAACAACCATGGCATCATTAGTTGGAGAGGCAATAACTTCAACCCATCTCGAAACATAATCCACAGCTAGAAGTATGTATTGATTTTCGCAAGATGATGGGAAAGGTCCCATGAAGTCGACTCCCCAAACGTCGAAGATTTCCACCTCCTGAATGTTGTTGAGAGGCATCTCGTTTCTCCTAGAGATATTTCCTGTTCTTTGACAAGCATCGCAACAAGAAACAAAGGTTTGCACAACCTTAAATAAAGTAGGCCAAAAGAATCCGGATTGCAATACCTTAGCGCTAGTTTTATTGGAACTAGCGTGTCCTCCACAAGGAAGTGAATGACAATGACACTTTGCATTTTGTCTTTCGGCACACATCTCCTAATGATGCCGTTGGGACCTCTCTTGAAGAGTAGAGGTTCATTCCAAAAGTATTTCCGGACATCCCTAAAGAACTTCTTTCTTTGTGCAAAGGATTGTCCGGGAGGTATTTCCTGACAAACCAAGAAATTTAAAAAATCAGCACCAAGGTTCGTTACCTCTAGAAATTTTGTCGATGCACTCTTTCATGATGTGTAAGTGCTCATCCGGGAAGGAGTCATCAATGGGTAGATCGTCGTCTTCAATGTGTGGTAGACGACTCAAATGATCTGCAACAGAATTTTCCGAGCCTTTCATGTCGCAGATCTCTAGATCGAATTCTTGTAAGAGAAGAATCCATCTAATCAGCCTCAGTTTCTCATCTCTCTTGGCGAGCAAGTACCGGATTGCTGAATGGTCTGTGTATACATTCACCTTCACCCCTACAAGATAAGAACGAAAATTTTCAAATGCATATACAATGGCTAAAAATTCTTTCTGCTTTGTGGCGTTGCTGAGCTGCACTTCATCTAGCGTCTTGCTTGCATAGTAGATGGCATGGGTCCAGCCTTCCTTCTTTTGCCCCAGCACCGCTCCAAAAGCTACGTCACTTGCGTCACACATAACCTCGAACGGGAGATTCTAGTCTGGAGGTTGGATAATTGGGGCTGAGATGAGAACTTCCCGGATCTTGTAGAAGGCGTGTAAACAATCATGCGATAAATTAAAGACTGCATCCTTCATCAATAGATTGGTTAGGGGTTTCGAAATCTTAGAAAATTCCTTGATGAATCTTCTATAAAATCTAGCATGTCCTAGGAAACTTCTTATCCCCTTCACCGAAGATGGAGGAGGAAGTTTCCCTATAGTCTCTATCTTAGCTTTGTCAACTTCGATCCCTCTATTAGAGATCAAGTGTCCTAGCACAATGCCTTCCTTAACCATGAATTTACACTTCTCCCAGTTAAGAACAAGGTTAGTGTCTTCACACCTTTGCAACACAAGAGAAAGGTTAGAAAGGCAATTGTCAAATGAGGAACCATAAACTGAAAAGTCATCCATAAAAACCTCCATGATTTCCTCAATATACTCGGAGAAGATGGTCATCATACACCTTTGAAAGGTGGCTGGAGCGTTGCAAAGTCCAAATGGCATCCTCCTATAAGCAAACGTACCCCACGGGCACGTGAATGTGGTCTTCTCTTGATCATCTAGGTGGATCAGAATCTGGAAGAAACCACTATAACCGTCAAGATAACAGAAATAGGAGTGTTGTGCTAACCTCTCCAGCATTTGAACTATGAATGGTAGCGGAAAGTGATCCTTCCTAGTTGCATTGTTTAGCTTGCGGTAGTCAATGCACATCCTCCAGCCCGTCACTGTTCTTGTAGGAATGAGCTCATTGTTCTTGTTGGTGATAACCGTCATTCCTCCTTTCTTCGGGACAACTTGAACGGGCTCACCCACTAGCTATCGGAGATAGGATAGATGTTACCTACGTCAAGTAACTTAAGAATTTCCTTCTTAACAACCTCCTTCATGATCGAATTTAACCGTCTTTGAGGTTGTCGTGAAGGCTTGAAATCCTCCTCCATTAGAATCTTGTGCATGCATAAAGATGGTTTAATTCCTACAAGATCCTCTATGGTATAACCTAAGGCTTTCTTATGTTTTCTTAGAACAACCATTTGTTGCTCATGTTCATATTCAATTAATTCGGAACTAACAATAACGGGAAAAGTAGAATTAGTTCCAAGAAATGCATACCGAAGATGTGTGGGAAGTGGCTTCAGTTCCATAGCTATTGATGCCTTTGATGAGTCTTGAGGTGTGTCCGACGCTTCCTTAGAAGTCTCTAAGTGTGTAGGAGTGATTGAAGAAGACTCAAGAGTAGTTGTGGAAAGAACGAAGTTGTTCTCAAAATTTACCAAAATTACGGCACCACCGTTACTTCCATGGCCGTGGTTTAGGGCGTGGAACTCTGTGTTGTGCTCGTAATAGCAGTTTACGGCCAGTTTTGGTGAAACCACAGCCGTGCAAAAGCACGACTGACCGTGATTTCTCACATTTTCTGAGCCACCGTATAATTTCTCAAACTCTTCCTCTTGTACTTCCTTTAGCTCTTTAAAGGCTTCAATCTGAGCATTACAATCCTTTTCCTCTCCCTTTTCCATGATGCTCATGGTTATGACCTTTTGCAATGGATCTTTGAATAAGATCGACCTCACTTCTTCTGTAGACGCCTCTTCGTCATAGATGTTGAACATCCTCTCCGAGTGCTGGCTCTTTCACCAAAGTTGAGAGAACAAACTCAACCTTCACTTCTCCTATGTCAAAGGCTAGTCTAGCATTCTTGCAATCCACCATATAACCGGAGGTTGCATGAAACGGTCTTCCGAGTATGATCGGGACCGGACAATCTGTAGAAATTTCAAGCACAACAAAGTCTATTGGAATATAGAACTTACCGAGCTTGACTAGGACGCCTTCAATGATACCGACGGACGAGTTATGGATTGATCTGCCATGTACAACGTCATCTTCACCGGTTTAGGTTCACCTAAACCGACCTTCCTACACAAAGCAAGCGGAAAGATACTTACACTTGCTCCTAAGTCACAAAGAGCGTCGGTATGTGACTTCTCCTACTCCAATTGGAATGCAAAATGACCCCGGATCTCTCATCTTTAAGGGCATCTTTTACGTCATCGTTTTGATAAGCTCCGAAGATTTCGAACTCATCTTGACTTCTCCAAAGTCTTCTAGCTTCCTCTTGCTAAAGAGGAGCTCTTTCAAAAACTTCCCGTAAGCGGGCATACCTACAATTGCATCAATGAAAGGTATGTTAATATGCAGTTTGCTCATGAGTTCAATGAACTTACCGAATTGCTTGTCTAGACGCGCTCTTGCTCTAGATTGCAAGAATGGTAGAGGATGTTTGTAAGCTGGAGGAGGAACATAGACATCTTCCTTCTCCTTCTCCTTATCTTTTCTCTTCTCAGCTAGGACTTCTACAAACTTAGGTTCTGGGTCGGTGGTTGTCACGCCACTCCTAGCAGTGATAGTCATCACCCTTCCCTTTGGGTTGTCCTCCGTCTTTCCGGGAAGCTTCCCTTGATCTCTAGGAGCCTCTCCGGCCTTTCTGAATACTTGGTTTTCTAAAGCTTTGTGTGCTTTATCAACCAAAGTTATGTAGCTCTCCAAACCTTGTAGATTTCCTAAGATTGTCTCCAACATGGGATCGATCTTCTCTTTCTCCGTCTTGTTTGAGCTATTTGATGCTTGCCCCTGGCATTTCAAAGGAGTAGAAGAAGATGGAGATGTTAAAGCATTTTCAACATGTGAATAGGGATTACCTGGATTTTGTTGGTTGGATCTCCAATTGTTGTTGTTGGAGTTGCTATTGTTATTGTTCAAGTTATTCCGGTTGTTGTTCCGGTAATCATTCCTATTGCCTTGGTGATTGTCTCTCCCTAGGTAGTTGGCCTCTTGCTCTTACGCCTTTTCAAGGCTGATTTTTATGACTTCCTTCAACTCTTTAATCTCATTTTTGAGGGAGAATATTTGAGTTTGTGCAGCTTGATTTAAATTAGCTCCCGGTTTCCCTTGATTCCGGTTATTAGGATCCACCTTCCGGTGAAAATACTTCTCAATCACTTGGGCTTGCTTCTCAATGAAGTCCCAAGCTTCATCTTCTCTCATGTCCATAAATGTACCACAAGAAAGAGATTGGAGATTGAATTGTGTTTCCTCATCCAACCCCTTGTAGTAGATCTCCAATAATTCCAGCTTTGAAATGCCATGGTGTGGGCAATCCAATAAGAGATCCTGAAACCTTTTCCAAGACTGAAACAAACTTTCGTTAGGTTTCATGGAAAATGTATTAATCTTACCTCTCAACTCCGCCGTATTGGATGGCGGAAAGAACTTGGTGAGGAACTCCGAAGATAGATCCTCCCATGTGTTATGTCTTCCAACTAGAAGAGCTTGATACCGAGACAAAGCCTTGTCCTTCAAAGAGAAGAAGAACGGTTTGATCTTGT
This sequence comes from Fagopyrum esculentum, assembly GCA_033239045.1. Lineage (NCBI taxonomy): Eukaryota > Viridiplantae > Streptophyta > Magnoliopsida > Caryophyllales > Polygonaceae > Fagopyrum > Fagopyrum esculentum. The sequence continues at coordinate 100,213,823 of BSUD01000007.1, read as the reverse complement.
AGTTGTTGTTGTTTGCCCTCTTTGGCTTCAATGTCTCCATGAGAATCTCAAAATTCTGCAAATGTTGGTGTGGAGATTCAGCACTCGTTCCACCAAATTGGCTTTGGCGAACCATGGTGATAACTTGCGGGCTAAAACTGAATTCCTGGATATCTTCAGCTCCGAAATTCACACCTAGACGGCGCGGTTGCTGAATTGGGTCCATCCTTTTATCCAAGAGTCCGTGGTTCATCCCCTTCATGAGCAACTCTCACATCTCCAAGGGGAATGCGAGGAACAACCGGTGGTCTAGGGTTGTTACGAACGGGATGGATCACCGGATCAATGTCCTCTAGTGCCGGCATATTTTCATCCTCATCGTCGGATGATTTAGCTCTAATGGACTTAGGTTTATTGACCTTCTTCTTCTTAGCATCATTCATCTCCAACTTGATGTCTAGCATCATAACCTTGAGCTCATCTATTCAAAATTAATGACGTTGTAATTCTTCTATACGAGCCTTCTAAATCAACTTGAGTTGAAGTTGAGCTTCATCCAACTCTGCTTGGATGTTTCTCTCATTGTTTTCAGCCATCTTTTTCTCTTTCAACTTTCTTCTCAAAGTTTTCTCAAGTTCTGGATCGAAAGGAACTAGATCTTTGGTAGATCTAGTCTTTCGCATATACCTAAAAAATATGCAAAAATCACTCAAAAAGAGATATCAAATAACAAGAGCAAAGCTTAGCGCGACAACCGAGAACCAAAATTTGGTCTAGACCAAATCCCCGGCAACGGCTCCAAAAACTTGTTCGCCTCAAGTGTGCGTGCAAATAAGTTTTAAATTTATAAAACTGAAATCAATGCAAACGAACCCGCAGTGTACGGATCGGCGTAGTAAAGCAAGAATTTTAGAGTATCGAACTCAAGGATTTGGTGAAACAAAATCTGTTTTGAATAATCGAGCAATCAAAAGTATAGAAGCTTTGCAAATAATTGGGAAAACAGCAACCCTAAAGATCCAGGTATTCAATTGTGGCAATCGATTCAAGATATTTTATAGATATAAGGACAGAGTTGAGATTCCAAAGGTATAACTAAGGTAAGGTTGAATACGGTGAAGTTCTAAAACCTTATATATCTAACCCAAGGACTCTCTCAATAAAGGTTGTTGAGGCTGCAGTATAAAAAGGATCTAAAGGTAAGAATTAATCTCAAATACCCATGCCCAAACCCAAGTAATCAAAGATAAACTAAAACGATTAAGGTTGTGATACTTGAAACCGAAATAGAGGATGTTGAGTCTCACTACTACCTAGGAAAGGCAAGCCAAGGGTAGGTTAAAGCAAATCTTTAACTTTGGATTAAAGCAAAAGCAAAGGTCGTAAAACAGAGGAAATCACGGCTAGATCTTGAAGAACCACGGCCGTGGAACTCAAGAACAAGCCGTGGTTTAGGCTGTCGACGAGGTTTCTCACACTCTCCGGGTTCAATCTGTTTACGATCGATCTATCATTATCTAAGCCACAACTATCAACCTTTCACCTTAGATATGCTCAAGGGCTTTAGCCAATAATCATAGTCATTGAATCAAATATCAAATTAAGAAGAGAAAAAGTTTAAACCCTTGAAAACTCTATAAAAACCAAACAATCAATCTCAAATCCGAACAATAAAGTAGTATGTTTAATGAATTCAGAATATGGAACAAGAATTCTCACAACAATCATAGGGAACAATGAAGAACGGAGAGTCAATCCGTCTCCAAAAGAAAAACCCTAAGAAAATCTCTAAAGTACGCAATCTTTAATATCACGTCTTTCACAAGCCACACTCCGAAATCTCTGATCTTTTCGACTCGACTCTCCACCGAGTTGTAAGCGCAAGTCAAAATGAAACCCTCAGTGACCGTCCTCGAAACTCCCTTCTTGAGCCTTCTTATAAGGCGAAATACGGTTACGAGAAAAGCCCAATAACCGTCGCTGACGTGGCAATTATGACACGTCACTTCGTCATGGAAATCACGGTTTAGTACAAGTTTCCACGGCCGTAGTTTAGGGTGTGGAACTTTCTGTTGTGCTCCAAATTCACTCTCCACGATCCAAGGCCAAGTCCACGGCCGTAATTTAGGGCGTGGAAATCCAAATCCTTTGTGAATGCCTTTATTTTGTGATGTTCTTCACTCATGCTCCTATCTTAGCTCCTCCAAAGCATCTCCTTGACATGTAGCATGATCAACTACTCCTTTCCTTCCACATTTTGCTCCAATTCAAGCCTTTATTCACCTATAAACAAAACAAAGCTAGTGTAGATCTTTATATCGACAAAGTCGGTGAATGAGCTCACAAATGCTTCAAACTCATGTCCATGTACCCATAAAAGAGGGAAAAACAACTAAAACAAGTACCTAAAATATAGTCATATTTCATGCTAACACAAATGCACCTGCGGAAGCAACAAGGAGCAGGAGAGGTAACGCCGCAGGGGCGGTGGCTCTCAGCCGCAGGGGCGGTGACACTCCTTCTGTCGCAAGGGCGGCGTTGTTAAGGCCCGGGGGCGGTCTGACAACAAAGGGGCGATTCTCTGCTTCTCTTTGTTATCCCGTTCGATCTCTTCTTCTTCAAAGTTGCCAAAGGCAACAAATCATACATATACATACATATACTCATGAGCAATTGTCCAGGGAATGTACACAAGATCAAGCGTGTGGGAATTCATCATTAGGGAAGAAGAAGGAAGAAGAAAGTGGAAGAATGAAAGGAAGGTTACCACTACAGGCTCAAGACAAGGGAGCACTCTCACAGATGTTCAACCACATCAGCAACACATCTCAACCGCAACACAACTTCATCCATAACATCATCATCATCATCATCATCATCATCAAAACTCTTCTAAAGTTTAACTCTTGAAGAAGATCAAAGAAGAACCAAGAGAAGAAGAAGAAGGTGGAGAAGATAGAGCTGGGAGAAGAAGATGGAGGGAAACCCTCGTCTGAAGGAGAGAAGGGAAGCTTATAAAGGAAGCAAAGGAAAAAGTAAACGGTCAAAGAAGACGGCGCCCGACATCAAAATTGCGGGGCGGGTCCTTAGTGCCGCGGGGGTGGCACTGCACCTGCGGCTAGACCGATGTGCGATCGCGGAATCCCTAAAGACTAAAGTCTTACACCAGATTCCCCTAAAAACAAGTTTCGTCCCGAAACTTGAACAATTTCCAAATCCTCACGGCCCCATATGTCAAGGTATAAACACTCTCTCTATCGGAGGTATCACACCTCGGCTTAGAACGTATCAACCTTTAACACTCTATAACCTCAAATCACAAGCATGGAGAAATCATCCACTCCAACATTACAAACAAAAGCACTACCGAATGGCATAGAAGAAAACCATCTCTAGCCACCCATAACCACATCACTAAAGCATGGAGGAAAACCGTCTCTAGCCAAACCGTACTCATAACGCAAGGGCGTGGAGAAATAACCTTCTCCAGCCAAACTATGTTCATAACACAACAACATGGAGGAAAAGCCATCTCCATCTAAACCCTAATCACATCTCGATAGCATGGATGAAGAACCATCTCCAACTATAACCACATCTCGTGCTAGCAAAACAAGATCTAATAAGATCATATATGCACATCACAGCTAGCACGAAAGCACATCATAACACATAAACACATCACATAACACTCACCAAGATAACACTAAGATCTACTCATCAATCCTACAGGTGCATATATCTTGGCATAGAACTCTAGATAGTTCCTTTGGATACTATCCTCTCTCTCCCATGTAGCCTCATCAGCTCCTCGTCTCGAAAACTTTATCCTCAATATAGGAATGTCCTTCGAACGTAGGCGTCTCACACCTTGCTCTAAAACTGTAACTAGATGCTCAACAAAAGTGTGGTCCGATTCAACCACCAAATTATCGTTATTGACGATGTGCCTCGGGTCTGGTATGTAATCTCTCAGCTAAGACATATGAAACACGGGGTGAGTACCCTCTAACCTAGGTGGTAAAGCAAGTTTGTACGTTGCTCTTCCAACTTTGTTGTAAAACCCCGATTCCGCGGGACTCGGGATGCTACGGGCGAGACCTCACAATGAGTCCCGACCCTTAGCCTGACAACAATTTCACCGGACCTTTCCAACAAGGCACAAATAAAGGCAAATACTTAAAGTGTTTTACAATGTATGCAAGGGAAAAACAAGAGAAGGTACAACGTTGAAACTCAACCGAGTCCTCAAAACAACACAACTCCAAACATAAGCCAGAACAGTACAACATAAAACCATAACCCACAACAACATAAGACATAAATGTCCCCGTCTTATAATTTACGGAGACCCCGGCTGTCAACTCATCCACCTTACTCGGCAGAATATCTAACTTGCAAGGCATCTACATAAACCGTTTAAAACCGTAAGCTCATATTCTAGGCATTAGAATCAATGGGAAAGGCACAAACACACGTAATTCATCAAAAGCACACAACATACTCAAAAGCACATCAATCCGGTTTATTATCTTTATTATTATTAAGTCATATCCGTTCTAATTCAACTTAGGTTTGTAACACGAGACCACCGTGGTCCCGCCTCGGTCCCTACTTACCGGCAAGGAATGGTACTAATGCATCTGACCGTCTACCCGCACGGGCTAGTCGCCGAGAACCTCCTAGACTCTCGCAAGAGCGAGGTAGATGATGTCACCGCCCGTTATCATACACTCGGGGCAAAATAATATAAAGTCGGTGGTCCTATTACCGGTTTAGTTGTTATAAACAATAAACAATAACACACACCACAAAACACACATCAATGCTAATACAAGGAATACGAGCTAAGTAAGTCCGGACACATAACTTATCGCCACACTTAACTCACAACACTCTCAGTTCCTTAGGGAGGAAGCCCATAACCTGTTCACAAGAAGATAACTGTATCAAAAACTCGCTCAACTCAAGAAGTCTAAGACTTCTATACAAATGATATACGCAAGATCATTTGACTCACATTCTAGGACCGCATCCTAGAATCCCTCATGCTCACATCACACTCAAAACGAGCTAGAAGTCCTTAGACTTCTAGACTCAAAGATCTCATAATCAAAACCCATAACACATACTAGGCCAAAAAGACTTAGCCTTTACAACTCAATGGTAACCACTCTATGCTAGGATACTCATATCCTAGCCCATAACCTCACAACTATAATCTCACCATCTCAACCTCACAAGCCTCACAAGGAACAACCATACTCTCATCCTAAGAACAAACTCAGAACATACCAAAAAAATCCTTAGGACATAATAAGATCCTCGAACACTCACCTACGGTACAAGCCACTACTTCGCATTCTCATCTATCCCAGGTCAAACCTAGCATGCTTCTATCATCAACACTCTCTAAGATCATCTAAGAATGCATACTCAAGGTAGGGAACTCACCAAGCAAAAGCACGGACTCGGAAGGAGGAAGAACATTCGCGAAAGAGGGAAGAAGACCGCATGGGAGGGTTGGCAGAGCCAATGGCCGCCCCTGCGGCTCACTGGCTCGCCCCTGCGGTTCAGTGCAATGGCCGCCCCTGCGGCGCTGTCCAGCCGCGGGGGCCGTCGAGCTCTAGAGGGCGATCCTGCGATGGCTTCTTCGATGATCCTTTGATGTGCCATGGCCTCCTAGCTTCCTTGCTTGGTTCCAGAACATCCACCACATGGATCCACACTCACACAAACTGCTTAGACATGATCCATTCACATGCAAGCCAAAACGGAGAAGAAAAGCTTAAGATCAATGGCTTCCACCATGGAAGCTCAAGGAGGAAGACGAAGATGATGAAATGAAGAAGGAAGGAAGAGCTTACCATTACCAATCCGGATTTGTAGCACACCCCACTACTAGACATAAAAAAGAGGAAAAGAAGGAAGATCATCAAGGAAAGCTTCCAAGAGCTTCCAAGCAAAAGAGAGAAGAAGGAGTAATGGAAGAATCATCTTTCACGTGAAAGTGAAATGGGAGGAGAGAGGGTGAAATGGAGGGCAGCCTTGCCTTAGGGAATCCAAGAGTAATTCACAAAAGGACATCAAGTAACGAGAGGTCAACCGCTCCTAAAAGGGAAACCGAAGGTTGAAAGGGAAAAAGGTAAAAACCCGTCAGTCAGCACATCGTGCATGCGGGAAAACTGAGCCGTGCCTGCGGGAAGGTCGGTAACTCGCTCACAATCCGGAATAAAAATTTCAGATGTTACAACTAATCCCCCTAAAAACAAGTTTCATCCCGAAACATGCTAAACACCACACTCTCAGGTGACTAACTAGGTAACCACTCACAAACCTAATGTGCAAACTCCCTAATCGGTAACCATCACAGACTCGTGTAATGCGTCAAGACCTTGCAAGGCCTACATACACACTCGCATGAACCGCATATTGCATAAAAAGCCCAAAGCTAACCAATCATACAGACATTCCCGCTCGGGGCACAAAACACATAAACTTGCACATGCACCTGATATCTAACCTATCGTCTAACTCGACGTAAGGAGATCATTGTAAAAACTCCAAACAACATACTATACCACGTCCTCCTGGTAGCCTCACCGGCTCTTCGTCTATCACTAGATCATCACAACTAGCATCATATCTCGAGTCATCCATGTATTTCCTCGAATATCGCACCTAAATCTTGGTGAACATCCTCCACTCTCGGTTTCCATGCCAACTGGTAAACCACTTCCCACCTCGCGCCAATGTTTTCCAGAAAGGTCCGATGTAATGGAACCAAACTCCTCTCTAGTGACAAACATGTATGACGCCTCGCATCCGTGGTACTCTTAATTCCACTCGTCTCATGTCCGAACCCAAGAGGTCCGTACCTCTTTTATGTACCTACTTTCTCGCGACTTAGCTTGTTTCACATACACTAACCAATTCCCAACATCACAAGGCACTACACTTCCGTCCATAAATTGCCTCGAAAAAAGGTCTCAATTACCATAACACGTTCACTAAATCCCGGGACGTGTTCGGATTACACTTGTCCCCTCTCTAGCTCAGTGGCGTCCAATACATCCCTTAAGGCTTGGAAAGCCTTCTCTAACCGATCATACGTGTGAGAATGAAAAACTGTCATGAAAGACATTGGGCACCTAAGCGGCACATCCCGTTGCCCAAAAATCCAAAGATGAGTTGCCCACCTCGATCCAAGGTAACGATACTCTGTATCCCAAATCATCTTCCTATCACTTAGAAGACTCCACAACTAGCCGACTCATCGGCCTTGTTTCCCAATAGGGTGTAAGAATACGTCGTCTTTGACGGTCGGTCCATACGACCCAAACTCGTTAACACGGTCACCTGGCCTCAAACCGGCAATAATCTCTCTCGAGGTAACTTACCATTCCCATTGCCTAACTCGTGGTGGACGAAGTCTTCTTTCTCGTCATATGGTGCTCGACTTGACCTGATGACGGTTCACATAAGGGCTATGTACTTAGCCACCTCGGCCTTAAGCCCATCTCACTAGTGTGAACATCCTAAACCGGGTACCTCTTACCAACGCCATGGTCTTAACAAACCGTCAACCCATAAAGGTAACTATGGAGTCTTTTCCCGGGACCTCCTATCCCGGTTCTTTCTCCGAACCAACCAAAGACCATCTACGACTCAAGTCCTTAACCATCTCTAGTCATCGCCTCTGGTGGATATTCGGGTCTTGCGGAGCGAATATATATCCATGACATACTCTTTTGGTCCGTACCAGATGTTCGCCTCAAAGTGTGCGTGCAAATAAGTTTTAATTATAACATTGAAACAAAAGCAAGCGAACCCGCAGTGTACGGATCGGCGTAGTCAAACAAGTATTCCAGAGTATCGAACTCAGGGATATGGTGAGTCAAATTCAGTTTTGAATAATCGAGCAAGTAAAAGTATAAAAGCTTTGCAAATATTGGTGCAACAATCCTAAAGATCCAGGTCTTTAATTGTGGCAATCGATTCAAGATATTCTATAGATATAGGGACAGAGTTGAGGTTGCAAAGGTATAACTAATGTAAGGTAATGTACGGTGAAGTTCCAAAACCCTATATGTCTAACCCAAAGACTTTCTCTATAAAGGTTGTTGAGGCTGCAGTATAAAAAGGATCTAAGGACAAGAATTAATCTCAAATACCCATGCCCAAACCCAAGGAATCAAAGATAAACTAAAACGGTTAAGGTTGTGACACTCGAAACCGAAATAGAGGATGTTGAGTCTCACTACTACCTAGGAAAGGCAAGCCAAGGATAGGTTAAAGCAAATCTTTAACTTTGGATTAAAGCAAAAGCAAAGGTCGTAAAACAGGGAAAATCATGGCTAGATCTTGAGATTCCACGGTCGTGGAACTCAAGAACAGACCGTGATTTAGGGTGTCGACGATGTTTCTCACACTCTCAAGGTCCAATCAAGTTACGATCGATCTATCATTATCTAAACCACAACTATCAACTCTTCACCTTAGAATTGCTAAAGGGTTTTAGCCAATAACCATCATCATGATATCAAAAATCAAATGAAGAAGAAAGAAAGATGAAAACCCTCGAAAACTCAATAAACAATCAAAGTCAATCTCGAATCCGAATAACAAAAGTAGTATGTTTATGAATTCAGGAAATGAAATAAGAATCCTCACAGCGATCTTAGGGAACAATCTCCAATCCTCTAGGTCGCGTCTTTCAAAAGTAAAAACCCTAAGAAAATCTCCAAAGTACCTAATCTCCAATGTCGCGTCTTTCACCAATCTCCAATCCTCCAGGTCAAATGAACCCTAAGTCAGCTGTCTTCAAAGCCCTAAGCGAAGATGTAAGCGAAAAGTCCTCGAAACTCCTTTCTCAAGCCTTTTTATAGGGTAAAATAGGGTTACGGGAAAGCCCAATGACGTTGTTGACGGGGCAAATATGACACGTCAAAAAATCATGGAAATCACGGTCATGAACAAATTTCCACGGCCGTGGTTTAGGCCGTGTAACTTCCTGTTGTGCTTCAAACTTGCTTCCACGATCAAATTGCCAAATCCACGGCCGTAATTTCGGGCGTGGTTCTCCAAATTCTTATCCACGACCGTAATTTAGGGCGTGGATTCCCAAATTCTTTGTTCTTGCCTTTGTTTCGTGATGTTCTTCACATAAGCTCCTTCCTTAGCCTCTCCAAAGAATCTCCTCGCCATCAAGCATGATCAAATACTCCTCTTCTTCCACATTTTGCTCCAAGCCAAGCCTTTATTCACCTAAAAACAAACAAAGCTAGTGTAGAACTTTATATCGACAAAGTGGGTGAATGAGCTCACAAATGCCTCAAACTCATATCTATGTACACATAAAGGAGGAAAAAACAACTAAAACAAGTGCCTAAAATATAGTCATATTTCATGCTAACAAAATACCCAATACTTGTCACTTGCTTGTCCCCAAGCAAGGTTTTCAAAAGCTTAGAACATATGGTAGAATGAAATATGAATGCAAAACAAAGCAAAACGATCTTTTTGGTAATGTGCTTCTAATCAATAGAACATCCTCAAACCTTGCTTCATTCATCCTTGAAAACGTTCATACACATTAACCAAAATATGCAAAGCAAAGGAACTTCATAAATTGCCTAAACTTCAAGACAAACATCATAACCTTCAAGTATTGTCAAAATCAAGCATGTGAAACTTCAATTTAGATCACCAAGTCAAATAACACTCTCATGATCTCAAGGACTTTCAAGTAAGGCCAAGAATACGGAAAAGGTGGGAAACTTGTAAAGGAATGTGGTGTATAAATCCGGGAAGAAGGAACAACACAAACTCTTTTCTTTTCACCATTTGAACTAACCACCAACTTAGAGCTTTGCTCTAGACTTTTTGCATATAATTTTTTGACTTTACTTTTGGAGTTATGGACTGCGGTGCATAAAAACCGAAGCGTAGGAGATTGGCGTTTCTCAATTTCGAGATGCCTCAAACCCTTGATGCACATACCATAATCCGTTAGGAATATCGCTCAATCCGACTTTGGCAAGACACAAACACCCGGCTATGTGAATGGTGCCGAGTTACTCATCGTCATGATTGACTTCCCCAAACCTATATTTTCCTACACTTTGAATTCAAACTATTGCTTTCATGGCCCTCCCACATCAAACATGTCAAAATCATCTCTTCCTAAATCCCATGTAGGTAAAGGAGGCTAATATTTTCATTGAGGGGCTAAACGATCAAAGAAAGAAGTAAGGAAATCGAGGTGCCTTAATCATTTCATAAAGAATTATGAGAACTTATATTGTGATTTCAACCTTCGTTTTGCAATATGATTTAGATAAAAACCGTCACATTGTGAAACTTGCAAGAAAGGATAAACAATATACTCAATCTCTTCACAATTCATAATTCAATTCAAGCATACAATAATCATCAAAAACTCATTCCACAAGTAGTTTTCATCATAGAAATTATCTCTAATCTTAGAAGCACAAAATCTTTTCAAATTTTTATGGGTTTTTTTTAAAGCCTTTTTCATGCAATGCAATAATGAAACGTGTGACAATGAAAGGAAACATGCAAGTGTTCATAGTCATAAGCAAAGCAAAGTGAGTTGAGTTATTACAAACGATAGTCACACCCCACCCCATACTTGAAATACACATTGTCCTCAATGTTCAAAAGAAATAAAGAAAAGAAAAGAAAATCAAAGCGAAACTCACTAATGGCGGTGGAGAGGCTTTAACCGGCGGATCATCATCATCATCACTGGGAAGGCGGCGGCGGGAATGGATAGAAATCCGAGCTGAAGTTCCACCCAAACTGTTGGCGGTAAACATCCCTCAAGATACGGGCATTCTCCTGGCGCTCTATGTTATGGAACTCTTCTCGGACCTCTAAGTCTCCTACTCTCCTCGAAAGATCATCCGCCCAATCTGGAAGTTGCGAATACCAAGGTGGCGGCTGGCTATACCATGAAGGTGTGTCCTGAGGAGGGGTCGGTGCCACCGGTGGATGATCATACCATGGAGGAGGAGCTCCCATCCATGATGGCTGCTCTCGATACCAAGCGGGTGGAGTCTCCATCCACGTCGGCCTCTCACTCACGCTAGCCCTACGTGAAGAAGAGGAACCGGAAGGTCTAGAAGGTCGGAGAGATCAACTAGGTGGCTCCGGGACGTCGGCCGTCTGGTCCAGAAATGTACCAAAATCATGCTCAACACCTCATACATCATGATCATCTCCTCCTCCCATCTCCTCATCATTGTCCCCAGCTGGGACCACATCCGGCACATATGGAGGCGCTACAAGTCTATTCGCATGCATGGATGCTAAGGTCTCCTTCCAGTTTTGGCGGCCAAGCATGATGGAGTACTCGGGAAGCCTTCGGATACCTCTACCACCTCTCTCCTCCCATGGCATGGCTGCGGTAGGTGGAGCTTGGTGGCGGGGAAAGATAATACCTCTAGCCATAAGCCCGTTGAGACCCAAAGGTCTCGCCGCTATCCTAGTACATGCGGAGTAGTCAATCCCCAATTGGTTGGCGATGTGAGTCACCATACCCCCATAACCTATGTTCCCAGCATTTTTGTACTTCAACTTGCTAATGGTGTAGGCAAGGAGGGTAGCACAATTGGTGGATCTACCGGTAAGCATACAATAGAGGAGGAATAGCTCATCGGTTTTGATCTTTTGTAGGGTCTCGGTCCTAGGGAAAAGACACTCCGAAAGGACTCTATGAGCTATCTTCAAGGCTAAGTAGTAGATGAGCTTAGCCTTGGTGTCGGCCGGTTGCCAACGATCCTTACTAGCATATATCATGGCTATATCATCCCAAAAATCCTTAGCATACACTCCCCCGGGAAATCTACTATTAAAGCTTTCATGGAACCCAAAGAAGGTGCCAAACTGAATGATGGAGAACTCATAGTTTTGCTCCATTAGCTTAAAAGAGACCGTTCGGTTTACATGGCTATGCTCAAAGGAAGTCATAAACTCCGTTGTTATCTCCTTACAGGCATCTTCTCTAATAGCGGAGAAGATGATCAATCCGGCTCTATCCAAGAGCCATGTCAAATCGTTCACAACATTGAGCTCCTCAAGCTCCTCTAGGACAAGGTATCGAGGTCCTATGATTGCCCTCTTCTCAATCCTTTCTAAGGCTCCTAGCTAATCCTTATGGATTGTCGGGATTCTAGGAGGTGGTGGTGATGGTGGTTCACTAGAAGGGGGTTGGGAAGAGGAGGAACTATCACCCTTTTGCTTTTTGTTCCAACTAGACTTCCTTCTAAACATTTTTCTCATCAACAGAGAAAACCACGGTCTATTCTTGATTTTCCACGGCCGTGGAAACGTACGGAGACCGGGGAATTGCTCTGTCTCTCTCAAATCTCATCAAATCCACACCAAAATCAATAATCACTGTCCTAAACTAATTTCAATTCCAATTTCATCCAGTTCTCCTAAAATCTTGCTAAGAAATTGAACAAAATTGACAAAGAAGAGAAAAGGGAGTAAAACCTAGGTTTTGGATTTTTCAGATCCAATTTCCTTCTCCAACGTGGATTGTTCACTCAGTTTGTTGCTTGGATCTTGTAGATGATCGAAAATGCTCCACTTTAGGCTCAAGAATTGATTGAATCGGACTCCGAACGAAGAATTACGGGATGATGAAGGTGGTCGGCGATTCTGGGCGTGGTTGTGGGTGTGGAAAGGGGTATTGGTTGTATTTTTGTGAAGGAAGGTGGTTTATATAGTGGTCGTAAAATTTTTGAAAATCACGGTCACTCGGGGCATTCCACGGCCGTGATAATGTAAGGCACCCGTGGTTTTGATGATTTATGCCAGATTTTGGGAAATTACAGCCACCTGTTACTTCCACGACCGTGGTTTAGGGCGTGGAAGTCTTTGTTGTGTGCCAAAATCCAAGTTTCGTCAATTCCTTCCAACTTTTGCTTCTTTCCTTTGCCCATTTCTTATTCCTACATCCAAAAACATAACATACCGGGAGATATCAAGGGAAAAACAAAACAAAAACAACTATACTAAACTAATCTAAGAAAGAAAAGCAAAAATGTAAGTGCAATACATTGGGTTTCCTCCCAAGAAGCGCTTGTTTTGGGTCCGTAGCTAGACTGTTCCTGGGTTTATTCGAGGACAATCGGAGCGATTTCCTCAACCGGGAGCTCCGGTGAATACTTCTTAAGTCGTTGGCCATTCACCTTGAAACTTCCGCTCTAATCACCCCATACTTCAACTGCGCCATGGGGAAAAACATGTTTGATTAGATAAAGTCCAGTCCAACAAGATTTAAGCTTACCTGGGAAGAGACGAAGTCTTGAATTGAAGAGGAGAACTTGATCTCCTTCTTTGAGGTCCTTTGGAATGATATGCTTATCATGCCAACGTTTCACTCTTTCTTTGTAAATCTTGGCGTTCTCATAGGCATTCATTCAAGCGGAGTTCTTCAAGCTCATGAAGGTCCAAGAGGTGCTTCTCGCCTGCTTCCTTTATGCCGAAGTTCAACCACTTCACAACCCAGTACGCCTTGTGTTCTAGCTCCACCGGGAGATGACAAGACTTTCCATACACAAGGTTGCATGGTGTTGTTCCTATGGGAGTCTTGTATGCAGTCCTATATGCCCATAACGCATCATCTAACTTCAAAGACCAATCCTTCCTTGTCTTTGACACCGTCTTCTAAAGAATACCTTTGATCTCTCTATTCGAAATTTCCACTTGCCCACTTATTTGTGGGTGGTAGGGAGTGGCTAACTTGTGAGTCACCCATACTTAGCTAGTAGAGCTTTGAATCGTCGGGCAATGAAGTGTGAACCTCCTTCACTAATGATGGTGTGTGGTGTCCCAAACCTTGGGAAAATAGTTCTATTAAAGAACTTGACAACAACCATGGCATCATTAGTTGGAGAGGCAATAGCTTCAACCCATCTCCAAACATAATCTACAGCTAGAAGTATGTATTGGTTTCCACAAGATGATGGGAAAGGTCCCATGAAGTCGACTCCCCAAACGTCGAAGATTTCCACCTCCTGAATGTTATTGAGAGGCATCTCGTTTCTCCTAGAGATATTTCCTGTTCTTTGATAAGCATCACAACAAGAAACAAAGGTTTGCACATCCTTAAATAAAGCAGGCCAAAAGAATCCGGATTGCAATAACTTAGCGCTAGTTTTATTGGAACTAGCATGTCCTCCACAAGGTAGTGAATGACAATGACGAATGACGCTTTGCATTTCGTCTTCCGGAACACATCTCCTAATGATGCCGTCGGGACTTCTCTTGAAGAGTAAAGGTTCATTCCAAAAGTATTGCCGGACATCCTTAAAGAAATTCTTCTTTTGTGCATAAGATAATCCAGGAGGTATTTTTTGACAAACCATGTAATTTACAAAATCAGCAAACCAAGGTTCGTTACCTCTAGATATTTTTTCGATGCACTCCTTTATGATGTGTAAGTGCTCATCCGGGAAGGAGTCATCAATGGGTAGATCGTCGTCTTTAATGTGTGGTAGACGACTAAAATGATTTGCAACATAATTTTCCGAGCCTTTCTTGTCCCGGATCTCTAGATCGAATTCTTGTAGGAGAAGAATCCATCTAATAAGCCGGTTTCGCATCCTTCTTGACGAGTAAATACCGGATCGCTGAATGGTCCGTGTATACAATCACCTTCGCACCTACAAGATAAGAACGAAACTTTTGAAATGCATATACAATAGCTAAAAATGCTTTCTCCGTTGTGGCGTAGTTGAGTTGCGTTTCATCTAGCGTCTTGCTAGCATAATAGATAGCATTGGTTTGGCCGTCCTTCTTTTGTCCCAACACCGCTCCAACAGCTACGTCACTTGCATCACACATAACCTCGAACGGGAGATTCCAGTCCGGAGGTTGGATAATCGGGGCTGAGATGAGAGCTTCCCGGATCTTATTGAAAGCATTTAAACAATCCTGCGAAAAATCAAAAACTGCATCCTTCATCAATAGATTAGTTAGCGGTTTTGAAATCTTAGAAAAGTCTTTGATAAAACGTCTATAAAATCCCGCATGTCCTAAAAAACTTCTTATCCCCTTCACCGAAGATGGAGGAGGAAGTTTCTCTATAGTCTCTATCTTTGCCTTATCAACTTCGATCCCTCTACTAGAGATCAATTGTCCTAGTACAATGCCTTCCCTAACCATGAATTGACACTTCTCCCAATTAAGAACTAGGTTAGTGTCTTCACACTTTTGCAACACAAGAGAAAGGTTAGAAAGACAATTATTGAATGAGGAACCATAAATAGAAAAGTCGTCGATAAAAACCTCTTTGATTTCCTCAATATACTCGGAGAAGATAGCCATCATGCACCTTGGAAAGGTGGTTGGGGCGTTGCAAAGCCCGAATGGCATCCTTCTATATGCAAACGTACCCCACGGGCACGTGAATGTGGTCTTCTCTTGATCGTCCGGATGGATCGGAATCTGGAAGAAACCACTATAACCGTCAAGATAACAGAAATAGAAGTGTTGTGCTAACCTCTCAAGCATTTGGTCTTTGAATGGTAGCGAGAAGTGATCCTTCCTAGTTGCATTGTTTAGCTTGCGGTAGTCAATGCACATCCTCCATCCCGTCACGGTTCTTGTAGGAATGAGTTAATTGTTCTTGTTAGTGATAACCGTCATTCCTCCTTTCTTCGGGACAACTTTAACGGGGCTCACCCACTTGCTATCGGAGATAGGATAGATGATACCTGCATCAAGTAACTTAATAATTTCCTTCTTAACAACCTCCTTCATGATCGGATTTAACCGTCTTTGAGGTTGTCGCGAAGGCTTAAAATCTTGCTCCATTAAAATCTTGTGCATGCATAATGATGGTTTAATTCCTACAAGATCCTCTATGGTATAACCTAAGGCTTTCCTATGTTTCCTTAGAACAACCATTAGTTTCTCATGTTCATCTTCACTTAATTCGGAACTAACAATTACGGGAAAAGTAGAATTAGTTCCAAGAAATGCATACCGAAGATGTGTGGGAAGTGGCTTCAATTCCATTGCTATTGATGGCTTTGATGAGTCTTGAGGTGTGTCCGACGCTTCCTTAGAAGTCTCTAAGGGTGTAGGAGTGATTGAAGAAGACTCAAGAGCATTTGTGGAAAGAACGGAATTGATCTCAGAAATTCCCAAAATTATGGCACCACTGTTACTTCCACGGCCGTGGTTTTGGGCGTGGAACTCAATTACGGCACCACTGTCACTGCCACGGTCGTGGTTTAGACCGTGTAACTTATTGTTGCTCTCAAAATAGCAGTTTACGGGCAACTTGGGTGAAACCACGGCCGTGGAATAGCACGACTGACCGTGGTTCCTCACGTTTTCTGAGCCATCGTAAAGTTTTTCAAACTCTTCCTCTTGCACTTCCTTTAGCTCTTCCAAGGCTTCAATATCAACATTGCAATCCTCTTCCTCTCCTTTTTCCATGATGCTCATGGTTATGACCTTTTGCAATGGATCTTTGAATAGAATCGAACTCACTTCTTCTCTAGACGCTTCTTCATCATAGATGTTAAACATGTCCTGTCCAAGAGCTGGCTCTTTCACCGAAGTTGAGAGAACAAACTCAACCTTCTCTTCTCCTATGTCGAAGGCTAGTCTAGAATTCTTGCAATCTACCATACAACCGGATGTTGCAAGAAACGGTCTTCTGAGTATGATCGGAACCGGACAATCTGCAGGAATGCCAAGCACAACAAAATCTATTGGAATGTAAAACTTACCGAGCTTGACTAGGACATCTTCAATGATACCGATGGAACGAGTTATGGATCGATCCACCATGTACATCGTCATCTTTACCGGTTTAGGTTCACCTAAACCGACCTTCCTACACAAAGCAAGCGGGATGATGCTAACGCTTGCTCCTAAGTCACAAAGAGCATCATATGTGACTTCTCCCATTCCAATTGGAATGCAAAATGACCCCGGATCTCTCAGCTTTGGGGGCATCATTTCCGTCATCGTTTTGATGAGCTCCGAAGATTCTGAACTCATCTTGACTTCTCGAAAGTCTTCTAGATTCCTCTTGTTAGAGAGGAGCTCTTTCAAAAACTTCCCGTAAGCGGGCATACCTACAATAGCATCAATGAAAGGTATATTAATGTGCAGTTTGCTCATTAGTTCAATGAACTTACCGAATTGTTTATCTAGACGCGCTCTTGCTCTAGATTGCGGGAATTGTAGAGGGGGTTTGTAAGCTGGAGGAGGAACATAGATATCTTCCTTCTCCTTCTCCTTATCCTTTCCCTTCTCAACTAGAACTTCCACAAACTTGGGTTGCGGGTCGGTAGTTGTCACACCGCTCCTAGTTGTGATAGCCATCACCCTTCCTTTTGGGTTATCATCCGTCTTTCCAGGAAGCTTCCCTTGATCTCTAGGAACTTCTCCGGGCTTGCTGAATACTTGGTTTTCTAAAGCTTTGTGAGCTTTATCAACCGAAGTTATGTAACTCTCCAACCCTTGGAGCTTTCCTAAGATCGTCTCCAACATAGGATTGGGCTTCTCCTTCTCCGTCTTGTTTGATCCATTTGATGTTTGCCCTTGGCTTTTCAAAGGAGTAGAAGAAGATGGACGTGTGAGTGAATTTCCAGAATTTAGATAGGAATTACCGGAATTTTGTTGTCGGTTGGACCGCCAATTGTTGTTGGAATTTCGGTTGTTGTTGTTATTCCAATTGTTGTTCCGATTGTTGTTCCTACTCCCTTGGTGGTTGTTATTGTTGTTTCCTAAGTAGCCAACATCTTGCTCATTTGGCTTTTGAGGCCAGCTCTAATGATTTCTTTCAACTCCTTGATTTTGGTGTTGAGGGAGATTATTTTAGTTTGTGCAGCTTCTGTTAGCTTAGCTCCTGGATCCACTTGATTCCGGCTATTTGGATCCACCTTCCGGTGGGAATACTTCTCAATTACTTGGGCTTGCTTCTCAATGAAGTCTCAAGCGTCAACTTCTCTCATGTCCATGAATGTACCACAAGAGAGAGATTGGAGATTGAATTGTGTTTCCACATCCAACCCTTTGTAGTAGATCTCCAATAATTCCAGCTTTGAAATGCCATGCTGTGGGTAATCCAATAAGAGATCCTGAAATCTTTCCCATGATTGAAACAAACTTTCGTTAGCTTTCATAGAAAATGCATGAATCTTACCTCTCAACTCCGCCGTCTTGGATGCCGGAAAGAATTTGGTGAGGAACTTCGAAGATAGATCCTCCCATGTGTTAAGCCTTCCAGCTGGAAGAGCTTGATACCAAGCCAAAGCCTTGTCCTTCAAAGAGAAGAAGAACGATTTGATCTTGTAGTTATTGTTGGTAGCCCTCTTCGGCTTCAATGTCTCCATGAGAATCTCAAAATTCTACAAATGTTGGTGTGGAGATTCAGCACTAGTTCCACCAAATTGACTTTGGCGAACCATGGTGATAACTTGCGGGCTAAAACTGAATTCCTGGATATCCTCAGCTCTGAAATTCACACCTAGACGGCGTAGTTTCTGAATTAGATCCATTCTTTGCCTAAGAGTCCGTGGTTCATCCCCTTCATGAGCAACTCTCACATCTCCAGCGGGAATGCGATGGACAACCGGTGGTCTAGGGTTGTTACGAACGGGATGGATCACCGGATCAATGTCCTTTAGTGGTGGCATATCATCATCCTCATCGTCGGATGATTCAGCTCTAGTGGACTTAGTTTGTTTCTTGACCTTCTTCTTAGCATCATTCAGCTCCAACTTCATGTCCAACATCATAGCCTTGAGCTCATCAATTTGGAATTGATGACTTTGTAATTCCTCCAGACGAGCCTTTTCACTCAACTTAAGTTGAAGTTGAGCTTCATCCAACTCCGCTTGGATGTTTCTCTCATTATTTTCAGCCATCTTTTTCTCTTTCAACTTTCTTCTTAAAGTTTTCTCAAGTTCTAGATCAAAAGGAACTAGATCTTTGGTAGATCTAGTCTTTCGCATATACCTAAAGAATCTGCAAAAATCACTCAAAAATAGATATCAAATAACAAGAGCAAAGCTCCCAAGCTCGACAACCGAAAACCGGAATTGGCTTAGACCAAATCCCTGGCAACGGCGCCAAAAATTTGTTCACTTCAAAGTGTGCGTGCAAATAAGTTTTAATTATAAAAATGAAACAAAAGCAAGCGAACCCGTAGTGTACGGATCGGCGTAGTCAAGCAAGTATTCCAGAGTATCAAACTCAGGGATTTGGTTAGTCAAATTCAGTTTCGAATAATCGAGCAAGTAAAAGTATAAAAGCTTTGCAAATATTGGGGAAAACAGCAATCCTAAAGATCAAGGTCTTTAATTGTGGCAATCGATTCATAATATTCTATAGATATAAGGACAGAGTTGAGGATGGAAAGGTATAACTAATGCAAGGTAATATACGGTGAAGTTCCAAAACCCTATATGTCTAACCCAAAGACTTTCTCTATAAAGGTTAATGAGGCTACAATATAGAAAGGATCTAAGGACAATAATTAATTTCAAATACCCATGCCCAAACCCAAGGAATCAATGATGAACTAAAACGGTTAAGGTTGTGACACTCGCAACCGAAATAGAAGATGTTGAGTCTCACTACTACCTAGGAAAGGCAAGCCAATGCTAGGTTGAAGCAAATCTTTAACTTTGGATTAAAGCAAAAGCAAAGGTCGTAAAACAGGGAAAATCACGGCTAGATCTTGAGATTCCATGGCCGTGGAACCCAAGAACAGACCGTGATTTAGGGTGTCGATCATGTTTCTCACACTCTCAGGGTCCAATCAAGTTACGATCGATCTACCATTATCTAAGCCACAACTATCAACCCTTCACCTTAAAATTGCTAAAGGGTTTTAGCCAATAACCATCATCATGATATCAAAAATCAAATTAAGAAGAAAAAAAGATGAAAACTCTCAAAAACTAAATAAACAATCAAAGTCAATCTCGAATCCGAATAACAAAAGTAGTATGTTTATGAATTCAGTAAATGAAATAAGAATCCTCACAGTGATCTTAGGGAACAATGAAGAACGGAGTGTCAATCCGTCTCCAAAAGTGAAAACCCTAAGAAAATCTCCAAAGTACCTAATCTCCAATGTCGTGTCTTTCACCAATCTCCAATCCTCCAGGTCAAATGAACCCTAAGCCAGCCGTCTTCAAAGCCCCATAACTTGATGTTTGGGTCAAAGAAAATGAAATGGGGGTCACTCACCTCTTCTACTTCTGTTAAAACTCCACGGATACGTCTTGAATCGCACGATCCAATAGAATTCTTCAAAAAGGAAGAAAGTGTCCCAACCATCCCGCAAATCAGCGGTTATGGCCCACCAACTTATAAACTTCATATTTCTCACGTACCTTGAAGTTATTACCGAAACTGTCACCTCGTTCTCATCCCATCTACTGGATATCCTCAACCCGTTATGTCTCTTAGGAGGTCATCTCGGACGTCCCAACCAGCCTTGATAACTCTAGTTATCCTCTTATCTTGCATAACCGTTATCCTTGTCGTCCCATGTCAAGCTCTTTCCTCTCAATTCTAAGAGTACAACAAGGCATCGTCAAATCCAATCATAAAAATCATTTGTGCAACTCATGCATCATAACTGTCATAAAATCCTTAGGTTAGGGTCCTCCTCGGACCCTCTGGAAACAACACAAATTGCACAACTTCATCGTAACTCGATTCCGAAACCGATGGATACTCATCTGTGTAAACTCCAACGCATCAGTCGCACTTGTGATCTCAAATGGCTCCACTCCACTTGTAGTAACCATATCGACCCTAAATGCCGCCTTACAAAGGTCCTTTCTTCTCACCACCCAAATCTGGTGACATCTCGACTCCAAGTCTATCTAGTCAAACTTAGTAACCACACCAACTAGTCTAACAAGTCATCCACTACGAGGTGAAGGTACTTATCCTCATTAGTAGCCTTACACATTTCTCTATAGCCAAAGTTCAACTTCCCGACTCGTATCTTTCCTCAAAACTCGTATCAGAAAGCCCTAAAGGGAAGACCGGAAAAAATTCCCCATTCCAAACCACTGAAACTTCTAACTCAAGAATTCTCAAGCACCATCACCTTAAGCTTAGAGCCTACAACGCTATTGTAGCTTCGGTCCCTCGTTTCACACCGTAGCCTCCATAGCTCCTTTTGGTTAGTCTAACCACTTCGACTCATTTCTTGTTCACGACAACTTATCATTCGTTCCTTAAGAACCAAATACCATGCAATTCCTTTTTATATCTTCCCATTTGCTTAAAGCAAGTCAGGAACTTCACCTTCCACCGGATCCAACTAGGTCCTTATGTGCTTACACCCTTAAGGTTCTAATCCGCGCCATTCCTCCAAATGCCAAAAACTCGAGACCTATAAAGGTCGCAAAAAGGGTCATTATCATCCCTCTTCGGGAGGTCTATTACCGCCACTTGCTTAAACCATTCAACGTTATATTGCTCAAGACAATCACGCTTCTGTTGATGTAAATCTTACTATTGACATCCAACCATAGGGAAAGCTCCATGCTTTTATTACCGTTCCTTTATAATCTCCGCTTGAGGTTATACCTCCCGTCTACAACTTCCCAATAGGTAAGCCGCACTTTATGCGTTCTCGGTCATCACCGATTACCTTGTGGTTGGCCTTCTCTAAGGTCAACAACCGACCAATCCGCTATACTTTATGTCACTATTCTCATGAAGGCCACCCTCCTTGGGGTAATCTACTTCAACTCCATTTTCTCCTTCCATATTCCGTGCTTTCTTCCTTTTTCCATAACGTAGCCATACTCTTCTAGGCCTCATGTTCCGTATACTCTCCTTCATTGGCTTAACCGCGCCTCACGACTTCTTGTAAGCGTGTCTTCTCCAAAAAGCTCCAACATTATTCAGCAACCGCTCGCGTATTTCTTGGTCTTTGTCTTAAGGCCTTTCATAATGGAACACCGTCTCTAACCCTGTGGCATTGCACCCATCTCCTCCTTGATTCGCATCCTTATTTGTCCCCGCATCTTCTTGAAGAACTTATATACGTTATCTCCATTGGTCCCATTGTCTTCCCAATTCGTGACTTCTTTGGTAACCACTTCCACATCTTCATGTTACTCCTTTTTCTTGTATGGTCAACGTTCCGCTTTCTCTTAAGTTGTCTCGTGTTGTTCTTTTACTTGGTTGTCCTTCGTTTACGTGATCTCCAGTCCTTCTCTTCGACATCCTTTAAAATGAATTGGAGAACTCCATGTGTTTATTAGCAGGAAATGCCCAACTTGATACTTAGCGTCCTCCACCACATGTGAACGCTATCCCCAGCCACATCATCGTCTAAAAGGTGATGATCTAATATCATCATCTTAACTCAAAGGTCCCATAACTCCATATACTTCTATATATATAAGAACACGTATACATAACTATATAAGTCCTATGTCCATATCACTGCCAATATAACACATCCGGCAATCCATCATAGTAATAATAAGGTCCAAAACATATGATCGTCCACATATACAACTATATACATAAATTGCGTCCATCATGCAACTACAATCCACATATACTATACATATATATATATATATATATATATATATATATATATATATATATATATATATATATATATATATATATATATCAAAATCCAAAAGCTACGTCGCCGAGGTCCGTGGAAGGAGTGGTGGTCCCATACTTTCTAACACAAATCCGACTCATGCATATGATTTTGAAAACGAAAAGTCAAAACCCTTGTGGGTTCTGTTTATTCCTCATTCGGCCTTTACAAGATTGCGAGTGCCATTGTTGTAAACCTAGGGCTCTGATACCACTTTGTATCACTCCGATTCCGCGGAACTCGGGATGCTACGGGCAAGACCTCACAATGGGTCCCGACCCTTACCCTGACAACAATTTCACCGGACCTTTCCAACAAGGCACAAATAGAGGCAAATACTTAAAGTTTTTTACAATGCATGCAAAGGAAAAACAAGAGAAGGTACAACGTGGAAACTCAACCGAGTCCTCAAAACAACACAACTCCAAACATAAACCAGAACCGTACAACATAAAACCATAACCCACAACAACATAAGACATAAACGTCCCCGTCTTATAATGTATTGAGACACCGGATGTCCACTCCTCCACCTCACCCGGCGGCATACCTACCCTGCAAGGCATCTACATAAACGGTTTATAACCGTAAACTCATATTCTAGGCATTAGAATCAATGAGAAAGGCACAAACACACGTAATTCATCATAAGCACACAACATACTCAAAAGCACATCAATCCGGTTTATTATCTTTATTATTATTAAGCCATATCCCGTTCTAATTCAACTTAGGTTTGTGACACAAGACCACCGTGGTCCCGCCTCGGTCCCTACTTACCGGCAAGGAACGGTACTAATGCATCCGACCGTCTACCCGCGCGGGCTAGTTGCCGAGAACCTCCTATACTCTCGCAAGAGCTAGGCAGATGATTTCACCGTCCGTTATCATACACTTGGGCCAAAATAATATAAGGTCAGTGGTCCTATTACTGGTTTATTTGTTATAAACAATAAACAATAACACACACTGATAGCATGAATTATAGTCTATATTTTGGGGTTTGTTTGGATGTTTTATCTTCAATAATCTGCATGTTTGTATGTATATTATCTGATTATATTACCATTTCATCTACCTTTGCGGGAATCGAGGTCTACACCTAGTTTTGTTGTAATCGTAGGTAAAATGGCACGTTTTGCATCAAAAAGGAGCAAAAGGAGCTATGGAGTCATTGGAGCTACATTCAGGAACATAAGGAAACATCCAGGAAGCATAGTCATGGATTAAAGATTCACTTTGGACCAGATTTGATAGATTTCACATTCAGTTGTGATTCACCTCGGTTGACTACAAAGTCACCTCGACCGAGGTGATCCAAAGAAGTCGACTCGACCGAGGCGAACACCTGGGACGCGGCGAGAATATTTTATTCTTGGGTGAGATCTTTTATCTTTGGAAAGAGATCTTATATTTTTGAGCTTGGCTCCTGGAAGGAAGAAGATATGATAGATCATATATTTTACCTATTTTTATGGGAAGAGATCTTTCTAAGATATCTTATCTTTGGAGAGTAATTTTCCTATAAAAAGGGTCGGATTTCCCACAAATCCGACATCCGCTATCACCTCACTTACACCTAATACACCGCAGCAGCCATACTCCAGTTGGGAGATTTGAAGAACCTTTTTGAAGGTTGAAGGAAGAAAGTCTATAGCTTTTATAGCTTTTGAAGGGTTTTTGTAAGATTATCTTAGATTCCCTTCTTTGTTGTTGTCTTGTTGGATTTCTATCCAAGGAACGCTTGTGTTTGATAATTGATTCAATTATTGAAGCCTTTTCTTAAGGTTTTCTTGTTCAATTATTCTCTTTCTTCCCATATACTTGATTAATACTTTCATGATGATGAGTGACTAATCTCTTTGTGTGATTCTAGGGTGATTGGCTGAGGTTGTGGGAAAAACAATGATAGAATGATCTTAATCACAGTAGGACCCTGAAAGTTCGAGTCTTTATCCTTAACCCTAAGCATCTCGCTCAGTCGATGAACATCTCGGCCGGGGTGGAACTCGTCTGACCGAGGTGACTTATCTGATCCGAAACTGAGAGTTAAGTGTTAGGGTTTGCCAAATCCTATTCTTATTATACCTTTCCTGGTTGAATGCAAGCCTAGGATGAGACTTACCCGTTAATTCCTTAGTTTGTTTATCTAAGATCATAAGTGTAGGTAATAAAGGTTTATCCTTTATTGGGGTTTGAGTGTGCTTCCATCCCATCTTTGTGAGTTAGCCTGAGACTTACCCGGTAAAGGTTGATTCTATTCCCTTAGATGGTATGTTAGTTTGAGGTTATAGTTCTTTATCTTAATTCCTTGAGACTTACCCGGTAATAGGAGTTACGGTTTTGGATTAGTGAGTAGTGAGACTTACCCGGTGATCTATTCCACTTTAGTAACACCTTCCCTATGCAAAAACCTCAGCTTTGTCCGCTTATCTTTAGATCTTGAGTTGGAACCACAACTAGATGCTTTAATCCCTAGAATTGCATATTTCCTTTATTGACTTTTATCATCCTTGATTGTTTTAATTACTCGTGGTTAGTAATTGCTAAAGCTTACCGTTATCGACTTTGTTTCACTAAGTCCCTATGATCGACCCCTGGAATACCTTTCTTTTTACTATGATGGACCCGTACACTGCGGGTTCACATCCTTGTTTTAAGTTTACGTCTAGGGTTATAAATTTAAAGCTTGCACACACCGTTTGGAGAGAACAAGTTTTTTGGCGCCATTGCCGGGGACTTGGTCTAGACCGAGCCGGTTACGGTTGCTTTTGGGGCACTTGCCCCCGTGTCTACTAACCACTCTACTTGAGTGACTTTTGTAGGTTCTTTCTTAGGTTTATGCGAAGAACCCGCACTGGGAAGGAAATCGTTCCTTACGATCCCGAACCAGAAAAGACATACAAACGACGCTTAAGAGAAGCGAAGATGGCCAACCAAGACAATCACGATCTTGAGGCCGAATTAAAGGAGGCGCTAGAACAGCTACGCCTCAGCAGGGAAGAACTAAGGCAAGAGAAAGAAGAAACTCGCACCAGGACTGAAGCGATCGAAGCAGATATGGCAGCCTTACGAGACCAATATCAACTTCGACCGAGGGAAGACCCAGTTCCCGATGCTGGACCGATGCAGGTCCCAGTCATTGACCCTCGACCGAGGCAGGTCCCTGTACCTGACGCCCCGGCCGAGGTACTTCCACCTCGGATGCCAGTCCGAGGCGCTCTTTTTGCAGGAATCCCGCAAACCCTAGGTCAAAGGATGGACCCCAATCAACAATTGAGGCGTCCAGGAGTCAACCTAGGAGATCCAGCGGACCATGACTACGAACTTCGACCGCAAGTTCTATCCATGATTCACCAATGCTAGTTCAGAGGGCTAGAGAAGGAATCTCCGCATCAACATCTTCAAAACTATGAGATCTTAATGGAGACCTTGAGACCCTCAAGGATTGAAAACAACAACTACTAGCTAAGACCTTTTTACTTTTCTTTAAAAGATAGAGCTCTTACTTGGTATCAATCTCTTCCTCCAGGAAAAATCAGCACTTGGGAGGAGATGACTGCGGAATTCTTGACTAAATTCTTTCCCCCCTCTAAGACCGCTTAAATGAGAGGGAAGATTAATGCATTCATTATGAAGGATAAGGAGAGCTTGTCCAAGTCATGGGAGAGGTTTAAGGACATTCTTTTGGATTGCCTACATCATGGGATTCCAAAGATAGAGTTGTTGGAAATATACTTCAAGGGACTGGACGGAAGCACCCAATTCAACCTCCAACTACTCTCCGCCGGTACCTTTATGGACATGGCGATTGACGAAGCTTGGGAATTTATCGAGAAGCAAGCTTTGCATATGGAGAAGTACACCCATCAAGGAGCTGAAGGTGGAGTTAAAAGAGTTAACTTCCAAGATACTCATCCAAACAACAATCAACTCACGTCTTTGAAGCGTGACGTGAAGCAATTGAAGGAACTCTTGGTTGCTCAAACCAAGAAGGAAGATCAAGGACAAAGGAACAACAACAATGGATACCGTAACAACAACAACGGTTCCCGGAACAACAACTACAACAACAACAATAGAGGATCCAATAGCAACAATTGGAGGGCGAACAACCAAAATTCTGGTAACAATCATTCTAACTCCAATTCTAACGATTCCTCTAATCCTTTCCTCTCTTCCCCTTCTTCTTCTTCCACTCCATTAAAGAGCCAGGGGCAGGGATCAAGTTCGTCTCAGCCGAAAAAGAAAGACACGGTGCTGGAGGCCATCTTGATCAAGCTTAGTGCTATGGAGACTTCTATGACTTCATTTTCGAAGGCCCAAAAGGCCTTTGAACAACAACTTGCTAGAAGGGCGAATGAAGCGCCAAGAGATCCAGGGAAGCTTTCAGCAAGAACGGAAAGCAACCCTAAGGGCCAGATTATGGCCATAACAACGAGGAGTGGACTGAAAACTGTAGATCCAGTGCCTCGGTCGGTGCCAGCACCGACGAAGACCACCTCAGTCCAGGTGCAGTCGAAGAACACTTCGGCCGAGATGCCAACCGAGGTGGAGCCACAGGAAGCGGAGGGGAAAACTGAAGTTTATGTTCCACCTCCTGCAAACAAACCACCACTTCCATTCCCCCAGTCAAGGGCCAAAGCACATCTAGACAAGCACTTTGGTAAGTTCCTTGACTTGATGAATAAACTGCACATTAACATTCCTTTCCTTGATGTTATTCTAGGGATGCCCGCCTATGGGAAGTTCTTGAAGGAGATCTTATCAAGGAAGAGGAAACTGGAAGACTTTGGTGAAGTAAGGATGACATCTAAATCCACGGAGCATATTCAAATTATGAAGGAGAAGATGCCACCTAAGTTGAGAGATCCCGGCTCATTTTGCATTCCCATTCAAGTTGGGGATGTCACTTGTGAAGCCTTATGTGATCTAGGAGCCAGCGTGAGCATCATTCCGTTGGAGCTATGTGTGAAGATCGGACTTGGAGAGCCCAAGCCGGTCAAAACTCGACTATACATGGCGGATCGCTCCATCACCCATCCCGTGGGAATTTTGGAAGGCGTTCCGGTCAAGTTAGGTAACTTCTATTTACCAATAGACTTTGTTGTACTTGACATTCCCGCAGATTATCCTCTTCCTATTATTCTCGGCAGGCCATTTCTAGCAACTTCGGGTTGCACCGTAGATTGTAAGAACGCCAAGTTGAAATTCAACATTGGTGGCGATGAAGTGGAGTTCGCATTACTTGCAGCCATGAAGGGAGAGCAGCTAAGGGATGATATCTTTAACATCTACGATGAAGAAGAATCAAGAGAATTGGTGAGCTCTATCCTTACTAACGATCCACTCGAAAGAGTTATTAGTTTCAGTTTAACGAAGGAAGGTATAGATGCTTCTTGTGATGCAGATATACGGAGCTTAAAAGCACTGGAAGAAGATCCAGGAGCTAAAACTGAGAAGCTAATCCAGGAGACGGAGATCTCCAGTTTCGGTTCCAGTTACAGTACCTCGACCGAGGCACTTTCTAGACTGAGCGAGGCGACTGAAGAACATCTCAGTCAACGCCTCTGCACCTCGACCGAGGTCGATGGCGAGACAATTTCAACTGAGACTTCCAAAAGTCCAGTTTCTGGATCTACTCTACTGGAAGGAGGAAGCCAGGATTCCCCTCAGAAAGCACCCCCAGTTGTGGAGCTTAAACAACTCCCAAATCACTTGAGGTATGTCTTTCTTGGACCGGATTCCACTTATCCCGTTATTGTTAGCGCTTCCCTCTCCGAATCTGAATTGTCTAAACTACTGCATGTCCTGAGAAAGCATCAAAAGGCTTTGGGTTATACTATAGATGATCTTATTGGCATTAAGCCCTCTTTCTGCATGCATATAATTCTAATGGAGGATGATCATAAGACTTCACGGGAACCTCAAAGACGGTTAAATCCGATCATGAAAGAGGTTGTCAAGAAGGAAATTCTTAAGTTGTTGGATGCAGGTATCATATATCCTATCTCGGACAACAAATGGGTTAGCCCAGTGCATGTAGTTCCGAAGAAAGGAGGGATGACCGTTGTGACGAATAAGAAAACGAGTTGATCCCAACCAGGACCGTCACGGGCTGGAGGGTTTGCATTGATTATAGGAAGCTGAACACGGCCACTCGGAAGGACCATTTTCCGCTACCCTTCATTGATCAAATGCTCGAACGGTTGGCCCAACATTCACACTTTTGCTACTTAAACGGCTATAGTGGATTCTTCCAGATTCCTATCCATCCGGATGATCAGGAGAAGACCACTTTCACTTGTCCATGGGGGACATTTTCTTACAGGAGGATGCCATTTGGATTGTGCAATGCACCCGCTACCTTCCAGCGATGCATGATGGCTATCTTTTCCGAGTACATAGAGGAGATCGTGGAGGTATTTATGGATGATTTTTAGTATATGGTTCCTCTTTTGATGATTGCCTATCTAACCTTTCTCTAGTGCTACAACGATGTGAAGACACTAATCTTGTATTGAATTGGGAGAAGTGTCATTTTATGGTTAATGAAGGCATTGTGCTAGGACACCTCATTTCTAATCGAGGCATTGAGGTCGATCGCGCTAAGATCGAGACTATTGAGAAACTCCCTCCCCCTTGTTCTGTTAAAGGTGTGAGGAGTTTTCTTGGGCATGCAGGTTTCTACAGGAGATTCATCAAGGACTTCTCTAAGATTTCTAAACCTCTAACTAAACTTTTGAATAAGGATGTCGTTTTTGAGTTTTCGCAAGAGTGTCTTGATGTATTTTACAGGATTAAGGAAGTGTTGATCTCCGCTCCCATTATCCAACCTCCAGATTGGACCTTGCCCTTTGAGATCATGTGTGATGCTAGTGATGTAGCCGTAGGAGCGGTGCTTGGACAGAAGAAGGATGGCCGGACCACCGCCATTTACTATGCTAGCAAGACGCTAGATGTAGCACAACGCAACTACACTACCACCGAGAAGGAGTTATTAGCGGTTGTATATGCTTTTGAGAAGTTTCGTTCTTACCTAGTAGGGGCGAAAGTCATTGTCTACACCGACCACGCAGCTATCCGTTACTTGCTTGCTAAGAAAGATGCTAAGTCACGCCTTATTCGATGAATTCTCTTGCTTCAAGAGTTTGACTTAGAGATCCGCGATAAGAAGGGATTCGAAAATTCTATTGCGGATCACCTCAGCCGGCTACCTGCATCTTCACGCGAGAAGGACGACCCACCCATAGACGATTCATTCCCCGATGAGCACTTACACTTGTTGGAGCGTTTGATAGACTTACATACTTCACCCCACGATGGAGGTGAAGTATGGGGTAAGGGCACCTCCCATCATGCTTGAGGGACGCACTATGGTCCAGCTAGCGACCTTAAACCAAGCGCTTCTTGGGAGGCAACCCAAGGTATAATTTATAAACTTGTTACGCTAGAATGGTGTAGCACAAAAGTCTTACAATTTATAAACTCGTTATATTTTTCCTAACTCCTAGCGAACCCACAGTGTATGGGTCGTTTTGTAGCAAGGATAGTATTCCGAGGTCGAACTCGAAGACTAAGGTGAAATCGAATCAAGAAGTGAGCATAGATAGTGTAGAACTAGGCTAAGAAGGGAGAAGGGAATAAAGAAATGAAAATCTCAATGTTTTTGGTTTGGTTTTTAGGTGATCAATCAAAGATCACAATTCATGCAAAATACAAAATCAAACTAACAACTCAAGCTAGCAAAACAAACAAGTAACACAAACACAAATTATATGATCAAGAGAGAAAAATGGATTCTAGAGGTCAAGATTTCCGGTTATGGCATTGGACTCAAGATTATAAAGATTCTAAGGATAACGCTGCGGTGTTGGGAAAGGGTGTTTCTCTGGTGGAAGCAATTACCGGGTAAGTCTCTCGCTTCACTAATCCCGCATAAAACTCCCATTACCGGGTAGGTCTCAAGGGGTTAAAATAGGGAATTCTACACAAACCGGACTCCACTTAAGGGGAAACCCTCTCCTTACCGGGTAAGTCTCGGAAAAGGGAAGTCTCAAGCAATAATCCTAGCACACTCAATCCAATAGCGGCTTGTGAGGCTCACTACTACCTAGAGTTCATTATCTTAGGTGTATCTAAGGTCGGAAATCATCGGGTAGATCTCTTTCCTTACTTAGGTTGATAGCATTAGGTGATCCTAAGCTAAATTATGCTTAATAAACACTAGGATTTCAACAACCTAACATCCTAACATACAGATTCATCAATTAAAGAGCAACAAAAAGAAAAATCGGGTGGATCATGCCTAAATCGGCCGATCTGGCTGAAGAACAGCCCGATTTTTCTTCCTGGGTTAGGTTTCGTGCATAAAAATCATCCTAAACTAACATATAAGTCCATTCTATCATCACCCAAGCCATAACCATCAATCCATCACTCCAGAATCACAATAAACTAGCCAATAGTATGCATATCAAGATCCAAAATTATCACACAAGCATACATGATTTTCATAGATGGATGATGAAAGATAAGCAAGTAAAAACAATAAATCTCAGCAGAATCTAAGTTTTAGCAAGACTTACAACCCTTCAAATAAAGTTCCAAAACGTTCCCAACAATCCTTGCAATAGTTCTTCAATCAAAGACTACAAAGATCACTCAAAATCACTCAAGAACTCACTATCACTCTAAGTTTTGTGTTCTTCTTCCTCCTCCAAATTGAGAGAGTTTTTCTTCTTCTCCAAGTATAGCCTCCAATGATCTGTGAATGAGAGAATGTGGGAGAGGAGATCTGCTCAGCAACAGCTTGCAGGCCCACTTATATTCTCCACCAAGAGCAAGGCCGGACAAAGAGATTGTGGGATACGTGGCTTAAGCTGTTGAAGGCCAAAAATTGACCCAGTCAGGAAAATCGGCCGATTTTCCTGAGTGATGGTCCGATTTTCTTCAACAGAGGTATGTTATGATTGTCTAGCCATGAGTTGAACCATTGCTTGCACCAATAGTGGTCCTTGTGTCCATTGTTGCTCCAATTATGTTCCTTCAAAGCCTTGGATGTGTACCACCATGAGGCTTGACCCTCGAATGTCACGATTAATGTCCAAAAGATCCCCGAAATACCTACAAAACCGACAAAAGCTCGTGTAGACGTCTTTTCTAGAAATATGCATGAACTAAGCGTAAACGTCGTGAACTAGTGCCAAAACGTGCATGAATAACAGAGAAAACTATCTAAATGTATGCCTATACTAACGTCATAAATCACGTTATCAAAATACCCCATACTTAAGATTTGCTCGTCCCCGAGCAAGATCCCACTATAGACTAAGAGATGACATGATTTATGCATGCAGAAAATCAACAAAATCTTTTTGGAATTGTGCTTCTAACATTGGATCACCTTCATAGTCATGTTTCATAGCAATGGACAAGCAATCATGCATAAAATGAATGAAGGCATGGAAAGACAATTATACTTAACTAGAAAGCATGCATGAGAGGTGAAAATGAAGAAGTCAAGATGATCGTGAGTATGTCCAATCTAGATCACTAAGTCTTACACACATGCATTTAGGTCACAAGGACTTAGAAAAGAAGAGGCTAAGAAACGTTGTGATTAGGTGGGAATTTTTAGGTCACGTGATGCTAATCCGGGAAAGGAACTAACTCCGCAATTTCGTTTTTGCTCAACTTCCCAACAAGTGTATAATTTTCTCGTTCTTTTCTTTGTTTTCTTTTCTTTTTCACTTATTTTTGAGACAATGGCATTGGTGTACAAAAGCCGAAACCTTGGGGATTAGCCGTCCTCGGGCTTTTTTTTATTTTTCGAGGTGCATCTACACCGGGCACACATACCAAAGCTCGTTAGGACTATCGGTTTATTTGACTTTGGCAAGACACAAACACCTGATTATGTGAATGGTGCCGAGTTACTCGTCATTTAAACCAACGTCCCCAAACCTATATTTTTGTACTACACTTTTCACAACAAATTCAGCACTTCATTCACATCATTCATTCATCAACAACTTCACCCCACACTTGCTTTTCACACACATCAACACACTAGCATGCTCCTATTCCCGGATGGGTCAAAAGAGGTAAAATTTTTCATCAATTGAGGTGCTCAAACAACATGATCAAGATGAGAAGTAGAGGAAGATGAATTGCATTAATCACTCCTAAATGATGTGAAAGAACTAGCATGTAGTTTCGACTTTCAATCCTCAATCCAATCTAGGCAAGCATTCATGATCACAATTCACACATGGGATTCAAGATAAGTGCTTCAAGTCCACATATGCATTCATCTATTCAACACATAAAGCCATCCATAGCTAATTCACAAGACAATTTTCATCATAAGGGTCATTCCCAAGCATAGAAGAACTAAAATTTTTAAAATTTTCTGATTTTTTTTTTAGATTTTTCGAAATATATATGTACAATGCAAGACGTAATGAAACATGTGACAATATTAAACTATCCTAGATGCTAATCATGCAAGTGACCATGAGAACCCCACCCCATACTTAGAAACACATTGTCCCCAATGTGGAAACTAAATAAAGAAGTGAAAGAGAGTCCTCACAATGTAAAATTGGTGATGCTTTGGTATTTCGGTTCACATCGAATGATGATGGTGGATGATCGATCAAGGATGGTAGAGAGCTCTTGATGCTCATTATGGTGTCGGAACCCATGCTTGGCACCGCAAGCCGTCCAAGTTCCACGTCCGCTCCACCCATGCTTGATTGGGGATCATCACTTTCCTTGACAAAAGGAAAAATCGGACCAACAGCCCAGGAAATCGGCCGATTTCTATGAAGAACAGTCCGATTTTCCTGGGTAGTTTCTTCCTCGTCCATGTGCTTAGATCGTGTACCTTCAACCATTCAATGAGGTTTTCACATGACCTCCAACATCTCATCACTCATGACAATCAACAAGATCTAGCACCCAAAAACATGAAAGAAAAACAAAGCACACCAAGAGTAAGATCAAACAAAGGCAAGAAAAATAAAGAGGAAAAATATGTACCAATGGCTTGCCTCCCATTAAGCGCTTCTTTAAGGTCATTAGCTTGACCAAATTCAGGAGCGTTTCACTCAAGGTGAAGTGGGGCAATCACTTCCACCGGGGCTTCCGGGATGTACTTCTTCAAACGGTGCCCATTCACCTTAAAGTTACCACAATGATCTCCTCCTATCTCCACCGCTCCATGAGGAAAGACCTTCTTCACAACATAGGGACCCGTCCATCTTGACTTGAGCTTTCCGGGGAAAAGCCGCAGCCTCGAGTTGAAAAGAAGCACTAAGTCACCCTCATTCAACTCCTTTGGGATGAGGCGCTTGTCATGCCAACGCTTGGTCCATTCCTTGTAAATCCGGGCATTCTCATAAGCATCCAACCGGATCTCCTCAAGGGCGTTCATGTCTAGCAACCTCTTCTCACCGGCCTCCTTGAGGTCAAAATTCAGCCACCTTATGGCCCAATATGCTCTATGCTCCATCTCTACCGGAAGGTGGCAAGACTTGCCATAAACTAGCTTGTAGGGAGTGGTGCCAATTGGTGTCTTGAAGGCGGTTCTATATGCCCACAAAGCATCATCGAGCTTCATAGCCCAATCTTTTCTCGTCCTAGAGATCGTCTTCT
This sequence comes from Fagopyrum esculentum, assembly GCA_033239045.1. Classification (NCBI taxonomy): domain Eukaryota; kingdom Viridiplantae; phylum Streptophyta; class Magnoliopsida; order Caryophyllales; family Polygonaceae; genus Fagopyrum; species Fagopyrum esculentum. The sequence goes on along the minus strand of BSUD01000007.1, from coordinate 100,179,526 downwards.
CAAGTATCCCTTTTATCTCCCGGTTGGAGATCTCCACTTGGCCACTAGTTTGGGGATGGTAAGGTGTTGCCACCTTATGAGTCACCCCATACTTAGCCAAAGTGCTCCAAAGTTCCTATTAGTGAAGTGCTTCCCTCCATCACTTATGATCACCCTTGGTGTTCCAAACCTAGGGAAGATCACTCGGTTGAAGAACCGCACCACAACCTTGGCATCATTTGTGGGAGAGGCAGTTGCCTCCACCCATCTCGAGACATAGTCTACCGCCAATAGGATGTAGAGGTTGCCACATGAAGAAGGGAATGGTCCCATGAAGTCCACACCGCACACATCAAATATCTCTACCTCTTGTATGTTGTTCAAGGGCATCTCATTCCTCCTTGAGATGTTGCCCGTCCTTTGACAAGCATCACAAGCTACCACAAAGTTTTGCACATCCTTGAACAAACTTTGCCAAAAGAAGCCCGATTGCAACACCTTAGCACATATCTTGTGTGAGCTAGCATGCCCTCCACATGGCAAGGAATGACAATGGCGGATCACACTCTCCACCTCATCCTCCGGTATGCACCTTCTAAAGACTCCATCCGGCCCTCTCGTGAACAAAAGTGGTTCACTCCAATAGTAGTGCCTCACATCTTTGAAGAACCTCTTCCTTTGGGCATATGACAAACCAGGAGGCACTTCCTCACACACAAGGTAGTTCACAATGTCGGCATACCATAGCTCACTTCCTATAAACACTTGGAACAAGCACTCTTCCACCAATTGCAATTGCTCATCCCGGAATGACTCATCAATCGGGATGTCATCTCTATCAAGCTCTAATGGTGGGAGTCTACTAAGGTGATCCACCACTGAATTTTCGGACCCCTTCTTGTCCCGGATCTCCAAATCAAACTCTTGAAGAAGAAGGATTCACCGAATCAACCTTGGCTTGGCATCCTTCTTTGTAAGGAGATAACGGATCGCAGCATGATCCGTATACACTATGACCTTCGCTCCAACAAGATATGAGTGGAACTTCTCAAATGCATACACAACCGCTAGCAACTCCTTCTCGGTGGTAGCATAATTGAGTTGGGCATCATCTAGCGTCTTGCTAGCATAATAAATGGCATGTGTGCACCCATCTTTCTTTTGCCCCAAAACAGCCCCAACGGCCACATCACTTGCATCACACATCACTTCAAATGGTAAGCTCCAATCCGGAGGTTGCATAATGGGGGCGGAGATCAAAGCATCCTTTAACCTACAAAAAGCTTCAAGGCAATCCTTGGAGAAAACAAACTCGACATCTTTCATTAGTAGGTTAGTAAGAGGCTTAGAAATCTTAGAGAAATCTTTAATGAATCTCCGGTAAAAACCGGCATGCCCTAGAAAGCTCCTTACCCCTTTCACCGAGGTAGGTGGTGGCAACTTCTCTATCGTTTCAATCTTGGCCCTATCAACCTCAATGCCACGGTTGGACACCAAGTGTCCCAACACAATACCTTCACTTACCATGAAGTGGCATTTTTCCCAATTCAAGACAAGATTTGTCTCCTCACATCTCTTAAGCACCAAAGACAAATTAGCTAGGCAATCATCGAAAGAAGATCCATAAACGGAAAAATCATCCATAAACACCTCCATGATATTCTCAATATATTCAGAAAATATGGCTATCATACACCTTTGAAAGGTAGCGGGTGCATTACACAACCCAAACGGCATTCTCTTATATACAAATGTACCCCAAGGACATGTGAATGTGGTTTTCTCTTGGTCATCGGGGTGGATAGGGATTTGGAAGAATCCACTATAGCCATCTAGGTAACAAAAATGAGAGTGTTGAGCTTATCTCTCTAGCATTTGGTCAATGAAAGGAACAGGGAAATGATCTTTCCTAGAGGCCACATTTAGTTTCCTATAGTCGATGCACATCCTTCATCCCGTAACCGTCCTAGTTGGGATTAGTTCATTGTTTTCGTTAGTTACTACGGTCATCCCACCCTTCTTAGGAACCACATGTACGGGACTAACCCATTTACTATCCAAAATGGGGTAGATGATTCCCGCATCTAGCAACTTAATGATTTCTTTCTTGACTACCTCTTTCATTATAGGATTCAATCTTCTTTGATGTTCAATAGAGGGTTTATGGTTATCTTCCATCATTATCTTATGCATGCACAAAGAGGGCTTAATTCCAACAAGGTCATCAATGGTGTATCCTATTGCCTTTCTATGCAGTTTCAATTCATTCAACAATCTATTAAGCTCATCATCATTCAAAGATGCATTCACAATCACCGGATAAGTAGAGTTTGAACCAAGGAAAGCATACATTAAATGAGAAGGAAGAGGTTTAAGATCAAGTTGAGGAGGACCTTTTTCGGTTGGAGATGATCCATAAAATGTAGGTTGAGATGATTGCAAAGCCATGGAAGCCTCCCCTAAGTCCCTTGATGATTGCTCACAAACACTTGGATGATGCTCAAAAGACTCAGGAAAATCGGCCCAGTCAGGAAAATCGGCCGATTTTCCTGAGTGTAGGTCGATCTCAGTTTCTGCATTTGCAAAGTTTGATGGAACTTAAGGATAAGTACAAAAATCGGCCGATTTGGCCCCCTCTGTCCGATTTTTCTGGGTGATTCTCTCTTCCTCTAGTACTTCAAATCCAACACTTGGTAGCTCGTCCAATGCATTCAAGGCCTTGATTACTTCATTGCTACTCTCCTCAACTCCTTCCTCCATCAAACTTGAGCTAAGAACCTTCTCAAGTGGATCCTTAAGCAAGATTGAGATCACAACCTCTCTAGACTCCTCTTCCTCAACAATGTTGAAGACATCTTCACCTAGGGCTGGCCCTTTCATCATTGTGGATAGCTTGAACTTGATATCCTCTTCTCCAATGTTGAAGGAGAGAATTCCATTCTTACAATCCACCAAGCATCCGGAAGTGGCTAGGAAAGGTCTCCCTAAGATGATGGGAACCGGATAGTCCGCCGGGATGTCCAAGACAACAAAATCAATCGGCACATAGAACTTCCCGAGTTGCACTGGTATGTCTTCTAATATCCCAACCGGGTGAGTGATTGATAGCATGAATTATAGTCTATATTTTAGGGTTTGTTTGGACGTTTTATCTTCAATAATCTGCATGTTAGCATGTATAATATGTGATTATATTACCATTTCATCTACCTTTGCGGGAATCGAGGTCTACACCTAGTTTTGCTGTAATTGCAGATAAAATGGTATGTTTTGCATCAAAAAGGAGCAAAAGGAGTCATGAGTCATTGGAGCTACATTGAGGAGCAAAAGGAACCATCCAGGAAGCATAGCCATGGAATAAAGATTCAATTTGGACCAGTTTTGAGAGATTTCACATTCAGTTATGACTCACCTCGGTTGACTAGAGATTCATCTCGACCGAGGTGATCCAGAGATGTGGACTCGACCGAGGCGAACACCTAGGACGCGGCGAGAATATTTTATTCTTGGCTGAGATCTTTTATCTTTGGAAGGTGATCTTATATTTTTGGGCTTGGCTCCTGGAAGGAAGAAGATCTTATATTTTACCTATATTTATGGGAAAAGATCTCTTCTAAGATATCTTATCTTTGGATGGTTATTTTCCTATAAAAAGGGTTGGATTTCCACAAATCCAACATCCCGAATACATCGAAAAATCCGCATACAGTTGGAAACACCGCTTAGCACGCAGCAGCAGCAGCATACTCCAATTAGGGAGATTCGAAGAACCTTTTTGAAGGAAGATTGAAGATCATAGCTTTTATAGCTTTTGGAGGGTTTTGTAAGATTGTCTTTAATTCCCTCACTTGTTGTCTTGTCTTGTTGGATTGCTATCCAAGGAACGCTTTTGTTGTGATATTTGATTCAGTTATTGAAGTCTTTTTCATTAAATTCTTCTTGTTCAAATATTCACCTTCTTCCCATATATTTAATACTTTCATAATGATGATGAGTGGCTAATTTCCTTGTGTGATTCTAGGGTGATTGGCTGAAGGTTGTGGGAAAAACAATGATAGAATAATCTTAGATTCCAGTAGGATCCTGAAAGTTCGAGTCTTTAACCTTAACCCTAAGCATCTCGTTCGGTCGATGAACATCTCGGCCGGGGTGGAATTCGTCTGACCGAGGTGACTTATCCGATCCTAAACTGAAAATTAAGTGTTAGAGTTTGCCAAATCCTATTCTTATTACACCTTTCCTAGTTCAAAGCAAGCTTAGGATGAGACTTACCCGGTAATTCCTTAGTTTGTGTACCAACGATCATAAGTGTAGGTAATAAAGGTTAATCCTTTATTGGGGTTTGAGTGTGCTTCCATCCCATCTTTGTGAGTTAGCCTGAGACTTACCCGGTAAAGGTTTATTCTATTCCCTTAGATGGTGTGTTATTTTGAGGTTATAGTTCTTTATCTTGATTCCTTGAGACTTACCCGGTAATAGGAGTTACGGTTTAGGATTAGTGAGTAGTGAGACTTACCCGGTGATCTACTCCACTTTAGTAACACCTTCCCCACGCAAAAATCTCAGCTTTGTCCGCTTATCTTTAGATCTTGAGTTGGAACCACAACTAGAAGCTTTAATCCCTAGAATTACATGTTTGCTTTATTGACTTCTTATTCATCTTTGATTGTGTTAATTGCTCTTGTGGTTAGTATTCACGAAGCTTACCGTTATTGACTTTGTTTCACCGAGTCCCTATGATCGACCCCTAGAATTCCTTGCTTTTACTACGATTGACCCGTACACTGCGGGTTCGCATCCTTGTTTTAAGCTTAAGTCTAGGGTTATAAATTTAAAGCTTGCACACACCGTTTGGAGCAAACAAGTTTTTGGCGCCGTTGCCGGGGATTTGGTCTAGACCGAGCCGGTACGGTTTGCTCTTGGGGCGCTTGCCCCCGTGTCATCTAACCACTCTACTTGAGTGATTTTTGCAAGTTCTTTCTTAGGTATATGCGAAGAACCCGCACTGGGAAGGAAATCGTTCCTTACGATCCCGAACTGGAAAAGACATACAAGCGACGCTTAAGAGAAGCGAAGATGGCCCAACAAGACGACCGCGATCTTGCGGCCGAATTAAAAGAGGCGCTAGAGCTGCTACGTCTCAGCAAGGAAGAACTAAGGCAAGAGAAAGAAGAGAATCGCACCGAGACTGCAGCAATCGAAGCAGAAATAGCAGTCATACGAAACCAGATTCTACTTCGACCGAGGGAAGATCCCCCTGTTGATCCTTGACCGATACAAGATCCAGTAGCTGAGCCTCGACCGAGGCAGGTTCCAGTACCTGACGCCCCGGCCGATATACTTCCACCTCGGAGGCCAGCCCGAGATGTTCTTCTTGCAGGAATCCCACAAACCCTAGGTCAAAGGATGGACCCTAATCAACAACTGAGGCGTCCAGGAGTGAACCTAAGAGATCCAGCGGATCATGACTACGAACTTCGACCGCAAGTTCTATCCATGATTCGCCAATGCCAATTCGGAGGGCTAGAGAAGGAGTCACCGCATCAACATCTTCAAAACTACGAGATCTTGATGGAAACCTTGCGACCTTCCAGAATTGAAAATAACAACTACAAGCTAAGACCTTTTTACTTTTCTTTAAAAGATAGAGCTCTTACTTGGTATCAATCTCTTCCTCCAGGTAAAATTAGCACATGGGAGGAGATGATTACGGAATTCTTGACCAAATTCTTTCCCCCTCAAAGACCGCTAAAATGAGAGGGAAGATCAATGCTTTCATTATGAAGGACAAGGAGAGCTTGTCCAAGTCATGGGAGCGGTTCAAGGACATCCTTTTGGATTGCCCACATCATGGGATTCCAAAGATCGAGTTGTTGGAGATCTACTTCAAAGGACTGGACGGAAGCACCTAGTTCAATCTCCAACTACTCTCCGCCGGTACCTTCATGGACATGGCGATTGATGAGGCTTGGGACTTCATTGAGAAGCAAGCCTTGCACATGGAGAAATATACCCACCAAGGAGCTGAAGGTGGAGTTAAAAGAGTCAACTTTCAAGAGACTCAATCCAACAACAATCAACTCACGTCTTTGAAGAATGACGTGAAGCAATTGAAGGAACTCTTGGTTGCTCAAACCAAGAGGGAAGAGCAAGGGCAAAGGAACAACAACAACAACAACGGGTACCGTAACAACAACAACGGTCCCCGAAACAACAACTACAACAACAACAATAGAGGATCCAATAGCAACAATTGGAGGACGAACAATCAAAGCAACCAGAATCCTAGTAACAATTATTCTAACTCCAACTCTAATAATTCATCTAACCCTTTCCTCCCTTCCCCTTCTTCTTCTTCTACTCCATTAAAGAGCCAAGGGCAAGGATCAAGTTCGTCTCAGCCGGAAAAGAAAGACGCAGTTCTGGAGGCTATCTTGATCAAGCTTAGTGCTATGGAGAATTTTATGACTTCATTTTCGAGGGCCCAAAAGTCCTTCGAACAACAACTTGCTAGTAGGGCGAATGAAGCGCCAAGAGATCCAGGGAAGCTTCCAGCAAAGACGGAAAGCAACCCTAAAGGCCAGTGCATGGCCATAACGACGAGGAGTGGACTTAAAACTGCAGATCCAGTACCTCGTTCGACGCATACCACCTCGGTCCAGATCCAGTCAAAGAACACCTCGACCGAGATGCCAGCCGAGGTGGAGCAACAGAGAGCAGGAGAGACGACTGAAACTTATATTCCGCCTCCTGCATACAAACCACCACTTCCATTCCCTCAGTCCACGGTCAGGGCACATCTAGACAAGCACTTTGGTAAGTTCCTTGACTTGATGAATAAGCTACATATTAATATTCCTTTCCTTGATGCTATTTTAGGTATGCCCGCCTATGGGAAGTTCTTAAAAGAAATCTTATCAAGGAAGAGGAATCTGGAGGATGTTGGTGAAGTTAGGATGACATCTAAATCTTCGGAGCTCATACAAATCATGAAGGAGAAGATGCCACCTAAACTGAGAGATCCCGGCTCATTTTGCATCCCCATTCAAGTTGGGGATGTCACTTGTGAAGCCCTTTGCGATTTAGGAGCCAGCGTGAGCATCATCCCGCTGGAGCTATGCGTGAAGATCGGTCTTGGAGAGCCCAAGCCGGTCAAGATTCGACTTTATATGGCGGATCACTCCATTACCCATCCCGTGGGCATCTTGGAGGACGTTCCGGTCAAGTTAGGTAACTTCTACCTACCTATAGATTTTGTTGTACTTGACATTCCCGCAGATTATCCTGTTCCTATTATTCTCGGGAGGCCATTTCTAGCAACTTCGGGTTGCAACGTGGATTGCAAGAACGCCAAGTTGAAATTCAACGTTGGCGGCGATGAGGTGGAATTCGCACTACTTGCAGCCATGAAAGGGGAGCAACTAACTGATGATATCTTCAACATCTACGATGAAGAAGAATCAAGAGAATTGGTGAGCTCTATCCTTATTAACGATCCACTCGAAAGAGTTATTAGCTTCAGTTTAATGGAGGAAGGTATAGATGCTTCTTGTGATGCAGATATACGGAGCTTAAAGGAACTGGAAGAGGATCCAGGAGCTAAAACTGAGAAGCTAATCTAGGAGACGGAGATCTCCAGATTCGGTTCCAGTAGCAGTACCTCGACCGAGGCACTTTCTGGACTGAGCGAGGCGACTGAAGAACACCTCGGTCAACGCCTCTGCACCTCGACCGAGGTCGATGGCGAGACAATTCTAACTGAGACTTCATCGAGTCCAGTTTCTGACACCACTCTACAGGAAAGAGGAAGCAAGGATCCCCCTCAGAAAGCACCCCAGTCGTGGAGCTTAAACAACTCTCTAGTCACTTGAGGTATGTCTTTCTCGGACCGGATTCTACTTATCCCGTTATTGTTAGTGCTTCCCTTTCCGAATCTGAATTATCTAAATTAATGCATGTCCTGAAAAAGCATCGAAAAGCTATAGGTTATACCACGGACGATCTTATTGGCATTAAGCCTTCTTTCTGCATGCATAGAATTCTAATGGAAGATAATCATAAGACTTCACGGGAACCTCAAAGACGGTTAAATCCGATCATGAAAGAGGTTGTGAAGAAGGAAGTTCTTAAGTTGTTGGATGCAAGTATTATTTATCCTATCTCGGACAGCAAATGGGTTAGACTTGGCAAAGTGTGTTTAAAGCCAGGGGTTCCTCTGCTGGCTTGTTTAGAGCAGCATAGGGGTCGGAAAGGTTTATTAACCAGTGATAACAAAGCGGTGGATTTGGGTCGGTATACAGAGCAGTCTGTGAAGTACCGGTTGATGAGCCGAAACTTCATAGTTCCCTTAGAGGTTTGGAGAGAGATTTTCGGCTTTTCTGAGCCCACCGCCACTGACTTCCCCTCCCGATCTGTAGCTAGGGAGTTCTGGGGGCAGATTGCCCATATTACTGAGCATGCAGACAGATGGCGCCCTGGAGATTCCAGGGAGAAGGTCATCTTCCACCCAGCCTTCAGATTAGCCCATAGGATATTCAGCGAGACACTTCTGGCGCGTACTGAGACGCCCCAAAAGATCCGACAGGGCGAGCTCTTCAGCCTTTACTGTATGGTCACGGGGGGTTTCCCAGACTTTGGCTTGTTCTTGGCAGAGGACCTGCACAAGATCAAGGCTAAAGCGAAGGGAGATATCTGCTGCGGAGGTCTAGTCACCCACATAGCTGCTTATCACGGGATGGACCTCAGTGCGTGTACGATGGTGGCGGCTCCGAAGCCGCTTGGATTATAGGAGATGATCACACGGAGGATTTTGGTTCCCCGTGGTCTGACCACTCCATATGTTGCTATGCCGTGGGAGCGGACTGCCCCACAGGGGATCTGCTGGTCTGCTCAGTTCACAGTTTTCGATCCACATTATTGGCAGACAGCCTGGGCTCCACTGATGGAGGATCATAGAGAGGCAGCAGCTGCCCCGGCTGAGGAGGAGGAGGATGACGATGACGAGGACACTATAGACGAGAGAGATGGTGGAGTCCCGATGGATACAGGGACAGATACTGCAAGGACGAGCGCACCTCCGATCATAGACTAGGATGATGAGGAGGATACTGAGCCTGCACCTGCTGCACCTCCCGCTAGATCTGCTAGGCGTCGGACACGCCGTCATAGAGATTCGGAGGCTCATCGTCGGATCGATGATCTGACAGATCAGATGATAGATTCTTATGCTGCCCTTACTGTGGACATGCATGAGAGATTTGCTGCCCAGCACCGACAGATTCACAGCTGGACCCATCAGATATTAGAGGGGCAGCACTATCAGCGCAGGATGATGGAGCTTTAGTTCCAACAGACTATGGGCTATCCGTTCGATCCTACTCAATATCCGTACGTGCCACCACCACCACCACCGGATCAGGACTATTGATGAGCTGCAAGATTTTCCTTAATATATTTTTATGCAGTTCCGCTATTTATCCGGTGAGTACTCTTGTCTCTAGACTTATATTGACCCACTGGGACAGTGTGTCCCAAGTATGGGGTATTTGTATTTATGTGATGACTTTGATGTACTTATTTGACTATTTTGATGTATGACATTTCATCGGATATTTTTTTATGCTTCACTTCTGCATTTATATGTTTATCTGATACTACATGCACACCTATAGGTTATTTGATTGAGAAAAACGTCAAAACTGAAAAAAAATGGTTTTAAAAAAAAAAAAAAAAATTTTGACCTCGACCGAGTCAGTCTTGGCCAAACGAGGCGTTTCACCTCGGTTGAACCAAGAACACCTCGACCGAGGTGTGTTAACTGAGAGTTTTCGAAAACGATTTTTGTGTTGCTTATCTGGATATGATCTCAGTGAAGATCTTGCTTACTGACTGGTTTTAAATTTTTTATGTGTTTGAAAGGTTTTATAATATGTTTAAGTTGCTAAATGCTTTGTTTGAAATTATTGGCATGTTTAATACTTCGTTTTTATCCAAATTATGTTGAATTTGAAGGTTGACACCACATGATGAGTTCTCTCACTTTCTTCCTGGAAAGACCAAGGCAATTCATTCTCTTCTCTTCTTCTTCTTGATCATGCTTAGCCCCTCATATACATTTTGCCTCCCTTTACCTATCCGGAAATTTGGAAGCAAGCGAAGTGGTGAAAGCAAGTGAAGTTAAAGTTGAGAAGTTGCCTGGAAGTGAAAGTGTTAGAAAGAAATAAATAGGTTTGGGGAAGTCAATCATGAAGATGAGTAACTCGGCACCATTCACATAGCCGGGTGTTTGTGTCTTGCCAAAGTCGGATTTAGCGATATTCCTAACGGGTCATGGTATGTGCATCAAGGGTTTGATGCATCTCAAGAAATTGATGATTGCTGATTTCCTAGGCTTCGGTTATTGTGCACCTCTGTCCATGCATCCCAAAAAGTAAAGTAAAAAAGAAAAAGTGTGAAATAAGCAAAGCTTATTGGTGGAAGATGTTGCAAGTCAAAGTGAAAGTGAAGTTCATCCTTTTCCCGGATTCAAGCACCACATTACCTTAGATACATCCCTACCCTACACGTTTCTTGACCTTTCTTTTGGGAAGCCCTTGAGACCTTGAGCTTGTTGATTGACTTAGTGGTTTAAACTGGATTATACATGATTAATTTTGATAATTATGATTTATTATGCATTCTATGGTTTTATGCAAAGATGAACAACTTTCCTATATTTATAAAATGTTTTGAGCATATTGAGTTTTTAATTCCATGAAGTATTCTCTTAGAGTGATCTATGATTGTAACACATCCTAAAAATGTTTTTGAAAGACTTTTCATTGATTTTCTTGACTTATAATCCATTCTATCTTGTCTTCTATATGCGGAACTTGCTTGGGGACAAGCAAGGGCTAAGTATGGGGTATTTTGATAGCATGAATTATAGTCTATATTTTAGGGTTTGTTTGGACGTTTTATCTTCAATAATCTGCATGTTAGCATGTATAATATGTGATTATATTACCATTTCATCTACCTTTGCGGGAATCGAGGTCTACACCTAGTTTTGTTGTAATTGCAGGTAAAATGGTATGTTTTGCATCAAAAAGGAGCAAAAGGAGTCATGAGTCATTGGAGCTACATTGAGGAGCAAAAGGAACCATCCAGGAAGCATAGCCATGGAATAAAGATTCCCTTTGGACCAGTTTTGAGAGATTTCACATTCAGTTATGACTCACCTCGGTTGACCAGAGATTCATCTCGACCGAGGTGATCCAGAGATGCCGAATCGACCGAGGCGAACACCTAGGACGCGGCGAGAATATTTTATTCTTGGCTGAGATCTTTTATCTTTGGAAGGTGATCTTATATGTTTGGGCTTGGCTCCTAGAAGGAAGAAGATCTTATATTTTACCTATATTTATGGGAAAAGATCTCTTCTAAGATATCTTATCTTTGGAGGGTTATTTTCCTATAAAAAGGGTTGGATTTCCACAAATCCAACATCCCGCTTACACCGAAAAATCCGCATACAGTTGGAAACACCGCTTAGCACGCAGCAGCAGCAGCATACTCCAATTAGGGAGATTCGAAAAACCTTTTTGAAGGAAGATTGAAAATCATAGCTTTTATAGCTTTTGGAGGGTTTTGTAAGATTGTCTTTAATTCCCTCACTTGTTGTCTTGTCTTGTTGGATTGCTATCCAAGGAACGCTTTTGTTGTGATATTTGATTCAGTTATTGAAGTCTTTTTCATTAAATTCTTCTTGTTCAAATATTCACCTTCTTCCCATATATTTAATACTTTCATAATGATGATGAGTGGCTAATTTCCTTGTGTGATTCTAGGGTGATTGGCTGAAGGTTGTGGGAAAAACAATGATAGAATAATCTTAGATTCCAGTAGGATCCTGAAAGTTCGAGTCTTTAACCTTAACTCTAAGCATCTCGTTCGGTCGATGAACATCTCGGCCGGGGTGAAATTCGTCTGACCGAGGTGACTTATCCGATCCTAAACTGAAAGTTAAGTGTTAGAGTTTGCCAAATCCTATTCTTATTACACATTTCCTGGTTCAAAGCAAGCTTAGGATGAGACTTACCCGGTAATTCCTTAGTTTGTGTACCAACGATCATAAGTGTAGGTAATAAAGGTTAATCCTTTATTGGGGTTTGAGTGTGCTTCTATCCCATCTTTGTGAGTTAGCCTGAGACTTACCCGGTAAAGGTTGATTCTATTCCCTTAGATGGTGTGTTAGTTTGAGGTTATAGTTCTTTATCTTGATTCCTTGAGACTTACCCGGTAATAGGAGTTACGGTTTAGGATTAGTGAGTAGTGAGACTTACCCGGTGATCTACTCCACTTTAGTAACACCTTCCCCACGCAAAAATCTCAGCTTTGTCCGCTTATCTTTAGATCTTGAGTTGGAACCACAACTAGAAGCTTTAATCCCTAGAATTACATGTTTGCTTTATTGACTTCTTATTCATCTTTGATTGTGTTAATTGCTCTTGTGGTTAGTATTCACGAAGCTTACCGTTATTGACTTTGTTTCACCGAGTCCCTGTGATCGACCCCTAGAATTCCTTGCTTTTACTACGATTGACCCGTACACTGCGGGTTCGCATCCTTGTTTTAAGCTTAAGTCTAGGGTTATAAATCTAAAGCTTGCACACACCGTTTGGAGAAAACAGTGATAGAACGATCCGCCATGTAAAGGGTCATCTTGACCGGCTTTGGCTCTCCTAGCCCAACCTTGTTGCAAAGTGCAAGCGGTATGATGCTTACACTTGCCCCAAGATGACATAGGGCTTCATACTTCACTTCTCCCACTCCAATTGGCACACAAAAGGAAACAGGATCTCTTAGCTTAGGAGGCATCTCCTCCTTCATAGTTTGGATCAATTCCGAGGACCTCTTCGTCATTCTTACTTCTCCATACTCCTCCAACTTCCTTTTGTTAGAGAGTATTTCCTTCAAGAACTTGCCATATGCCGGCACACCTAAGATAGCATCCATAAACGGAATGTTAATATGCAATTTAGACATAAGTTCAAGGAATTTACCAAAGTGTTTGTCCAAGCGAGCCATTGCTCGTGATTGAGGGAAAGGTAGTGGTGGCTTGTATGGAGGTGGTGCCACATATGATGGCTCATCTTCCTTGCTATTCCCTCCATCTTCTTGCAATTGCTCTTCTTCATTCACCACTTGCTTCCCTTTGTCATTTCCCTTAGGTAAGGGATCCTTCATGCTTAGCCCACTCCTTGTTGTAATAGCCAACACTTGGCCTCTTGGGTTATCTTCGGTTCTTCCGGGAAGCTTTCCCGGATCCGTATGGGCTTCGCCCCGCCTTTTGCAACACTTGTGCTTCCAAAACCTTTTGAGCCTTGGAAATAGAAGTCACCGTGCTCTCAAGACCACTCAACCTTCCAAGCAATTGCTCAAACATCATTTCGGTTCTATCCTTTGGAGGTTGAGTGAATCCGGGGTGAGGTTCTTGTGAAGCCTTTGGCGGTGGAGTTGTGCTTGTGGAAGCGGGAGGGTTCAAGGCTCCATCCGGGTTAGAATAGGAAAACCCGGGATGGTTGTGGTTAGGCCGGTAATTGTTGAATTGCCGGTTGTTGTGGATGTTCCTTGGGCCTTGATAGTTGTTGTAGTTGCCCCTTCCCATGTAGTTCACATCTTCCTTCTTGGAAGACAAGTTTGCTTGCACTTGCACTTGAGGGGTTGCTTGGTTCTTCAAAGTGGTAGGACACAACTCCCTCAAGGACTTTAGCTCGTTGTTGATAGCGTCAAGCTTGAAATTGGTCATGGTGACTTCACTCACCTCATATGCTCTCGCCTTCCTCCCATCACTCTTCCTATGGGAGTACTTCTCAATCACTAGAGCTTGTTTTTCTACAAACTCCCAAGCTTCATCCATATTCTTCTCCATGAAAGTCCCACCGGAAAGAGATTGAAGCTTGAATTGACTATCCTCATCAAGTCCTTTGAAGTAGATCTCTAATAGCTCAATTTTCGGTATACCATGGTGTGGGCAATCTAGGAGAAGGTCTTTGAACCTCTCCCAAGACTTGAACAAGCTTTCTCTATCCTTCATCACGAAGGCATTGATCTTCCCTCTTAACTCGGTAGTCTTGGAAGGTGGGAAGAACTTAGTCAAAAACTCGGTTGTCATCTCCTCTCAAGTACTCACTCGCCCTTGTGGAATAGATTGATACCAAGCCAAGGCTTTATCCTTAAGTGAGAAGCAGAAAGCCCTAAGCTTATGGTTGTTGCTCTCCAATCTAGGCGGTCTAAGAGTCTCCATCAAGATCTCATAGTTCATCAAGTGTTGATGAGGAGACTCTCCATCCATCCCTCCAAATTTATTATGCCGGATCATTTGTAGAACTTGAGGGCGGAGCTCGTAATTGTGGGTTGCGGGATCTCCTAAGTTCACACCCGGACGGTGTGCTCTTTGTGCCGGATCCATACGCCGCCCTAATGTTTGTGGCTCTTCAATGGCAATGGGCACAACCCGAATATTCGCCGCCGGCTGCGGTTGTGGTGGAGGAGGTGGAGGTTGTTGACGATTAAGCTCTCCTTGCACAAGAGCTTGCCTAATCTATTCAATCTCTCTCCTAGTTGCTTCTTGCCTCTCATTGGCAAGTCTCCTTTCTTCCTCCAAGAGCTCATCTCATAGCCTAATTTGCTCTAAAGCCTCATCCAACTCAGCTTGGAGATCTCTTCCGGCCATCTCTTTTCCGTTTCTAATGCTCTTGGATCTAGATCTAAGGGTTTTCTCCGGTTCGGGATCGAATGGAGCTAAAACCTTGCCACGAGATCTTCGCATACACCTAAAGAGTGAGAGATGTCCTGAAAAGCAAAGACACAAACCAAACGAGATCAAAAGTAACAAGAAAGATCTACACTATAAACAATCACAAAAATGACTCAATCTAGACTAGTCCCCGGCAACGGCGCCAAAAAGTTGTTACGCTAGAATGGTGTAGCACAAAAGTCTTACAATTTATAAACTCGTTATATTTTTCCTAACTCCTAGCGAACCCATAGTGTATGGGTCGTTTTGTAGCAAGGATAGTATTCCGAGGTCGAACTCGAAGACTAAGGTGAAATCGAATCAAGAAGTGAGCATAGATAGTGTAGAACTAGGCTAAGAAGGGAGAAGGGAATAACGAAATGAAAATCTCAATGTTTTTGGTTTGGTTTTTAGGTGATCAATCAAAGATCACAATTCATGAAAAATACTAAATCAAATTAACAACTCAAGCTAGCAAAACAAACAAGTAACACAAACACAAATTATATGATCAAGAGAGAAAAATGGATTCTAGAGGTCAAGATTTCCGGTTATGGCATTGGACTCAAGATTCTAAAGATTCTAAGGATAACGCTGCGGTGTTGGGAAAGGGTGTTTCTCTAGTGGAAGCAATTACCGGGTAAGTCTCTCGCTTCTCTAATCCCGCATAAAACTCCCATTACCGGGTAGGTCTCAAGGGGTTAAAATAGGGAATTCTACATAAACCGGACTCCACTTAAGGGGCAACCCTCTCGTTACCGGGTAAGTCTCGGAAAAGAGAAGTCTCAAGCAATAATCCTAGCACACTCAATCCAATAGCGGCTTGTGAGGCTCACTACTACCTAGAGTTCATTATCTTAGGTATCTAAGGTCGGAAATCATCGGGTAGATCTCTTTCCTTACTTAGGTTGATAGCATTAGGTGATCTTAAGCTAAATTATGCTTAATAAACACTAGGATTTTAACAACCTAACATCCTAACATACAGATTCATCAATTAAAGAGCAACAGAAAGAAAAATCGGGTGGATCATGCCTAAATCGGCCGATCTGGCTGAAGAACAGCCCGATTTTTCTTCCTAGGTTAGGTTTCGTGCATACAAATCATCCTAAACTAACATATAAGTCCATTCTATCATCACCCAAGCCATAACCATCAATCCATCACTCTAGAATCACAATAAACTAGCCAATAGTATGCATATCAAGATCCAAAATCATCACACAAGCATACATGGTTTTCATAGATGGATGATGAAAGATAAGCAAGTAAAAACAATAAATCTCAGTAGAATCTAAGTTTTAGCAAGACTTACAACCCTTCAAATGAAGTTCCAAAACGTTCCCAACAATCCTTGCAATAGTTCTTCAATCAAAGACTACAAAGATCACTCAAAATCACTCAAGAACTCACTATCACTCTAAGTTTTGTGTTCTTCTTCCTCCTCCAAATTGAGAGAGTTTTTCTTCTTCTCCAAGTCTAGCCTCCAATCCAATGAGCTGTAAATGAGAGAATATGGGAGAGGAGATCTGCTCAGCAGCAGCTTGCAGGCCCACTTATATTCTCCACCAAGAGCAAGGCCGGATAAAGAGATCGTGGGACACGTGGCTTAAGCTGTTGAAGGCCAAAAATCGACCCAGTCAGGAAAATCGGCCGATTTTCCTGAGTGATGGTCCGATTTTCTTCAACAGAGGCATGTTATGATTGTCTAGCCATGAGTTGCTCCATTGCTTGCACCAATAGTGGTCCTTGTGTCCTTTGTTGCTCCAATTATGTTACTTCAAAGCCTTGGATGTGTACCACCATGAGGCTTGACCCTCGAATGTCACGATTAATGTCCAAAAGATCCCCGAAATACCTACAAAACTGACAAAAGCTCGTGTAGACGTCTTTTCTAGAAATATGCATGAACTAAGCGTAAACGTCGTGAACTAGTGCCAAAACGTGCATGAATAACAGAGAAAAATATCTAAATGTATGCCTATACTGACATCATAAATCACGTTATCAACAGCAGTTCCAAAAAGGGTATAAAAGGGAGATTTAATTTCTCTCTCTCACTTTACCTACCCTCCTCGACCGCGGCAGCCCCTTTCACCTCGCCTCTTCGATTCTTGCTCGTTCTCAAAGATTTTCGCTTCCAAATTGCGATTGAAGCGTAGAGGATCGAGCTGCAAGTGCGAATCTGCAAGAAAATCGAACCGAAACAGCCGAACGAGGTAAAAGTAGAAAAAACCCTAACCTCGCTATTTTTGTTTCGATTTGGGCTTTGGTTGCCCTTCATTTGCTGAAGAACAGATTAAGTACCCCATAGGAACTAGTTGTAGTGATTTTGGGGGAAAAGAACTGGATTTTTGAGGAAATTTGTCGCGCAGTTATTTGCCTCGGTCCAGTCGTTCTGTGCCTCGGCCGAGGTGTTCTTGAGTTGTGTCAGACCGACCGAGGTGACCTGACAGTGTTATTTTGAGAATGAGTTCAGATAGACAGCTTGTCCTTACGGATAGATCCTCCCCTTCTCCTTCTTCTTCTTCTTCTTCCAAACCTTATCGACCGGTGATCCACGAGCGACACCAGGTCGATTATGACCGTATAGCAGCCCGTCCAGTGATTGCACCACGCTTCCTGGACATTTCTGCTTTTGACTGTCTCCATGTAGATGGAGACCTTAGGCGGATGATATCGATGGTAGGGCTAGATCAGTTTACTGAGATCCGTGCACCTGCCTATCTAGAGCCTACCTTAGAGTTTGTTAGCTCTTTCACCTACCTCCCCACAGAGCTTTCTGTGAAGTACCGGTTGATGAACCGGAACTTCATAGTTCCCTTAGAGTACTGGAGAGACATTTTTGGTTTCCCGGCCCCGACCGCTGTTGATTTTCCCTCCCGGACTGTAGTTAGGGAGTTTTGGGGTCAGATTGCTCACGTAGTTGAGCACGTAGACAGGTGGCCCCCTGGAGACTCCAAGGAGCGCATCATATTTCACCTAGCCTTTAGGTTAGCCCACCGCATTTTCAGCGAGACGCTTCTGGCGCGTACTGAGACGCCCCAGAAGGTCCGACAGGGGGAGCTTTTCAGCCTTTACTGCATGGTGACTGGAGAGATCCCCGACTTTGGCTTGATGTTGGCAGAGGATCTGCACAGGATCAAGGCCAAGGAGAAGGGGGATATCTGCTGCGGAGGGATTGTGACCCACATTGCTAGCTATCAGGACATGGACCTCAGCGCTTGCACTATGGTGGCGGCTGCCAAGCCGCTAGGGCTACAGGAGATGATCACTCGGAGGATTCTGGTTCCCTGAGGACTGACTACGCCATATGTGGCGATGCCATGGGAGCCAACTACCCCACAGGGGATCAGATGGTCGCCCCAGTTCTCTGTTTATGATCCTCACTACTGGCATACTGCTTGGATTCCATTGATGGAGGATGCTAGAGATGCAGCAGCTGCACCAGCTGAGGAGGATGAGGTAGAGGAGAAGACAGCCGATGATGAGGAAAGGGATGGCGGAGTTCCTATGGATACAGGGACGGATACTACTGGGACGAGTGCGCCAGTTATTGATCTAGATGATGATGATACTGAGCCTGCACCAGCCACATCACCAGTGACACCTACTAGGCGTAGGGTACGCCGACACAGAGATCTAGAGGCTCACCGTCGGATCGATGATCTGACGGATCAGATGATTGATTCTTATGCTGCCCTATCACTGGATATCCGCGAGATGCAGGAGAGACAACATTTCCAGCACATGATGGCTCAGATTCAGTTCCAGCACATCATGGGCTACCTGTTCGACCCATCTCAGTATCCATATGTGCCACCACCGCCACCACCAGATCGTGACTATTGAGAGCTGCAGGATTTTCTTTCTTATTTATTATGCAGCTCAGCTTTATGTCCGGTGAGTATTTTATTTCTTAGACTTATTTTGACCCACTGGGACAGTGTGTCCCAAGTATGGGGTGTTTATGTATTTGATTGACTTATGTGTTGTATGACTCTACATTATCGGATATTTATGCCTATTTTGCTTCCATGGATTTTATCTGAGATTACATGCATACACACAGGTTATTTGATTGAGAAAAACGTCAAAACTGGACAGAAAAAAAAAATTGACCTCGACCGGCGCAGTTCTGGCCGAACGAGGTACGTCACCTCGGTTGACCTAAGAACACCTCGACCGAGGTGGTTTAACTGAGAGTTTTCGAACGATTTTTGTGCTTCTTATCTGCATATGATCTCAGTGAAGATCTTGCTTACTGACTGGTTTTGAAATCTTTATGTGTTTGAAAGGTTTTATAATATGTTTAAGTTGCTAAATGCTTTGTTTGAAATTTTTGGCATGTTTAATACTTTATTTTTATCCAAATTATGTTGAATTTGAAGGTTGACACCACGTTATGAGTTCTCTCACTTTCTTCCTGGAAAGACCAAGGCAATTCATTCTTCTCTCTTCTTCTTCTTGATCATGCTTAGCCCCTCATATACATTTTTGCCTCCCTTTACCTATCCGGGAATTTGGAAGCAAGCAAAGTGGTGAAAGCAAGTGAAGTTAAAGTTGAGAAGTTGGCTGCAAGTGAAAGTGTTAGAAAGTAAAAATAGGTTTGGGGAAGTCAATCATGATGATGAGTAACGCGGCACCATTGACATAGCCGGGTGTTTGTGTCTTGCCAAAGTCGGATTGAGCGATATTCCTAACGGGTCATGGTATGTGCATCAAGGGTTTGATGCATCTCAAGAAATTGATGATTGCTGATTTCCTAGGCTTCGGTTATTGTGCACCTCTGTCCATGCATCCCAAAAAGTAAAGTAAAAAGAAAAAGTGTGAAATAAGCAAAGCTTATTGGTGGAAGATGTTGAAAGTCAAAGTGAAAGTGAAGTATATCCTTTTCCCGGATTCTAGCACCACATTACCTTACACCCTACACGTTTCTTGACCTTTCTTTTAGGAAGCCCTTGAGACCTCGAGCTTGTTGATTGACTTAGTGGTTTAAATTGGATTATGCATGATTAATTTCGATAATTATGACTTATTATGCATTCTATGATTTTATGCAAAGATGAACAACTTTCTTATATTTATAAAATGTTTTAATCATTTTTTGATTTTAAATTCCCTGAAGTATTCCCTTAGAGTGATCTATGATTGTAGCACACCATAAAAAATGTTTTGAAGGACTTTTCATTGATTTTCTTGACTTATAATCCATTCTACCTTGCCTTTTATATACGGAACTTGCTTGGGGACAAGCAAGGGCTAAGTATGGGGTATTTTGATAGCATGAATTATAGTCTATATTTTGGGGTTTGTTTGGACGTTTTATCTTCAATAGCCTACATGTTTGTATGTATAATATGTGATTATATTACCATTTCATCTACCTTTGTGGGAATCGAGGTCTACACCTAGTTTTGTTGTAATCGTAGGTAAAATGGCACGTTTTGCATCAAAAAGGAGCAAAATGAGCTATGGAGTCATTGGAGCTACATTCAGGAACATAAGCTTACGTCTAGGGTTATAAATTTTGATAGCATGCTTCCTTGATGTTTCCTTATGTTCCTGAATGTAGCTCCAATGACTCCATAGCTCCTTTTGCTCCTTTTTGATGCAAAACGTGCCATTTTACCTATGATTACAACAAAACTAGGTGTAGACCTCGATTCCCGCAAAGGTAGATGAAATGGTAATATAATCACATATTATACATACAAACATGCAGGTTATTGAAGATAAAACGTCCAAACAAACCCCAAAATATAGACTATAATTCATGCTATCAAAATACCCCATATGTAGCCCTTGCTTGTCCCCAAGCAAGTTCCGCATATAAAAGGCAAGGTAGAATGGATTATAAGTTAAGAAAATCAATGAAAAGTCTTTCAAAACATTTTTTATGGTGTGCTACAATCATAGATCACTCTAAGGGAATACTTCATGGAATTTAAAATCAAAATATGATCAAAACATTTTATAAATATAAGAAAGTTGTTCATCTTTGCATAAAATCATAGAATGCATAATAAGTCATAATTATCGAAATTAATCATGCATAATCCAATTTAAACCACTAAGTCAATCAACAAGCTCGAGGTCTCAAGGGCTTCCCAAAAGAAAGGTCAAGAAACGTGTAGGGTGTAAGGTAATGTGGTGCTAGAATCCGGGAAAAGGATATACTTCACTTTCACTTTGACTTTCAACATCTTCCACCAATAAGCTTTGCTTATTTCACACTTTTTCTTTTTACTTTACTTTTTGGGATGCATGGACAGAGGTGCACAATAATCGAAGCCTAGGAAATCAGCAATCATCAATTTCTTGAGATGCATCAAACCCTTGATGCACATACCATGACCCGTTAGGAATATCGCTCAATCCGACTTTGGCAAGACACAAACACCCGGCTATGTGAATGGTGCCGAGTTACTCATCATCATGATTGACTTCCCCAAACCTATTATTACTTTCTAACACTTTCACTTGCAGCCAACTTCTCAACTTTAACTTCACTTGCTTTCACCACTTTGCTTGCTTCCAAATTCCCGGATAGGTAAAGGGAGGCAAAAATGTATATGAGGGGCTAAGCATGATCAAGAAGAAGAAGAGAGAAGAATGAATTGCCTTGGTCTTTCCAGGAAGAAAGTGAGAGAACTCATAACGTGGTGTCAACCTTCAAATTCAACATAATTTAGATAAAAATAAAGTATTAAACATGCCAAAAATTTCAAACAAAGCATTTAGCAACTTAAACATATTATAAAACCTTTCAAACACATAAAGATTCTAAAACCAGTCAGTAAGCAAGATCTTCACTGAGATCATATCCAGATAAGAAGCACAAAAATCGTTTTGAAAACTCTCAGTTAACCCACCTCAGTCGAGGTGTTCTTAGGTCAACCGAGGTGAAACACCTCGTTCGGATAGAACTGCCCCGGTCGAGGTCAAAATTTTTTTTTTAAAAAAACCAGTTTTTCTTAATCAAATAACCTGTATGTATGCATGCAATCTTAGATAAACATATAGAAGCAAAAATGAAGCATAAATAAAACATAAATATCATATAAAGTCGAGTCATACATCCATAAGAGTCAAATAATACATCAATAAACACCCCATACTTGGGACACACTATCCCTAGTGGGTCAAAATAAGTCTAAGGAGATAAAATACTCACCGGACATAAAGCTGAGCTGCATAATAAATAAGAAAGAAAATCCTGCAGCTCTCAGTAGTCACGATCCGGTGTCGCTCCTGCATCTCGCGGATATCCAGTGATAGAGCGGCATAATAAGTCGAGTCATACATCCATAAGAGTCAGATAATACATCAATAAACACCCCATACTTGGGACACACTATCCCTAGTGGGTCAAAATAAGTCTAAGGAGATAAAATACTCACCGGACATAAAGCTGAGTTGCATAATAAATAAGAAAGAAAATCCTGCAACTCTCAGTAGTCACGATCCGGTGGTGGTGGTGGTGGTGGTGGTACATATGGATACTGAGACGGGTCAAACGGGTAGCCCATGATGTGCTCAAACTGAATCTGAGCCATCATATGCTGGTAATGCTGTCGCTCCTACATCTCGCGGATATCCACTGATAGAGCGGCATAAGAATCAATCATCTGATCCGTCAGATCATCGATCCGACGGTGAGCCTCTGGATCTCTGTGTCGGCGTGCTCTACGCCTAGCAGGTCTCAATGGAGATGTGGCGGGTGCAGGCTCAGTATCATCATCATCAATATCAATAACTGGCGCACTCGTCCCAGCAGTATCCGTCCCTATATCCATGGGAACTCCATCATCCCTGTCATCATCAACATCAGCAGTCTCCTCCTCATCCTCCTCCTCAGCTAGTGCAGCTGCTGCAGCTGTTGCCTCTCTCGCATCCTCCATCAGTAGGGCCCAAGCGGTCTGCTAGTAATGAGGGTCATAAACTGTAAATTGGGCTGACCACCTGATCCCCTGAGGTGTAGTCGGCTCCCATGGCATCGCCACATATGGCGTAGTCAGTCCTCGGGGAACCAGAATCCACCGGGTAATCATCTCCTGCAGCCCTAGCGGCTTGGCAGCCGCCACCATAGTGCAAGCACTGAGATCCATATCCTGATAGCTGGCGATGTGGGTCACAAGTCCTCCGCAGCAGATGTCCCCCTTCGCCTTGGCCTTCATCCTGTGCAGATCCTCTGCCAACATCAAGCCAAAGTCGGGGATCCCTCCAGTCACCATGCAGTAAAGGCTGAAAAGCTCCCCCTGTCGGACCTTTTGGGGCGTCTCAGTACGCGTCAGAAGGGTGTCGCTGAAAATACGGTGAGCTAACCTAAAGGCTAGGTGAAATATGATGCGTTCCCTAGAGTCTCCAAGGCGCCACCTGTCTACGTGCTCAACTACGTGAGCAATCTGTCCCCAAAACTCCCTAGCTACAGTCCGGGAAGGGAAATCAACAGCGGTCGGGGCTGGGAAACCAAAAATGTCTCTCCAATACTCTAATGGAACTATGAAGTTCCGGTTCATCAACCGATACTTCACAAAACGCTCTGTGGGGAGGTAGGTGAAGGAGCTAACAAACTCTAGGGTAGGCTCCAGATAGGCGGGTGCGCGGATCTCAGTAAACTGATCCAGTCCTACCATCGATATCATACGTCTAAGGTCTCCATCCACATGGAGACAGTCAAAGGCTGATACGTCCAGGAAGTGAGGTGCTATCATTAGACGGGTTGCAATACGGTCGTAATCGACCCGGTGTCGCTCGTGGATCACCGGTCGATAAGGTTTGGAAGAAGAGGAAGAAGGAGAGGGGGAGGATCTATCCCTAATGGCAAGCCGTCTGTCAGAACTCATTTTCAAAATCTCTCTGTCAAATCACCTCGGTCGGCCTGACAACACTGAAGAACACCTCGGCCGAGGCACATCACGACTAGACCGAGGCGAAGAACTGCGCGATCTAATTTCCTCAAAAATCCAGTTCTTTTCCCCCAAAATCACTACAACTTGTTCCTATGGGGTACTTAAATTATTTCTCAGCAAATGCAAGGCAATCCAAGCCCAAATCGAAGCAAAATCAGCGAGGTTAGGGTTTTGTTCTATTTTACCTCGTTCGGCCGTTTCGGTTCAATTTTTTCGCAGATCGACACTTGCACTGTGATCCTCTACGCTTTAATCGCAATTTGGAAGCGAAAATCTTCGAAAACGAGCAAGAATCGAAGAGGCGAGGTGAAAGCGCAGCCGCGGTCGAGGAGGTTTGGGTAAAGTGAGGAGAGAGAAATTTCACCCCTTTTATACCCTTTCTGAACTACTGTCACCTCGGTCGAGGTGGTCTCGACTGGACCGAGGTGGTACGGACCGAGGTGGATCTTCAGAAACCCTAGTCGCCTCGGTTGCTCAAGATTCATCTCGATCGAGGTGCTCTGACAGCAACCGAGATGTCCCTCAGTCAAACTCCGTCTTCTCAAATTCTCGAACTTTTATCCTTCCAGTTATGCTCCTGGTTTGTACTCCTTCCTTAGATGTCACCTGTTGTCTGTCTAGAACGCCAAAAACAAAACAAAGCAAAGGAAAAGCAAAACTATCTAAGCTAGACTAGAAAAAGGGAAAAGAAAGCAATACCTTGGGTTGCCTTCCAAGAAGCGCTTGGTTTAAGGTCGCTAGCTGGACCATAGTGCGTCTCTCAAACGAGGTGGGAGGTTCCCTCACCCCATACTTCACCTCCATCGTGGGGTGAAGTAAGTAAGTCTATCAAACGCTCCAACAAGTGTAAATGCTCATCGGGGAATGAATCGTCTATGGGTGGGTCGTCCTTCTCGCGTGAAGATGCAGGTAGCCGGGTGAGGTGATCCGCAACAGAATTTTCGGATCCCTTCTTATCGCGGATCTCTAAGTCAAACTCTTGAAGCAAGAGAATTTATCGAATAAGGCGTGGCTTAGCATCTTTCTTAGCAAGAAGTAACGGATGGCTGCGTGGTCGGTGTAGACAGTGACTTTCGCCCCTACTAAGTAAGAACGAAACTTCTCGAAAGCATATACAACTGCCAATAACTCCTTCTCGGTGGTAGCGTAGTTGCGTTGTGCTACATCTAGCGCCTTGCTAGCATAAAAAATGGCGGTGGTCCGGCCATCCTTCTTTTGTCCAAGCACCGCTCCTACGGCTACATCACTAGCATCACACATTATCTTAAAGGGCAAGGTCCAATCCGGAGGTTGGATAATGGGAGCGGAGATCAACGCTTCCTTAATCCTGTAAAATGCATCAAGACACTCCTGCGAAAACTCAAAAACAACATCTTTATTCAAGAGGTTAGTTAGAGGTTTAGAAATCTTGGAGAAGTCATTGATGAATCTCCTATAGAAACCTGCATGCCCAAGAAAACTCCTCACACCTTTAACAGAACAAGGGGGAGGGAGTTTGTCAATAGTCTCGATCTTAGCGCGATCGACCTCAATGCCTCGATTAGAAACGAGGTGTCTTAGTACAATGCCTTCATTAACCATAAAATGACACTTTTCCCAATTCAGAACAAGATTAGTGTCTTCACATCTTTTCAGCACTAGAGAAAGGTTAGATAGGCAATCATCAAAAGAGGAACCATATACTGAAAAATCATCCATAAATACCTCCATGATCTCCTCTATATACTCGGAAAAGATAGCCATCATGCATCGCTGGAAGGTAGCGGGTGCATTGTATAATCCAAATGGCATCCTCCTATAAGCAAATGTCCCCCATGGACAAGTGAAAGTGGTCTTCTCCTGATCATCCGGATGGATAGGAATCTGGAAGAATCCACTGTAGCCGTCTAAGTAGCAAAAGTGTGAATGCTGGGCCAACCGCTCAAGCATTTGATCAATGAAGGGAAGTGGAAAATGGTCCTTCCGAGTGGCCGTGTTCAACTTCCTATAATCAATACAAACCCTCCAGCCCGTAACGGTCCTGGTTGGGATCAACTCGTTGTTCTTATTCGTCACAACGGTCATCCCTCCTTTCTTCGGAACTACATGCACCGGGCTAACCCATTTGCTGTCCGAGATAGGGTATATGATACCTGCATCCAACAACTTAAGAATTTCCTTCTTCACAACCTCTTTCATGATCAGATTTAACCGTCTTTGAGGTTCTCTTGAAGTCTTATGATCATCCTCCATTAGAATTCTATGCATGCAGAAAAAAGGCTTAATGCCAATAAGATCATCTATAGTGTAACCCAAAGCCTTTTGATGCTTTCTCAGGACATGCATTAGTTTAGGCAATTCAGATTCGGAGAGGGAAGCACTAACAATAACGGGATAAGTGGAATCCGGTCCAAGAAAGACATACTTCAAGTGGTTTGGGAGTTGTTTAAGCTCCACAACTGGGGGTGCTTTCTGAGGGGAATCCTGGCTTCCTTCTTCCAGTGGAGTAGATCCAGAAACTGGACTTTTGGAAGTCTCAGTTGAAATCGTCTCGCCATCGACCTCGGTCGAGGCGCAGAGGCGTTGACCGAGATGTTCTTCAGTCGCCTCGCTCAGTCCATGAAGTGCCTCGGTCGAGGTACTATAACTGGAACCGAAACTGGAGATCTTCATCTCCTGGATTAGCTTCTCAGTTTTAGCTCCTGGATCTTCTTCCAGTGCTTTTAAGCTCCGTATATCTGCATCACAAGAAGCATCTATACCTTCCTCCGTTAAACTGAAACTAATAACTCTTTCGAGTGGATCGTTAATAAGGATAGAGCTCACCAATTCTCTTCACTCTTCTTCATCGTAGATGTTGAAGATATCATCGCTTAGCTGCTCTCCCTTCATGGCTGCAAGTAATGCGAACTCCACTTCATCGCCACCAATGTTCAATTTCAACTTGGCGTTCTTACAATCCACGTTGCAACCCGAAGTTGCTAGAAATGGCCTTCCGAGAATAATAGGAACAGGATAATCTGCGGGAATGTCAAGTACAACAAAGTCTATTGGTAAATAGAAGTTACCTAACTTGACCGGAACGTCTTCCAAAATGCCCACTGGATGGGTAATGGAGCGATCCGCCATGTATAATCGAATCTTGACCGGCTTGGGCTCTCCAAGTCCGATCTTCACACATAGCTCCAGCGGAATGATGCTCACGCTGGCTCCTAGATCACATAAGGCTTCACAAGTGACATCCCCAACTTGAATGGGAATGCAAAATGAGCCGGGATCTCTCAATTTAGGTGGCATCTTCTCCTTCATGATTTGAATAAGCTCCGAGGATTTAGATGTCATCCTTACTTCACCAAAGTCTTCCAGTTTCCTCTTCCTTGATAAGATATCCTTCAAGAACTTCCCATAGGCGGGCATTCCTAGAATAGCATCAAGGAAAGGAATGTTAATGTGCAGTTTGTTCATCAAGTCAAGGAACTTACCAAAGTGCTTGTCTAGATGTGCTCTGGCCCTTGACTAGGGGAATGAAAGTGGTGGTTTGTATGCAGGAGGTGGAACATAAACTTTAGTTTTCCCTTCTGCTTTCTGTGGCTCCACCTCGGTTGGCATCTCGGCCGAAGTGTTCTTCGACTGCACCTGGACCGAGGTGGTCTTCGTCGGTACTAGCACCGACCGAGGCACTGGATCTGCAGTTTTCAGTCCACTCCTCGTAGTTATGGCCATGATCTGGCCCTTAGGGTTGCTTTCCGTCCTTGCTTGAAGCTTCCCTGGATCTCTTGGCGCTTCATTCGCCCTACTTGCAAGTTGTTGTTCAAAGGCCTTTTGGGCCTTCGAAAATGAAGTCATAGAAGTCTCCATAGAACTAAGCTTGATCAAGATAGCCTCCAGCACTACGTCTTTCTTTTCCAGCTGAGACGAACTTGATCCTTGCCCCTGGCTCTTTAATGGAGTAGAAGAAGAAGAAGAAAAGGAAGAGAGGAAAGGATTAGAGGAATCATTAGAATTGGAGTTAGAATGATTGTTACCAGAATTTTGGTTGTTTGCCCTCCAATTGTTGCTATTGGATCCTCTATTATTGTTATTGTAGTTGTTGTTCCGGAAACCGTTGTTGTTGTTGTTGTTACGGTATCCATTGTTGTTGTTCCTTTGTCCTTGATCTTCCTTCTTGGTTTGAGAAACCAAGAGTTCCTTCAATTGCTTCACGTCGTTCTTCAAAGACGTGAGTTGATTGTTGTTTGGCTGAGTTTCTTGGAAGTTAACTCTTTTAACTCCACCTTCAGCTCCTTGATGGGTGTACTTCTCCATATGCAAAGCTTTCTTCTCGATGAAGTCCCAAGCTTCGTCAATCGCCATGTCCATAAAGGTACCGGCGGAGAGTAGCTGGAGGTTGAACTGGGTGCTTCCGTCCAGTCCCTTGAAGTATATCTCCAACAACTCTATCTTTGGAATCCCATGATGTGGGCAATCCAAAAGAATGTCCTTGAACCTCTCCCATGACTTGGACAAACTCTCCTTGTCCTTCATAATGAATGCATTAATCTTCCCTCTCATTTCAGCGGTCTTAGAGGGGGGAAAGAATTTAGTCAAGAATTCCGTAGTCATCTCCTCCCAAGTGCTAATTTTTCCTGGAGGAAGAGATTGATACCCAGTAAGAGCTCTATCTTTTAAAGAAAAGTAAAAAGGTCTTAGCTTGTAGTTGTTATTTTCAATCCTTGAGGGTCTCAAAGTCTCCATCAAGATCTCATAGTTTTGAAGATGTTGATGTGGGGATTCCTTCTCTAGCCCTCCGAACTGGTATTGGCGAATCATGGACAGAACTTGCGGTCGAAGTTCGTAGTCATGGTCCGCTGGATCTCCTAGGTTAACTCCTGGACGCCTCAGTTGTTGATTGGGGTCCATCCTTTGACCTAGGGTTTGCGGGATTCCTGCAAAAAGAGCGCCTCGGACTGGCATCCGAGGTGGAAGTGCCTCGGCCGGGGCGTCAAGTACTAGGACCTGCCTCGGTCAAGGGTCAGTGACTAGGACCTGCATCGGTCCAGCATCGGTCGAAGTTGATATTGGTCACGTAATGCTGCCATATCTGCTTCGATCGCTTCAGTCCGGTTGCGAGTTTCTTCTTTCTCTTGCCTTAGTTCTTCCCTGCTGAGGCGTAGCTGCTCTAACTCCTCTTTTAATTCGGCCTCAAGATCGCGATTGTCTTGGTTGGCCATCTTCGCTTCTCTTAAGCGTCGTTTGTATGTCTTTTCTGGTTCGGGATCGTAAGGAACGATTTCCTTCCCAGTGCGGGTTCTTCGCATAAACCTAAGAAAGAACCTGCAAAAGTCACTCAAGTAGAGTGGTTAGTAGACACGGGGGCAAGTGCCCCAAAAGCAAACCGTAACCGGCTCGGTCTAGACCAAGTCCCCGGCAACGGCGCCAAAAACTTGTTCGCTCCAAACGATGTGTGCAAGCTTTAAGTTTATAACCCTAGACGTAAGCTTAAAACAAGGATGCGAACCCGCAGTGTACGGGTCAATCGTAGTAAAAAGCAAGGAATTCCAGGGGTCGATCATAGGGACTTAGTGAAACAAAGTCCAATTACGGTAAGCTTTAGCAATCACTAACCACAAAGTAATTAAAAAAATCAAAGATGATAAAAGTCAATAAAGAAAATATGCAATTCTAGGGATTAAAGCATCTAGTTGTGCTTCCAACTCAAGATCTAAAGATAAGCGGACAAAGCTGAGGTTTTTGCATAAGGAAGGTGTTACTAAAGTGGAATAGATCACCGGGTAAGTCTCACTACTCACTAATCCAAAACCGTAACTCCTATTACCGGGTAAGTCTCAAGGAATTAAGATAAAGAACTATAACCTCAAACTAACACACCATCTAAGGGAATAGAATCAACCTTTACCGGGTAAGTCTCAGGCTAACTCACAAAGATGGGATGAAAGCACACTCAAACCCCAATAAAGGAGAAACCTTTATTACCTACACTTATGATCTTAGGTAAACAAACTAAGGAATTACCGGGTAAGTCTCATCCTAGGCTTGCATTGAACCAGGAAAGGTGTAATAAGAATAGGATTTGGCAACCTCTAACACTTAACTCTCAATTTCGGATCAGATAAGTCACCTCGGTCAGCTAAATTCCACCCCGGCCGAGATGTTCATCGACTGAGCGAGATGCTTAGGGTTAAGGTTAATGACTCAAACTTTCAGGATCCTACAGTGATTAAGATCATTCTATCATTGTTTTTCCCACAACCTTTAGCCAATCACCCTAGAATCACACAAAGAGATTAGCCACTCATCATCATGAAAGTATTAATCAAATATATGGGAAGAAAGAGAATAATTGAACAAAAAAACCTTAAGAGAAAGGCTTCAATAACTGAATCAATTATCAAACACAAGCGTTCCTTAGATAGAAATCCAACAAGACAAACAACAAGGAAGGGAGTCTAAGATAATCTTACAAAAACCCTTCAAAAGCTATAAAAGCTATAGACTTTCTTCCTTCAACCTTCAAAAAGGTTCTTCAATTCTCCCGAATGAAGTATGGCTGCAGCGGTGTATTCGGATGTATAGCGTGCTATGCGGGATCTCCGAGTGTATGCAGCGTGTCGGAATTGTGGGAAATCCGACCCTTTTTATAGGAAAATTACTCTCCAAAGATAAGATATCTTAGAAAGATCTCTTCCCATAAAAATAGGTAAATTATATGATCTAGCATATCTTCTTCCTTCCAGGAGCCAAGCCCAAAAATATAAGATCTCTTTCTAAAGATAAAAGATCTCAACCAAGAATAAAATATTCTCGCCGCGTCCTAGGTGTTCGCCTCGGTCGAGTCGACTTCCCTGGATCACCTCGGTCGAGGTGAATCTGTAGTCAACCGAGGTGAGTCACAACTGAATGTGAAATCTCTCAAATCTGGTCCAAAGTGAATCTTTAATCCATGGTTATGCTTCCTGGATGTTTCCTTATGTTCCTGAATGTAGCTCCAATGACTCCATAGCTCCTTTTGCTCCTTTTTGATGCAAAACGTGCCATTTTACCTACGATTACAACAAAACTAGGTGTAGACCTCGATTCCCGCAAAGGTAGATGAAATGGTAATATAATCACATATTATACATACAAACATGCAGCTTATTGAAGATAAAACGTCCAAACAAACCCCAAAATATAGACTATAATTCATGCTATCAAGCTAGAAATCCTTAAACTTTTAGACTCAATGATCTCACAATCAAAACCCATAACACATACTAGGCCAAACAGGCCTAGCCTCTACAACTCAACGGTAACCACTCTATGCTAGGATACGCATATCCTAGCCCACAACCTCACAACTATAATCTCACCATCTAGCCTCACAAGCCTCACAAGGAACAACCATACTCTCATCCTAAGAACCAACTCAGAACATACCACAAAAATCCTTAGGACATAACAAGATCCTCGAACACTCACCTAAGGTACAAGCCACTACTTGGTATTCTCATCTATCCTAGGTCCAACCTAGCATGCTTCTATCATCAACACTCTCTAAGATCATCAATGAATACATACTCAAGGTAGGGAACTCACCAAGCAAAGGCACGGACTCGGAAGGAGGAAGAACAGCCGCGAAAGGGCAAGGAAGACTGTAAGGGAGGGCTGGCAGAGCCAGTGGCCGCCCCTGCGGCTCAGGCTAGCCGCTCCTGCGGTTCTGTGCAATGGCCGCCCCTGCGGCGCTGTCTAGCCGCGGGGGCGGTCCAGCTCCGGAGGGCGATCCTGCGATGGCTTATTCGATGATCCTTTGATGTGTCATGGCCTCCTAGCTTCCTTGTTGGGCTCCAGATCATCCACCACATGGATCTACACTCACACAAACATCCTAGACATGATCCATTCACATACAAGCCAAAAGGGAGAAGAAAACCTTAAGATCCATGGCTTCCACCATGGAAGCTCAAAGAGGAAGATGAAGATGAAGAAGGAAGGAAGGGATTACCACTACCTATCCGGGTTTGTAGCACACCCCACTACTGAACATCAAACAAAAGGAAAAGAAGAAAGATCATCAAGGAAAGTTTCCAAGAGCTTCCAAGCAAAAGAGAGAAGGAGTAAAGGAAGAACCATCTTTCACGTGAAAGTGAAATGGGAGGAGAGAGAGAGAGAAGGAGGGCTGCCTTACCTTAGGGAATCCAAGAGTCATCCAAAAAAGGACACCAAGTAACGAGAGGTCAACCGCTCCTAAATGGGAAACTGAAAGTCAAAAGGGAAAAAGGTAAAAACCTGTCACTCAGCACATCGTGTCTGCAGGAAAACTGAGCCGTGCCTGTGGGAAGGTCGGTAACTCGCTCACAATCCGGAATATAAATTCCGGATGTTACATCTATCTAGAACCTCAAAAGGACCGACATATCGGGGACTCAGCTTCCGCTTTATGCCAAAGCGTCTAACGCCACGCGTCGGAGATACTCTCAACCAGACATGAGCTTCAACCCTGAACTCTAGAAGCCGACGTCTCTTGTCTGCATATGACTTTTGGCAACTCTGTGCAGCCAACATCCTCTCTCTAATCAATGCTACTCGAGCGATATCATCTTGAATCTGCTCAGGCGCTATACCACTAACACTACTAGGCTCATCCCAACATAATGGCATACGACATCTCCTCACATACAGTGCCTCATAAGAAGCCATCCCAATCGATGCATGCCAGCTATTATTGTACGAAAACTCAACCAATGGGAGGTGATTTGACCATACTTGTTCCTAGTCCAACACACAAGCTCGTAGCATATTCTCCAAGGTTTGAATGGTCCTCTTTCAAATGATCATCTATTTGAGGATGAAGCACTGTTGTGAAGTGCAAACTCGTATCAAGGGCAATCTGTATCTGCTGCCAAAACCTCGAGGTGAATCATCCATCTTGATCTGAGACGATCGTCCTCGGTACACCATGGAGTCTCAATATCAGCCTAATGAACTCCTCAGCCAGCCGGCTCACTGCCCACGTTTCCCAAATAGGGATAAAACGTACAGTCTTTGTCAGTCTATCAATAAAAACCCAGATGGCATAAAAAACTCCTGCTCGACCTCAATCTAGTCACAAAGTCCATAGAAATGTCCTCCCACTTCCATTGCGGTACTAGTAGTGGGTGGAGCTCTCCTCAAGATCTGCAATGCTCTACCTTGACCTACCCACAAGTCGCACACTGAGCCACAAATTTGGCTACATCAGGCTTCAGCCCTCCCCAGCAATATGAACTTCTCACATCCTAATACATCTTACTCGCACCTGGGTGCACTGAGTAAGGTGTGGAGTGAGCCTCCTACAAAATCCTCTGTCTCAGCTCCACATAATCGGGTACACAGACGCGCTCGCGGCGTCTCATCATTCGAACTGCTCCTATGGAGATTTGTGGGGCCTCTCCTCGAGACATCCTGTCTCAAATCCTCGTCAACGTCGGGAAGGTCTCATATTTCTGTTGGATCTCACCCAATAGATCATGTAGAACCTCTAAAGCATGCAAGTGAACATTCTCATCAAGAAATTGGATGTCCATCTCTAGCCAAGCTAGATTATTTTGTAACTGAGGCTGAACCGTTAGTCATGCAATCGCCTTCTCTCGATGCGTCTTCCGGTTAAGGGTGTCGGCAACAACGTTCGCCTTCTCTGGATGGTACAGAATCTCAAGGTCAAAGTCCTTGCTCAACTCAAGCCATCTACGTTGGTGGTCGTTCAATTTCCGCTACGTGAAAATATAATTCAGATACTTACGGTTTGTGATGATATGGCATGTAGCGCCGCACAAGTAATGTCTCCAAATCTTCAATGGATGAACTACTGCGGCCAACTCCTTATCATGATTCGGGTAGTTCTCCTCATACGTCTTCAGATGTCTAGATTCATAGGTAATCACTCTACCTCGCTGCATCAAAACACATCTCAAGCCTAACTTGGATGCGTCACTGTAGACTACAAAGTCCTTTGTGCCCTCTGGTTGTGCTAATATGGGAGCGAAAGTCAGACGTCTCTTCATCTCCTCAAAACTCTTAGTGCACGGCTCGGACCATACAAACCGGGTAGTCTTCCTCAATAAACTTGTGAATGGATTACAAATCATAAAAATCCCTCCACGAACTGTTGGTAATAACCAGCTAAGCCAAGGAAGTTGCATACTTCCTTGACCTTTGTCGGTGTCGTCCACGCTACTACAGACTCAATCTTCGCCGGATCAACATTGATCCCCTTGTTAGAAACAACATGACCCAGAAAGGCTACCTCTGGCATCCAGAACTCAAACTTAGAAAACTTGGCAAACAGTTCTCTATCCTGCAAGACACGCAACACAGTCCTCAGATGTCCTGCATGTTCCTCTCTACTACAAGAGTACACAAGGATATCGCTATGAAGACCACCACAAACTGATCCAGGAAGTCGATGAATATGCCATTCATCAACTCCATGAAGATGGCGAGCGCATTCGTGAGCCCGAATCGTAACACCCCAATTTCTCAAAACTCGGGGAGCTATTGATTAGGACCTCATAATGGGTTCCGGCCTTAGTTTAACAACTTTACTAGGATATTACAACAAGGCACAAACATATTTAAATCATTTGAAAACGTTAAACAACATTTACATGAATGATATGTATCAACCTTACAAGACATGGATACTAAAGCAACGCATATGAAGAAACTAAAGACAACTCGTCCCCATCTAAATGAGTAACTGGACCCGGCTGACGATCCGCTTCGGATCTCTCTACAACTACCTAAAACCGCAAAGAACTAACAACACGGATAAACCATTAGCTACAATCCAACATCAGAAGAATACATAAGCACAAATACACATAAAAGCAACATGTAAACACATAGCATGATATCACAGAAATCCGATTATTATCTTCATTAAAGTCATTAACATTATTCAATTATAAAGTGACACGCGAAATCTCAGACTCTCGCCCTCGGACTTTTATCCAACCGGATTAGTTCGGCGCACCGATCTTTATACCATGTGGAGGGAATCGGTACCCTCACCGTATATGCAAATCTGGCCTAGTCACAAAGCACCTCCAAGACTCCAGCGGGAGAACTGGACAAGTGACCACAGCCCGTTATCCTTGGGCCACTTACCCGTCGGCTGTTTATAACTAACAACTTAATATAAACACGTAACGCAAACACCACTCATGTCATTCATCCAACATAAGACTATAACTAAGTAAGCCAAAAGGACTATCCTGGACCCTTCAAGTCCCGCTGAGTATAATCTCAACTGTCTGATCATAACATGAAACTCATATCAATAAACTATCCGACCTCTAGAAGTCTCAACTTCTAGGTCAACAATGGAATACCTAGAAACCGCACTAAACCAACTCTTTACTAAAAAGACGGTTTTACCCCTAGGATCCGGAAACTCTAAAGTTTCCCTGAGATCTCAAGAGCTTCTACTAGAAACCCAACTCAGATATGTAACTCTCCGGAGGAAGGATCTACTGAGTTTGAAAGAGGGCTATCTTTCAAACTTACTATTTACTATTAAGTCTCAACCAACATACTAATACTAAATCCCAAACGAGCCGATACACCTACTCACATGACCAACCATGACTACTAATGATATAATCCATAAAGATACACAATCCCAAACCATCTCCAAGTACACACACTTAAAACCTAGCACAACTTTTCTAAAACCAAACTATACTTATACCAAACTTCGAAACATCACAAATCCGGATTAAACCAATGCAGCGCTCTCAAACTTCAGCACACTTATATAAACTGCATGAGGAACCAACTCTGGAGAACCATATCTCCTAAACTATAACTCGGAATACTCTAAAACTTCAATATGTCCTACTATGCAATACAAACTATAACATATCCAAAATTCAGCAGCAAATGGTGAGTTTAGCTTACTTAAAATTGAACCTGAAGTTGACTGCTATTCAACTTTGAAAAGTAGGAAATGTAATAGCTCTTCTAGTCATCTTCCATGGCTGCTATGGAGTGTCTAAAGACATTCATGGGTACTCTCATTAGCACATACACAAAGAGGTAATGCAACGAAGAGGGTTGAGGTCATTACCGGACAATCGAGACTCGATGTGCTCACGTGTACGGAAGCAAAGACGAGGACATGATCCAATCAACCAAAGTGAACCTGCAGCCAGCAACACAGGCGCACCTGCGGAGCTGCTGCAGCGCACCTTCGGCCAGGGTGTGGCGTACCTGCGGATCAGCGTCGTCGCACCTACGGATTTGGGCGTGCAGAGACGTCGTGAATCCATTGTTGTTGTTGTTCGAGTGGTCGAAGGATGGATGTTTATACATGTTTGTTAGGCTCGAAGAGGGGCGTCCATGGCTCCATTGTTGGCTCGAGAAGGAACGACCGGCCACTGTGAAAGGGAGAAGGAAGGAAGGGAGCGACCACATCGTTAGTACGGCCTGCATGGTGGAGGAGACCTAGAGAGGAGGAGGCCGGTGTTGTCGTTCATTGAGCCGCTGCAAACCTCCACGAGCTTGCTGGACTGCGTGAGGAGAGGGGTAGCATCGGTGTACGTGAAGGCGAGAGAGGGAAGGAGAGATTCACAAGAGAGGGTGGCTAGGGTTATGTCACGTAGGAGAGGAGATAGAAGATAGATTTCTCAACGAGCCCAACTAGCCTACTCGGAAGAGACCTGGATGATAAGTTCTCATGGGCTGAAACTCAGCTTCATAATGTGCCCGAAAGGCATGCCCCGATGGGCTCGGATGGGTCCATTTCAAGACTAAAGAAGATGGACAAATAAGGAGTAGTTTGGTTGACTCGAAAATAATCGGAGATTAAATTTCCAGATGTTACATCAGTACTCCCTTTAATTAATTTTCATCCGGGTATTACATTAGTTCCCCCTTAATATAAGTTTCGTCCCGAAACTTAGAAAATGGAAATCATCAAGTCTGTCTTCAAGGCACATCAAAGGTACAAGTCCAGTGTATCTAATCACTACAGCACGAGTCTCGTCGTTTCCACATATAAGTACCCCGCACATCAAAGGCCACTAATAAAACACACATCACTAACTAAGCACTAAAGCATGAAATAAACAATTAGTCAAACAATAACACACAAATACAAGGCCAAGCCCTAACTCGTCGTTCCAGAGGTTGCATCTATCTTGGTATAAATCTCTAAATGGTTACGTCTCATATGATCTGCAATATCTCACGTAGCCTCGTCGGCTTTTTATCCAACTATTGGTTCCGAAATATTTACATGTATATACATCACAAGCGCCTGATACTACATCCTTGAAAAGCTACCGAATACCGCACCGATATCCTCTAACTCCACGGTTCGGTCCTCGTAACTAATGACCTATTTCGAGTCTAATATGTATCCCCCCAATAGGATCTATGGAAATTGGAGATCACTCTCCAGTATGGTTATGACTGCTAGACCATCGATCACGTTCCAATCCACTTAAAATCTTCAGAGGTTGTCTTTCATAACCCGCTTACAGGTCCTTCGATGACTCTATTGTTATTACTATACAGCTTCCTTATTCTCGTTGTAACCACTTACTTCCGGTCTTCCAAAAGGTTCTGACTACACATTTGGGGCCAAAGGTCTTAGACATCCACCGGCACTTTACCAAGTGCCTAATGCTCTTCGTATCACGACTCAATTGGTCTTGTCTCTTAATATGACTCAGTCATCTTTTTCCTCAATTATGGAATCATAACCTATACCCTTTTCGGGTCTAAAACTTGAGACACGTCAGTAATCAACTCCAGTGGTCATTCTTTGCGTTCACTTGGTGTTATCATACTATTTTATAGATCTCTAATATATAAGTAACTCAACTCAATCTTCTTATGCAGCTCCCAAGATCTTAGGTGACATAGAATGTGTTTGCAATGACAACACTAGACACAAGGTGAACTCACATCACCGTCGTTTGATCATAACTACTCGAGAAATGCTAACACACCATCAGCATTGCACTCTTATATCCACCACATTTATCGGACCGAGAATATCCCTCTGACTCAACACGCAACTCGGCTCCGTTCCGATATAAAATTTCATGTATACTCTACTCCGACATTATGCTTTCTCTATGCACGGTTACTAGGCTATAAGTATACTTCCTTAGGTTCTCCTTTTATGTATCTTTCGACTCAAAATGGTAGTTATTCACTTTGAGCTTTCTAGTGCAGACTACGCACAATATATTCCATATGTCATCAACCCTTCTCTCCATCCATCAGGAAAAATCACTCTAGAGTACTCTGTTAGGTATTTAATTCCAAAACTACTTGTCTGGCAAGACGTGACAAAGCCGTCATGCTTTACTCGGATCCATAATAGGATACCACTCTCTTTCTATAGCCTCTTTATGCACATACTTTCCTGTCTACCTTCCTGGTGATACAGTTTAAGTCACTCCACGTAACCTATCTCGTATTTGTTCCAACAAAAATGCATTTCTTACACTATCATAGCCTTAAACTCGACACGTCACCCTACTGTACCGTTGAGCTTCCCGCTCTGTGGGTCAGGGCACACCATGCTTCTTATGTGCTACTCTGGTTATTTTGTTGTCACCTATTAGTCAAGGGAACATTGTTGGTGAGTCCAAAATGATTGGCCCCAAAGGTCTTTCTTCCAATTACACCATAATTCCTAACCAGATGAGGTACCAAGTACCTTCCTTACTTGTCTTAATGGAATAAAATAACGATTGGAAAACAACCTCTTCCGTTTACTTTCTAAATTCTTCTTACACGGATCCAAACTCCCTGACTCTACCGGAGTTTGATCTTAACCAAGTAAGAAGCAACCTTTAACACGATTCTCTCTATACCTTTAGTTCATCCAAGAAGGTTGTCGTAGCTTACTTGAGGAAATCCTCCCAGGTGTCGGTAAAGCTACCTCGTAAAACCACAATCACAAACATCTCTTCTTAACGGTACCTAACTCGCCAATACCAAATAACACTTGCACGTACTTAGTTGACGTCGGTCAGTCAATAGTTAACTTATCTCAATATCCCGGACTTACTTTTCTCATACCTCTACTGGCATTAAATTCTTGGTGAGCATAACCTACTCGGTTAATCCTTTTATACTTCATTAGTTCGTTCTATCTTTCACACTTCCGCTTCCTTTGGGGGTAACTCCTTTTCTCGAGTCCAACTATGTCATCCATCTGACATAATTAGTCGTTTCAAGTCCTCCACGACAGATTGTAAGCGTCCTTGCAGTTCATATGACCTTAATTACCATCCACTTGCAATTCCCCTTACATGGACCGTCTGTGTTGATGACTTAGGTCCCGTGATAAATGGGGTTACCTGGGACTCTTGAGTCCACCAAGTCCGTTCTCCTACACATTCCTTTGCTGGTGTTGGTGGCAATATTGCTTTCATGAAACTCCATTGACCCTGATATAGGGCTTCTACTCTTTTGGTACTAGCGTCGCGATTTCTTTCAAACTTCTTATATCTCTGAGGAGGTCAAAACCTCTCCACACTCGTGAAGTCTACCTTTTCACTTTTACACTCAATTGTAGGTCTCCATTCCGTGCACCTTAGATCCTCTTATCCGGGTCGACACCCTAGATCTTCTCGTCTCTCATGCCCATAATTGTCTATGGGGCATCCGACTCGATTGTAAAGTCCTTTATTCCGCAATCTTGGTTGTACTCCGTTCTACTGGGTTCATCTTCCATTACTATTACCTCCAATCCGAGCTCTTGTTGTCTCTTGCATGATTCTTCTAATTCATATCTCGGCTTCATACAGCCAATTCCCTTGTATGACTTTCTATTCCTTCTATGTGAGCTGACTCGGAAATTTCTTTCTCATCTGATTGTCCTTGTGGTGAAAATTATCTCAACATTTTTACTTCTTTGTCTACTCGTTATTTGGATGATTTATAAGGGTCACCAGGACGCCCACCAGAGTATAATACTCCATCCAAGGTCTGAGTCCATTGTCTCGTGTTGAAAACTCTTCAAGTCCGTTACTAATTATAAAGAGGCGATGATCGCTTCATGATGTCACAACTAAAGTATATAAAATATCCTTTAGGATACTAACATGCTAAACATATAAATATAAATATATATATATATATAACATATATTAATACACAACATAATAAGTCTATATACTAACTCACCTATCATTCCAAGCTGCAGAGATCTACGGAGAGCGATGGTGGTCCGACGTACTACTAACCCAACAACACGACTATGCGCGTGTGTACAAACAGAAATCCGTTTTGAAAATCTTAGACCCCTTTCGGGTTCTAGTTATTTTCTACATTCGGTTTTTCAGAAGATTCCAAGTGCCATTGTTGCCAACCTAGAGCTCTGGTACCATATTATAACACCCCAAATTCTCAGAAATCGGGGAGCTACTAGTTAAGACCTCACAATGAGTCCCGACCTTAGTTTGACAACAACTTTACTAGGATCTTACAACAAGGCACAAACGTATTTAAATCACTTAAAAACGTTAAACAATATTTACATGAATGATATGTATCAGCCTTACAAGATAGAGATACTAAAGCAACACATATGAAGAAACTGAAGACACCCCCGTCCCCATCTAAATGAGTACGTGTACCCGGCTGACCATCCGCTCCGGATCTCTCTACAACTACTTAAAACTACGATGAACTAACAACACGGATAAACCATTAGCTGCAATCCAACTCCAGAAGAATGCTTAAGCACAAACACACATTAAAGCAACATGTAAACACATAGCATGATATCAAACAAATCCGATTATTATCTTCATTAAAGTCATTCACATTATTCATTTATAAGTGTGACACGAGAAGTCTCAAACTCTCGCCCTCGGACTTTTATCCAACTAGAGTGGTTCAACACCTAATACGTATACCATGTAGAGCGGATCGGTACCCTCCCCGTATACCCAAATTTGGCCCAGTCACGAATCACCTCCCAGACTCCCTTGAGAAAACTGGACAAGTGACCACCGCCCGTTACCCGTGGCCCAGTTACCCGTCGGTTGTTAATAACTAACAACATAATATAAGCACGTAGCGCAAACACCACTCATGTCATTCAGCCAATATAAGATTGTAACTAAGTAAGCCCACAACACTCAATCCCGCTAAGTATAATTTCAACTGCCTGATCAAAGCATGAAAATCATATCAATAAACTATTCGACCTCTAGAAGTGTCAACTTTTACGTCAACAATGAAAAACCGAGAAACCGCACTAAACCAACTCTTTTCTAAGAAAAAAATTTTTTACCCCTAATATCCGAAAACTCTAAAGTTTCCTTGAGATCTCAAGAGCTTCTACTAGAAACCCAACCCATATATCTAACTCTCCGGAGAAAGGATCTACTGAGTTTGAAAGAGGACTATCTTTCAAACTCACTAACGAATAGACCTACTCACATGACCAACCATGAATACCTATGATATAATCCATAAAGATACACAATCCTAAACCATCTCCAAGAACACACTTAAAACCTAGCAAAACTATTCTAGAACAAAACTATACGTATAGTCAACTTCGAAACATCACAAATACGGATTAAACCAATGGATCGCTATCAAACATTACCACATGATACTATGCATATCAATAAACAACATATCCAAAATTCAAGTCCAACAAAGATCAAAAACCCATCCAAATCTATATCACAAAACTGCATCAAAAGCAGTTTTTCTCAACACTTATTATATCCAGCACACTTATAAAAACTGCAAAAGGAACCAACTTTAGAAAACAGTATCTCCTAAACTATAACTCGGAGAAATATAAAATTTCAGTATATCCTACTATGCAATACCAACTATAACATATCCGAAATTCAGTAGCAAAGGAGAAATTTAGCTTACCTAAAACTGAACCTGAAGTTGACTGTTCGTCAACTCTGAAAACTAGGAAATGTAACTGCTCTACTCATCATCTTCCATGGTTGCAATGGATGGTCTAAAAACATACATGGGTACTCTCGTCAGCACATACATAAAAAGGGTAACGTAAGGAAGAGGGTTGAGGTCATTACCGGACAAGCGAGACTCGATTTGCTCACATGTACGGAAGCAAAGATGAAGACATGATCCACTCAACCAAAGCACACCAGCGGTAGGGGAAAAGTGCACCTGCAGCCAGCACCACAGGCGCACCTGCGGAGCTGCTGCAGCGCACCTATGGCCGGGGGTGGCATACCTACGGATCGGCATCTGCGCACCTACAGATCTGGGTGTGAAAAGACGTCGTGAATCCAACTGTGTTGTTGTTCGAGTGGTCGAAAGGATGGATGGTTGTACAGGTTTGCTAGGCTCGAAGAGGGGCGACCGTAGCTGCGTTGTTAGCTCGAGAAGGAACGTCCGGCCAATGTGTAAGGGAGAGGGAATCAAGGGAGTGACCACATCGCCGGTACCGGCATGTGTGGCGGAGGAGACCCGGAGAGGAGGAGGTCGGTGTTGTCGTTCCTTGAGCCGCTGCAAACCTCCACGAGCTTGCTGAATTGCGTGAGGAGAGGGGCAGCGCTGGTGTACGTGAAGGCGGGAGAGGGAAGGAGAGATTCACAAGAGAGTGCGGCTAGGGTTATGTCACGTAGGAGAAGAAGATGGGAGATAGAAGTCTCAACGGGCCAAGCTAGCCTACTCGGAACGGACCCGGATGGTAAGTTCTCATGGGCTGAAACTCAGCTTCATAATGGGCCCGGAAGGCATGCTTTGATGGGCCTGGATGGGTCCATTTAAAGACTAAAGAAGATGGATAAATAAGGAGTAGTTTGGTTGACTCGGAAATAATCGGAGATTAAATTTCTAGATTTTACACGAATGATATCACTACAAACTCGTAATGGTCATACCGAGTCCAAAATGTCGTCTTATTCACATCCTACTCTCTCACCCTCAGTTGAGCGCAAGTCGATCCTCGAGAAGACAGCCGCTCCCTGAAGTAGATCCAACAAGTCGTCAATGCGGGACAAAGGATACTTGTTCTTGATGGTCACCTTGTTCAGCTCTCTTGTAGTGGATACACAATCTCAACATTTTGTCCTTCTTCCGCACAAAGAGGGCTGGTGCACCCCACGGGGATACGATAGGGCGTATGAAGCCCTTCTCAACCAACTCCTCGAGTTGCTTCTTCAGCTCTAACAACTCGATAGGCTCCATACAATACGGGGCCTTCTAGATCGATCTCGTCCCCGGCTCCAACTCTATGCCGAAGTCCACGCTCCTCCGAGGCGGTAAACTGGATGGCTCGTCAAACACGTCCAGAAACCCGCAAATCACGGGGATATCCTCTGACGTTGGATTGTCGCCCTCCTTCATGTCATAACACCAAAAGGCCTCGCAACCCTGTGCGATCTGTCTCGTTGCTCGGACTGCGCTAATAACCATGCCCGTCTTTCAAAGTTCCCAACCTTGGAAATCTCTATCTGACCCGACTCGATAGAGACCATCTACATCTAGCACAGCACGATGTCTATCCGTCCAATCCATACACAAAATGAATTCCTCATGCACCAGCGGCATGACAAATAAGTCCACTAACAAATCACGGTTTCCTAAATATATAGGACAACCATGTACCTCTCGGGTACCTCTCACCTGACCCCCCATCAGGTAACCCTATAACAAAGAGTCTCCCTTCAATCGTATCTAAGGTCGGTCTATCAACACATACATCAGAAATAAAGGAGTGCGTAGCACCCGTATCAAACAAGACTCTAACAGGCAAACCATTAACAAGAATGGTACCTGTAACAACTAGCGTCGGTGGCTTCAT
The DNA here is from genome assembly GCA_033239045.1 of Fagopyrum esculentum. Classification (NCBI taxonomy): domain Eukaryota; kingdom Viridiplantae; phylum Streptophyta; class Magnoliopsida; order Caryophyllales; family Polygonaceae; genus Fagopyrum; species Fagopyrum esculentum. Next base: position 100,136,082 of record BSUD01000007.1, on the reverse strand, counting down.
TGTATTTCACAGCTCAAAACTCAAACCTATGCTCTTCAGGTATCACTGGGGTCGTCACCACGGTCTCTGCCTCTACTCTAGTTATACCGGCAGGAGAAGAGTCCTATTGAGGAGAAATATTGCCTTGCCGGCAAAAGGGATCCAAATGACCTAGCCTGCAACACGTAAAGCAAGCTATTGGTGCCAACGGAAACTTAGGGCGTAAATATTTGGGATCACCGCAGTTGAAACACAATCGTCCCGTCCTCGTAACCTACGCGACCAAGGGATCACTCGGTCTTCTTCCTTCACCTCCTGCAACCCTGGCATGGGAGGAATTTTGTTGACGTAGTGCCTTGCCTTGTCGGCAAAATATCATACCTTACCACATATAAAGCACATCACTAAAGATATCGTACACTCCGGTCGTCTATGTCAAGGTTTCCCACAGTTGTAACAGTGTGTAATTCCACTAGAAGTCCATGTGGAAAAGGGACCACTCGTGCGTCCTTGTCTCAGACTCTGTCCAACACCTAAAGTATTTGCTTCATCACTCACTAGTTTGGTCCGTTGTTTCTTCCTTGATCCGGAGGCCTCAGTTGGTCTAGTAGATGTTGGTAAATCTGGGGTATGTCTACCCGCTCTTCCAGCCTCCTCTACTTGACGTATATACTCATGAAACTCGGTTCCACTCATCGAAACATAGTCGGTCTCCTCAAGTCTATCCTCCGTTATTAGTGGATCAGCGATGGGAACTTGTCTCTGGCCTATGACTACCGGAGGAAGAGGCGGTCTACCTCTACCCCGTCCTAATGCAGATGTCGCTCCAAAAGGGCTTATGGCTTCCTGTACACTTTATCCCAAATCATCTGTACAAATTTCAAAACCAAAAATACTTTTCAAAAATAAGACCCTTTCAGGTTCTGTTTATATATCTATTCGGCCTTTATCGCACATTGCAAGTGCCATTGTTGTCAACCTAAGGCTTTGATACCAACTTTGTAACACCCCGAATCCATTGGACTCGGAGCGCTACGGGCTAGGATCTCACAATTGATCCTGGATAGTGCAAATCTATACTAAGAAGACTAAGGTGAAATCAAATTATTGTCAACCTAAGTGCCATTGTACCACCCCGTAGTGTACGGATCGTTTTGTAGAAAGGAAAGTATTCCGAGGTCAAACACAAAGACTAAGGTGAAATCAAATTATTCAAGTGATCATGGATAGTGCAAATCTATACTAAGAAGAGAGAAAGAAATAAAGAAATGAAAATCACAATATTTTTTATTGGGTTTTGTGGTTACCAAACAAAGATCAAAAGCATGCAAAACTATCAAGCAAACAACACACAAACACGAGATATGTGATCAAAGTAAGATAAGCGGATTCTAAAGATCAAGATTTCTGGTTATGGCATTGGACTCAAGCATCTAAACATCTAGGGGAAAGTTGCGGTTGTTGGGAAAGGGTGTTTCTCCTATAGGAACAATTATCGTGTAAGTCTCATGTTCAACTAGTCCCGCACTAAGGTCCTATTACCGGGTAAGTCTCAAGGAGCCTAAGGTTGGGAATTGATAGGTAATGGAATCACTATCATTTAGGATAGTTTTTAGAGTCTTTTTATTGCATTAGGGTCGGTTTATGCTAATAACTCCTTGGTCCAGAAGAAGAAGACTAAAAGAAGATAAAGAAGGAGTTATAAGCACTTAGGAGTGAAGATCATTCACGAAAAGCTTCTGTTGCCTCACCGCCCCTGTGGAGCAGTGTCACCGCCCCTACGGGTGACACCATACTCCAGAGCGCAACCTACGCCAGGAACAAAGACTGTCACCGCACCTGCATCAACCCTTGGCACCCCTGCGGTGACTTGCCCTGAGAAGCGAAGACCAGCGCCCCTGCGCCTCTGCCTGCGTCTTTGCCTGCGCCTCAACTTGGGAGCTGGAAGATGAAGAAGTCAGTGTCACCGCCCCCGCGTTGACACTGGGACGCCCCTACGGCTCAGGATCTGAAGCGACAGAAAGTTGAAGAGTCGGACGTTTGAAGACCATTAAATATCCACCCCTGCGGAAGTGCTAGGCCGCCCCTGCGGCTACGAAGAAGATCAAACATTTTCGCCTGATCCGCCCTTGCGGATCTGAAGGCCGCCCCTGCAGTTCAGCGACATAGGCTTTACTCCGGCTGTTTACACCACCTTATGCTTTGGGCTGGTCATTTACTCCTATTTAGTTCCATTTGTAGTATAAATAGACCTAGGTTTGATTGCTAGAGGTATCGAATTAGAATCCACTTTTTCCATTGAAAATTATCTTGCTACCTTTGTAATGAGTTGCTAACTCCCTTGCTACATTGGGTTGGTTTGAAGCTGCATTGTTACTTTGGTTGTAAGTTCTTTCTAATATAAGTTTTCATTCAGTAATACTTTGCGTTTCCTTGATCTTCATTGTCTAATTGCATGTTTTACTATCACTTGAGATTGATCACCTTAGGTTCTAAAGTGCATGCAAAGAACTAGGATTAATAGATTCCGGGTTCGGGTCTTTAATCTAGTAGTAAACTTTAAGTAATAACGGGTTGTAATTGACTAAAGGAAAGGAACACAAATATAAAGATAAGTTTAACGGTTTTAATCTTTTCTTTATATCCCTTAGTCTTTGTTTGAAAGCTAACTTGTTAATTGTTCTTGTAGGTTTACGGAACACTAACCTGTTAAGTTGTGTTGATGCTGGTTGGCTCAACACATATATATGATCGAGACGGGAGATTACTTGAAAACTTGTAAAAAGGAACACACAAAAGTAGCAGTCGCATGCTAAGAATCAACCTAGGGTAGATTCACCCATTATTGTCTTACTCGTTGTCTTACTTTCTTTCATAAGTTTTGTGTGCATAAATTCACTCAAACCCCCCCCCCCTTTTTGTCACTTGAATCAATAATTGTTTTTAATAGGAATAATAAAACCTCCTTGGGTTCGACCCTTACTTAACCACTATACTCGTTTTAGTGCGAAGTCGGGATTGTATTCTGATAAGATAAAAATGACCATAGATAAAGGTCTTGTCAAATTTTGGCGCCGTTGCCGGGGAGTTTGGTTATTTTCATTTTATTGTTATTGATTATTGGTTTGAACCATTTATATGGTTCAAACCCGTGCTACTAACTCCGGCTTTGCTTCCTTTGATCCAAAAATTGAGAGGACGCACATCCGGCAACATAGACAACAACAACTCCAACAAGAAATGGCTGATCGTAATCTTCGTCAACTCACTCATCCCACTTTGGCTCAAAACCCTCTTGCGGTTACTAGACCGGCATTAGGGGAAGGAATCAACTTTGAGGTCAAGCCGGGTCTCATTCACTTGCTTCCATCTTTCCATGGGCTAAGTGGTGAAGACCCCATCAAACACCTTGGGAAGTTTCATACCGTGTGTATGAGCATGAAGCCGGCCAACATTACCGAAGAGCAAATCAAGATGAGGGCATTTGGCTTCACACTCAAAGATGCAGCGGATGATTGGTATTACCACCTTCCATTCGGGAGTATCGACACTTGGGAGAACCTCCACAAGGCGTTTTTGGAGAAATATTTCTCAGCCAAGAAGGCAAATAGCTCGAAGAAAGCTATAAGCAGCATCGAGCAAGAGGCGGATGAAACTCTCTATGAGTACTTTGAAAGATTCGCACGCCTCCAATCAACTTGTCCCTTCCATGGATATTCGACTCAAGATCTAGTCTTGTACTTGTACAATGGCTTGCTAGACAATGAAAGGAAGATCGTCGATGCGGCTTGTGGAGGTAACATTCTTAACTCTACCCCTGACCTTGCTTTGGAAAAGATACAGGAACTAGCTGAAGGGACCCGGAACTTTGGAAGGACTCCTTCCAAGAGAGGTGTTCATGCTGTGAATTCCTGGAAGAATGAGATGTCCACTGAGCTTGCGGAACTGAAGGAAATGGTGAAGAGATTAACACTTATGGGAACCCCACAGTAGCTGAAGGCATGTGGAGTGTGTGCTGACCCATACCATCCGACGGACATGTGTCCCCAAGTCCAAGATGACGATGCTGAGGTGAATGCAATGGGTTATGGCCAGCCACAGCAGCAAAGGCCTAGGAACGATCCCTATGCACAAGACTTCATGCTCAACTGGCGTGATCAACAGAACTTTCATTGGAGGGATCAACAAAACCAACAACAACAGCCCCGACAAGGTAAGTATCAAACAACTGAAGATATGTTGCAGGTTTTGACTAAACATTTTGCTACTCGTGTCCAAACAACAGATTCCAACATCAAGAACGTTGAAAACCAGGTTGGGCAAATGGCGGAAGCCATAACCAGGATTGAAACTAGGTCCTCCGGAAGATTACCTTCACAGACGGTTATAAACCCCAAGGTGAAGCTGGAGGAGGGTCAATCAGAGAGGTAGAGTCCTTGCGTTGAGCCAACGACGTAAAACAAAGGCGTTGCTCGGAAGGCAACCCGAAGGAATAAGAAGAGGAGCCTCTGTCAAGAAAACTGCCCCTGCGGCTCAGTGTCCCCGCCCGCGCGGTGACACACATGGCCAGCACCACCCCCGACGCTGAGTCTAACGTCTGCATCATATTGGTCACCGCCCCACGGTGACTCCCTTAAACCCCTACGGTGGCCAACCTTGACACACATTCTCAGCGCCGGCGGCGCTGAGTCTAAGTGCCCCCTCTTCCTTGTCACCGCCCCCGCGGTGACAAGCCCACGCCCCTGCGGTTTTATCAAGGAAAGAAAAAAAATACACTTCCCAAAAATAAACTAAAATTACCCACTTCTCCTCTCTCTCCACTCACTCTTCGAACCCTACACCCCCTCTATCTCCCACGCCCCTGCGCCCTCAGTAAGCTCTCCCACGCCACCTAGTGCAACCCCCCCGGCCACCTCTGGCGACCTAGCCAAAACCCGCCCCCTACGACACCTGCCCTCGCTACCACCAAACACCTCCCTCATCCTCCCAAAATTCTAACCCTACAACACCCTTGCCCCTCACACTCTCTTCCCTCCACCGCTCTTCACTGCCGGCAACATCCCCACCAACAAGAAGCCGCCAAAACGCCCCTCAGTACCGCCGCCTTCGCAGCTATCAGAAATCGCCCTCTGCACTTCTCCCACCCCTGCGCCTGCAAGCTTCCGCCCCTGCGCCTCGCCGCCCCTGCGCCTCGCCGCCCCTGCGCATCCTTCAGCCGCCCCTGCAGAAATAGCAACAGAAGTTTCGTTTCTTAATCCAGTTTCTGAACTTTCTAATTCCCTTACTTGCTTAATTGAAAGAAATGGAAAAACAAAAGAAATACAAGTTGTCAAAGGCTGAGAAGGAGCGGTATAGGATTGTGCAAGATCGGGTTGTGTATGCAACTCGGTTTTTGCACATTCCTACTTTGGAAAAATTAGGCATGTTGGAGAGCATGCAGGCATTCCTCAACAATGCTGGACTCGACGATTTTCTGGACTTGAATGCTCCAACATACCCCGAGCTCAGCCGCCAATTCATCGTCACATTCACCATGGAGAAGGAGGACCATATTTGTGTTGGACTTTCATTTAAGTTCAACAAGAGAAAGTATACATTGGACTACACCCAACTGCAAGAGGCATTCGGGGTGACTATTTGTGCCTCCGACGACTAGCAGGAACCCGTCCCGACACCCGACTTATGTGAGTTTTGGCAGGCCGCCACCAGATCCGAGTTTCATGTAGGGGGTGAATATTCCAACAAACTCACTCACCCCTGTTTGAGGCTCATCTCCAAGATCTTCATTAGTGTCTTCTGTGGACACAAGGAGGAGAACAAGGTCGCTCTCAAGGACCTTCCACTGTTGTACGACTGCCTCCCCACGAATGACAAGATACCAGATTGGCCATACCTCTTCCTTACCTCTTTGAAGCGGATTAGGAAGAATGAGCCACGAGACATTGTGGGAGGTGGGGTGATCTCCTTGATCGTTGCACAGGTGATGGACCTCTCGGACTTGGAGGATGGGTTAGAGGCTCCACTATACAAGGAAGGGATGTTGAGGAGGTGTAGGCTCCTCAGGAGAGATAGGGAGAACCTCTTTTGGCTCTCATTGGCAGATGGGAGTCACATCACATACCTCCCCCGGCCACTTCCACTTGGAGATGAGCTCTCCGAGCTATACATACCAGCTGGCCCCTTTGTTCCAAGACGGCCTCAGGGGAACATTGTTGAGAGATATACTGCGGGCTCCAGCCGGGCTCCTGTTGCTGACCACGTGCCCATACCGGATAATGAGGAGATGCCTACTATAGCACCGGACTACAGTCCAGCCATGGAGAGCCTTCAGGCTCAAATGGCAGCCTTGACTACCCAGCATCAGGCATGGCAGACCGAGTACCAGCGTTCCATGCTTCAGCAGCAACAGGCGTGGCGGTCCAGCTTCGCTTCCTCTATGACCACCCATTTTGACCGCCGGCAGGATGCTTGGCAGGCGGTTCATCAACAGCAGCTAGAGGCTCAGCAGCTGGCTTGGCAAGCCAGTTTTGAGACTTCATTTGGGCAGAGGATGGACGCTCAGGAGGATCATATCGACACGCTCTACCGCCGGCAGGAGCACTTCTTCAGCCACTTCCCGTACCCACCAGAGGAGGGTCCGGATGGTCCAGCCGGGCCATCCCACTAGTGGTATCATCATGTCTCCCTTTCCCACATTTTTCTTTGCTTCATTTTCCACTTTGAGGACAAAGTGTACTTTAAGTATGGGGGAGGGACGTATCATTGCATGTATAGTTTTTTTTTAGTATGTTTGCATTGAGTCTTTTGAGTTGTAATTCAGTTTGAAATTCAGTAAAAAAAAAAGAAAAAGAAGAAAAATCCAAAGAAAATGAAAAAAGGCATGAAAATCCTTGGATAAACCGAAAACCCGAAAGGGCGGTTTAGGAAAAAAGATGGTAGTCCGACCAACCTTAGGTTGGTGCAAAATTGGACTTGAGGGATGTGAGTTCCAAGTGAGATCATCAAAGAAAAAGAAGAAGAGTGGCAAGGTGAAAACCCGAAAGGGCACATTGGCAAAATGAGCGGCACCGAGTGTAGGTTCCATTTCCGGCGTTTGGTGACATAAGAAGGGGAGTCATAAGGAGGTTGTCCGGGTAGGTCACTCTTGGAGCAATAAGGATGGTAGTTTTCTCACCTTTTTTCTCACATTTCCTCTCTTTTCCTTCTTTCTTTCTTGGCTTTTCTTTTGTTTTCATTGTCTATTCTGCTTGCCCATGCTTCCTGAGGCCTTTGAGTTTACAAATTGCTGCCATTTGTTTTAATTGGGACGAGTAAAAGGTCTAAGTATGGGGGAGTTTGGTAGGTGATGGAATCACTATCATTTAGGATAGTTTTTAGAGTCTTTTCATTGCATTAGGGTCGGTTTATGCTACTAACTCCTTGGTCCAGAAGAAGAAGACTAAAAGAAGATAAAGAAGAAGTTATAAGCACTTAGGAGTGAAGATCATTCACGAAGCAAAGGTTTTGTTGCCTCACCGCCCCCGCGGAGCAGTGTCACCGCCCCTGCGGGTGACACCATACTCCGGCGCGCAGCCTGTGCCTTCACCAGCGCCAGGAACAAAGACTGTCACCGCACCTGCGTCAACCCTTGGCGCCCCTGCGGTGACTTGCCCTGAAGAAGCGAAGACCAGCGCCCCTGCGCCTCTGCCTGCGCCTCAACCTGGGAGCTGGAAGATGAAGAGTCAGTGTCACCGCCCCCGCGTTGACACTGGGACGCCCCTGCGGCTCAGCATTTGAAGCGACAAAAAGTTGAAGAGTCAAACGTTTGAAGACCATTAAATATCCACCCCTGCGGAAGTGCTAGGCCACCTCTGCGGCTATGAAGAAGATCAAACATTTTCGCCTGATCCGCCCCTGCGGATCTGAAGGCCGCCCTTGCAGTTCAGCGACATAGGCTTTACTCCGGCTGTTTACACCACCTTATGCTTTGGGCTGGTCATTTACTCCTATGTAGTGCCATTTGTAGTATAAATAGACCTATGTTTGATTGCTAGAGGTATCGAATTAGAATCCACTTTTTCCATTTAAAATTATCTTGCTACCTTTGTAATGAGGTGTTAACTCCCTTGCTACATTGGGTTGGTTTGAAGCTGCATTGTTACTTTGGTTGCAAGTTCTTTCTGATATAAGTTTTCATTCAGTAATACTTTGTGTTTCTCTGATCTTCGTTGTCTAATTGCATGTTTTACTATCACTTGAGATTGATCACCTTAGGTTCTAAAGTGCATGCAAAGAACTAGGATTAATAGATTTCGGGTTCGGGTTTTTAATCTAGTAGTAAACTTTAAGTAATAACGGGTTGTAATTGCTTAAAGGAAAGGAACACAAATATAAAGATAAGTTTAACGGTTTTAATCTTTTCTTTATATCCCTTAGTCTTTGTTTGAAAGCTAACGGGTTGGAATTCTACACAAACCGGGCCACTGCCTAAAGGTCAAACCCCTCCTTACCGGGTAAGTCTCGGAAAAGGTAAGTCTTAAGCAACAATCCTATCACACTCAATCCAATAGCGGCTTGTGAGGCTCACTACTACCTAGAGTTCATCATCTTCTATACCTAGGAGCAAAAATCACCGGGCAAGTCTCATTCCTCAAATAGTTTGCTAACATTAGGTCACCCTAAGCTATATTATGCTCAACAAATAGTAGGATTTCAACAATCTAACATCCTAGCATGCACATTCATCAATTAAAGAGCAACAGAATGAAAAATCGGGTGGATCATATGCAAACATCGGCCGATTTACTCTAAGAACATGTTGATTTTTCACTTCTGGGTTGGGTTTCGGGCATAAAAATCATCCTAAACTAACATGAAAGTACATTCTATCATCATCCAAGTCATAACCATCAATCCATCACCCTAGAATCACAACTACTTAGCCAACAACATGCATTTCAAGATGTAAAATCATCATACAAGCATTCGTACAATCAATAGCAAGAAGATGAAGTAGAAGCAAAGAAAGCAATGAAACTTAGCTAGACTTGAGTTCAAACAAGTCTTACAATACTTCAAATGTAGCTCCAAGTCAGTCCTTACAACACTTCCAAAAGCTTCTCACTCAAAACCTCTCAAAACTTACTTCAAATCTCTTAATCTTACTTGAAGTTTAATCTAAGCTAATGTCTCCCAAGAACACCCACAAAGGGGGTAGGAGAGAGCTTGGGGGAACTTGCCAACCTCTTTTCAAGTCTTCAAAAGCCTCTTATATAGTTGGTCTCCCTCTGCAAAAGTCACAGGCTGCACATCCAAAGCCACACTCAACCAAAGCAAAACAAAGGTCGGGCAAGGAGGATGAGAGACAAGTGTCAATGTTGTCAAGGGCCAAAAATCGACCCATTTGTGAAGGAAATCGACCGATTTTCCTGAGTCATAGGTCAATTTTCTTCCTCTGGAGCTTGTTATGATCATCTAGTCATGAGTTGGTGCAAATCTTGCACCAACAAGGGTACTTATGTTCTTCTTTGCTTCAAGTATGCTCCTTAAAAGCATCGGATATGAACCGCCATGAGGCTTGATCCTCGAATATATCGATTAACGTTCAAAAGATCCCCGAAGTACCTACAAAACCGACAAAAGCTCGTGTAGACGTCTTTTCTACTAATATGACTCGATTAAGTATAAATGTCATTAACTAATGTCAAATCGTGCATAAATGAAGGGAAAAACTTCTTAAATGAATGCTTAAACTAGTGTCATAAATCATGTCATCAAATACCCTATACTTGCGACTTGCTTGTCCCCAAGCAAGGTTCAAACCTAAGCTACAAGATGGCATTTGTTATCAATGCGGAAAAACCGAAAACTTTTGTGTAAATGTGCTTCTAGTCATAGACACCTTCATAGGGATGTTTCATGGCAAAGGATGAGCAAATGTGTAAGAGAACAAAGGCACGGAAAGACAATTACACTTAACTTGAAATCATATACGCAAAATAAATCGAGTATGCCTAGATGATCATGAAGATATCAAATCTAAATCACTAAGTCAAAACACATGTGCATAGAGGTCTTAAGGAATTAGGAAAGAATAGGCCAAGAAACGTGTCAAAGGTGGGAATTTTAGGTCATGTGATGCTAATCTGGGAAAAGAACTAACTCACAACTTCATTTTTGTTCAGCAACAACCATAAGTGTATATTTTTCTCCATCTTTTTCTTTTCTTTATTTTCTTTTTCTTTCATTTTCATTCACTTTTTGAGACAATGGCATAGGTGTACAAAAGCGTAACATTGGTTATTAGCGGACCTCGGAATTTTTCCGAGGTGCCTCGCACCGGGCACACATACCAAGGCTCGTTAGGACTATCGGTTAATCCGACTTTGGCAAGACACAAATACCCGATTATGTGAATGGTGTCGAGTTACTCGTCCTCATAAGAAACGTCCCCAAAACTTTTTTTTCTACACTTTCATAACACATATCAACAACTTCATCCACAACATTCATTCATCAACATCATCACCCCACACTTGTTTTTCACACACTCAACACACTAGCATCCTCCTAATTCCCGGATGGGTCGAAAGAGGTAATATTTTTGATCAAGTGAGGTGCTTCAAACAACATGATCAAGATGAGAAGAATAAAGAAATGAATTGCCTTAATCATTCCTAGATGATGTGTAAGTACTAGCACGCAATTTTGATAATCAATTCTCATTCCAGCCTAGACAACAATCTTCATCACAATTCATACATGGGATTCAATAGAAGTATTCAAGTCCACATATGCATAAATTCATTCAACACACAAAGGTCATCCATAGCCAATCCACAAAACAAAAATCATCATTAGGGTCATATCAATCTTAGAAGCACAAAAATTTTAAAAATTTCCGATTTTTTTGGAATTTTGAGATATATATGTACAATGCAAAACATGAATAGAAACGTGTGATAATAATATGAAACTATCCTAGATGCGATCATGCTAATGATTATGAAAACTCCATCCCATACTTAAAACCACATTGTTCCAATGTGAGAGTTAAACAAAGAGTGAAAGAAGATCTCACAATGTAAAAATGATAGTGTTTTTGGTATTCCGGTTCACTCATGTGGAGTGGTGGTGGATGATCAATCAATCATGGTAGAGAGCTCTTGGTGTTCATTCCGGCGTCGGGACCCATGCCAAGGTGTATGCGAGATGGGAGCTCTTCCATCCATCAAAGGCACCTCAAGTTGTTCAAGTCTCACGTCCGCTCCACCCACGGTTGATACTGGATCATCATCGTCATCTTGCTTGATTTCTTTGTTAACTAGACTCTAGCACACAAAAACAAAACACACAAATAACTAAAACAAACACAAAAGAAAAAACGAAAAAGAAAAGAGAAAGGAGATCATCTTGGGTTGCCTCCCATGAAGCGCTTCTTTAAGGTCTTTAGCTATACCAAACTCCAAAGATGCCTCAATTCACCATAAATATCTTGGTTTGCTTGATGAATCCATGCAACCATCTCTTTTCGGCATCTCTAATGATAAGTATGGGCTATTTAATTCTCAAATAGACTTTGAGCTCTAGCTTCACCGGCAAGTGGTAGATCTCATCATGGCAGAGCTTATAAGGAATGTTACCAATTGGATCCTTGAAGTTTGCTCCATGTGAAGTGTCTTCATGACCGCCTCCATGATGATGGTGTGGGGTTGCAACCATGTGACCCACCCAATACTTAGACAAATAGTACCCAATGGTCTTACGGATGAAGTGTCTGCCTCCTTTATTCATTGTGATCTAAGGAAATTCGACTATTGGAAAGGTAGCTCGGTTGAAGTGCTTCACAGCCATCTTGGATCCATCATCTCTAACCGGGAGGAGTCTTATGTCATCCTTGGGAGGCTCCTTCGGAAGGGACCTCTAGCTTTTGGGCGCACCCCAAGCAAGAGAGAAAGGATCGAAAGGGGTTTAAGTGGACTATGGGCTCTCTCCACATAAAATCAACCAGAAAAATCGACCCATAGATGAAGAAAATCGGTCGATTTTACTATGTAGGGGTCGATTTTTGCTTCTGCAGTGCAAATCTCGGATTAAATACATGAAATTTCAGCCGAATTTTGCCCAAATAGGTCAATTTTTCTTGTGTCTTCTTCCTCCTTTGTGAGCTCTTCAAGAGTGGTTCCGAGATTAATGGAAAGGATGCTTAGTGGTGAGGGTTCTTCATTGCACTCCTCCAAGGGTGAAGGAGGTGGTGGAGGTACATCTTGAAGGAGGGTAGGCATCCCTTGCATAAGAGCATGCCTAATCTCCTCAATCTCCCTCCTCGTTTGTTCTTCTCTCTCAAAACCAATCTTCTTTCATCCTAAAAGGTCAAATACCTTGGCCTCACTTGCTCCCAAGCATCATTCAACTCTTCTTCAAGATCTCTATTGGTTATGGTTGAATCGGGCAATTCTTGGATCTCCTCTTGGTGCACCTCTTCTTGTTAAAACACTTCCGCTTCAAGCTCCACTTGGGCCCTTGAAATGGAAGTGGCCGTGCTCTCTAAATCCTCCAACTTCCATAACACTTGCTCAAACATCGTCTCTAATCGGTCTTCGTGAGGTTGTTAGGGAGGTTCCGCATGAGGTAAAGTACTCCCGTAAGCTTGATCAAGGAACTCATGATAGGCATTAAATTCCTCCCAATACACAAACTCATCGTGGAGAGGTCCTAGATCTTGGCTTGCCATCCATCCTTCATACTCCATGTCGTCAAGGTCATCTTGGAGGTACAATCCGTCCAAGGAAAACATGAAAATGCAAAGACAAAAACAAGGAAGATCGAAAGTAACAAGAAAGATTCACACTAAAAACAATCAAACACAAATGATTTAATCTAGACCTAGTCCCCGGCAACGGTGCCAAAAACTTGTTCGCACTAGATAGTAGCACAATAAGCTTTACAATTTATAACTCGATCTAAAATCCTAAACTACCCAGCGAAACCCGCAGTGTACGGATCATTTCGTATAAATGAAAGTATTCCGAGGTCGAACACAAAACTAGGGTGAAATTAAATCATTCAAGTGATCATGGATAGTGCAAATCTATACTAAGAAGAGAGAAAGAAATAAAGAAATGAAAATCACAATATTTTTGGTTGGGTTTTGTGGTTATCAAACACAGATCAAAAGCATGCAAAGTTATCAAGCAAACAACACACAAACACAAGATAGGTGATCAAAGTAAGATAAGCGGATTCTAGAGATCAAGATTTCCGGTTATGGCATTGGACTCAAGCATCTAAACATCTAGGAAAAAGTTGCGGTTGTTAGGAAAGGGTGTTTCTCCTATGGGGATAATTACCGGGTAAGTCTCATGTTCCACTAGTCCCGCAGCAAGGCTCTATTACCGGGTAAGTCTCAAGGAGCCTAAGGTTGACAATTCTACACAAACCAGGCCACTACCTAAGGGTAAAACCCCTCCTTACCGGGTAAGTCTGGGAAAAGGTAAGTCTTAAGCAACAATCCTAGCACACTCAATCAAATAGCGGCTTGTGAGGCTCACTACTACCAAGAGTTCTTTCATCTTCTATACCTAAGAGCGAAAATCACCGGGTAAGTCTCATTCCTCAATTAGTTTGCTAACATTAGGTTACTCTAAGCTAGATTATGCTAAACAAACAGTAGGATTTCAACAATCTAACATCCTAACATGCAGATTCATCAATTAAAGAGCAACATAAGGAAAATTTGGGTGAATCATATGCAAAAATTGGCCTATTTACTCTAAGAACAGGTCGATTTATCACTTCTGGGTTAGGTTTCGGGCATAAAAATCATCCTAAACTAACATGAAATTTCATTCTATAATCATCCAAGCCATAACCATCAACCCATCACCCTAGAATCACAACTACTTTGCCAACAACATGCATTTCAAGATCTAAAATCATCATACAAGCATTCATACAATCCATAGCAAGAAGATGAAGTAGAAGCAAAGAAAGCAATGAAACTTAGCTGGATTTCAGTTCAAACAAGTCTTACAATAATCCAAATGTAGCTCCAAGTCAGTCCTTACAACACTTCCAAAAGCTTCTCACTCAAAACCTCTCAAATTGTACTTCAAATCTCTCAATCTTACTCTAAGTTTAATCTAATCTAATGTCTCCCAAGAACACCCACAAAGGGGCTAAGAGAGAGCTTGGGGGAATTTGCCAACCTCTTTTCAAGTCTTCAAAAGCCTCTTATATAGTGGATCTCCCTCTATAAAAGTCACAGACTATACATCCAAAGCCACACTCAACCAGAGAAAAGCAAAGGTCGGGAAAGGAGGGTGAGAGACAAGTGTCAATGATGTCTGTGGCAAAAAAATTGACCTAGTTGTGAAGGAAATCGACCAATTTTCAAGAGTCATCGGCCGATTTTCTTCCTCTGGAGCTTGTTATGATCATCTAGTCATGAATTGGTGCAAGGCTTGCACCAACAAGGGTTCTTGTGTTCTTCTTTTCTCCAAGTATGCTCCTTCAAAGCATCGGATATGAACCGCCATTAGACTTCATCCTCGAATGTATCGATTAATGTCCAAAAGATCCCCGAAATACCTACAAAATCGACAAAAGCTCGTGTAAACATCTTTTCTAGCAATATGGCTCGATTAAGCATAAATGTCATGAACTAACGCCAAATCATGCATGAATGAAGGGAACAACTACCTAAATGAATGCCTAAACTAGTGTCATAAATCATGTCATCACTCATCATACACGTCACTAGCCTAGCATCACTCTCAAGCTAAAGCCATAAGGAAAGGAAGGATACATACCACAATTGGTATGTCCTGGACAAACGCAGCTGCGGAAGTAATAATGCGCAAGAGCGGTGACGCCGTAGGGGTGGTGGCTCTCAGCCTTAGGGGTGGTGACACTGCTTCTGCCGTGGGGCGGCGTTGTTAAGGTGCGGGGGCAGTCAAACAGCAGAGGGGAGATTCTCTGATTCTCTTCTATCTCTCCCTCGATGTCTTCTTCTTCAAAGGTGCCAAAGGAAACCCAACACACATATACATACATATTCTCATCATCAATTGTCCAGGAAACGTACACAAGATCAAGCTTGTGGGAATTCATCACTAGGGAAGAAGAAGGAAAAAGAAAGAGGAAGAAAGAAAGGAAGCCTGCCTCTACAAACTCAGGACAAGAGAGCACTCTCATAGTTGTTCAACCACAGCAACAACACATCTCAACCACAACACAACATCATCCTTAACATCATAATCATCAAAACTCTTCTAAAGTTTAACTCTTGAAGATGATCAAAAAAGAACCAAGGAAAGAAGAAGAACGTGGGGAAGATGGAGCTGGGAGAAGAAGATGGGGGGAAACCCTCATCTGAAGGTGAGAAGGGAAGCTTATAAAGGAAGCAAACGAAAAATAAACGGTCAAAGAAGACGGCGCCCGACATCAAAACCGCGGGGGCGGGTCCTCAGTGTCGCGGGGGCGGCGCCACACCTGCGGCTAGACCGAGGTGGTCGCGGAATCACTAAAAAACTAAGGCTCTTACAGGAAAAGGGGATAAAAATCATTGAAAACACTAATGGGAATGACAAATCCTGGACAGGGAATAACAAGACAAATTAGACGCAAACAAGGCCATCATGAGAAAATAAAAGTCTAAATAGGGTAAGCGTGGACCATGTGCAGGTTGGGTATGGAAGTGCCAATAATCTAGGCACGAGCAAGATAATATCCGGTGATACTTCAACAGTGACCATGGACATGGCAAGAGCTTTGTTGCTCAATATATCAAAATCACTAACCCGTATAACCCTCCCAAGAAACAAATGGTTGGGCATGACTTTTTGGCGAGGTGTTGCTCCCATTCAATGAAGAATTTGACAACGTTCTCATTTGTGTGTTAGGTTCTGGGGTAGGATTTTGTACATTGGCGTGTTGCTATATTTGGAGTTTGGGTTATGCTTCCATTATGGGTTGTAAGTGCTGGCTAAGGTCGAATCGCTATTGTAGATTGCGATTTGGGTCCTTGTAGTATTCCCTCATGTAGAGGTTTTCTTCCTCTAGTTGGCCTTTATGAGGTATACTAGTTGGGACAGAGCAGAGTTGAGCTTCATGGTCATCCCGGCCATGTAGTTGACGACAGGAGGTATTATCAAGGTCTGGTGTGGATTTAGTGGAGGTTGAGGTATTAAGGACCCTTACGGATGTATATTTGGGATTAGATAATTTATTGGCATGGCCACTCAAACAATCAACGGACTCACATGCATCATCGATGGTCATTTCTATAAGTTTAGTTTGCCATCACTCATCAGTATAATTATCAATCATATATCGGGTGGGGTTGTAAATTGCTTGATAGAAAGATGTTCGTGTGGGGTTGTAAATTGAAGAACCATGTCCTTGAATATTTCCTAAGCATCATAAATTGTTTCACTAGTAGTCATCTTGAAACAAGTGATATTGGTACGAAGTTCAAATATCTTGCGTTGTGGGAAGAACTTGTTCATGAAGGCTTTGTGCAGTTGATCCCAAGTGGTGATAGAGTTTAGAAAGAGGGATCACTACCAATCAACGGCTTTTCCCGAAAGAGGGAATTTAAAAGTTGTAATTCTAATTATCTTAGGTGGCACGTTGTGGATTTTGACCATGCTTACTAATAAATGTCAAATGTAACACTTTTTAGGCTCTATAATCATGCATTTTCATGGCCATATAACTCGTCTATGCATCATTTTAATGTTGAAAGCTTCCCTTTCCATATTTCAGTGTGTGCTTTGGTTTATTTCGTGTTTCATACATTCAAGGATATTTATTGAGCATAATAGTATAAAAATACCAAAGTACAATTCAATCTTCCCTGGAGTCGGAGAATACATGGAAACATCAACATCGATTGAAGATTGAAGAAGCCAAGTGGAAATCATTAGAGTTGGATGCTTTTTTATGACGACATTTGATAGATTCCCAACTTCGTCCATTTTTCCTTTGACTTTGGACAATCATATGAACTTCAAAGTTGTAGATCTTCGAAACAGATTCAAAAGTAGTACTCATGGGTCACATAGTTCCAAGCAAAGAAGCGGAAAGTCAGTTTTACAAAACTTTTGAAAAGCTGTCAAAACAACATTGCCAAACGGTCAGGCCTACGGTCAGCAAACAACCATATGACTGCCATTTGGCTGGGCATAGACTCCGAATCTCCCGCCTATATAAGCATACCTCAATCGTAGGGTTATATACGTTGATTCATCCCGAAAATGTTGATTCCTCCTGAATTCATTAGTCTTCTAATTCCTCCTTATTCTAGCTGTCAAGATAGTTGTTAGTTTGCTTGAAAGTTCGCGCTGTTCGAACCAAACAATTGTGAGTTTTTCTCTTTCTTGATTCAATATATTGCTTTTGCTTTATATTCTATCATGTCTGGCTAAAGTTCCTCTTAATTTGAGGATTTGATAATCCCTATAATTGTTTGATTTATTGTTTGCATGTATCTTTATGAATTGAAATTTTGTTTTTTCAAAGCATTTCATGTCTACATTTTAATTACATTCAAAAGAAGTGGTGTTTTTAATTAGTTTAGATAAGCAAGTAAAGGGCCAAAAACGAAGTTTGTTTTATTGGATTAATTGAAAAGAACTTGGTTTTGAGAGTACCGGTGTAACAAAGCTTCGAGGATATCTAATCATTGTAGAAATTTCCGGTCTTTTTACCTTTTTCAATTTAAAGGGCCACAAGCGAAGGTTTTTCTTGGTCTTTTCACGATTTCTAAATGCTTCATGGGCTTTTCTATACTCACCGAACCACTAGATTGAGAGCTACGTGAGTGGGAAAGTACGTTCTTGGTTTGTCTATGCATAAAGCTATTTTAGATGGTTACTTCCAATTATCATATATCAATGTCCAGGAAATATATATATATATATATATATATATATCAATATCTTAACTCATTATAGTGGGGGTTCCTATTTTTTATATCGTTTTCCTCCATTATTTGCATACAACAATCATTTCTTTCCCTTTATCATTGTTTCACCAAAAGATATTGTTTTTTCCCTTCCTTCTTTTACTTAACATAATTGTCTATTATTTACATCCAAAACAGATGTGGTTCTTGTGAATTTGATACCCGAATATACTACATGCGATCCTGTATCCTTGCGGGGAAGGTTAGTGTTACCATTTGGTAAAACTTTCACGCCGTTGCTACGGACTACAAATAGTTTTTGTTGTTTCTAATAGTCGGTTATTCTAGATTTGTTGTT
Organism: Fagopyrum esculentum; assembly: GCA_033239045.1. Lineage (NCBI taxonomy): Eukaryota > Viridiplantae > Streptophyta > Magnoliopsida > Caryophyllales > Polygonaceae > Fagopyrum > Fagopyrum esculentum. The sequence goes on along the minus strand of BSUD01000007.1, from coordinate 100,117,858 downwards.
ACTTTTGATCTTGTTTCCTTTTTATTTTTGTTCCACATGTTGGAACTAAAAAAATATGGACAGGCCTGATCAACCGCGCACACTAGAAGCAAGGATGAATCCTAAACAATCTGCTCCCACTCATGCTTGGATGCTTCCGCAAAACGAAGCAAAAGAATTTGCTGTGAGTGTTGAATTTATGGAGTTGATTCAGCAAAACACTTTCGGCGGCAAAGAAAATGAAAGTCCTTACAAACACTTGAGGCTTTTCGAAGATATAACAAATACCACCAAGTTTCGGAATGCGCCTGATGACGTCATAAGGATGCGAGCAATTGTATTCTCTCTTGCTGGAAAAGCTCGCTTATGGTTGTACAAGGAACCAACAAGTAAGTACACTATCTGGGAAGATTTTACAACTGAATTTCTAAGTGCTTTCTTTTCTATAAAAGGACTCCAAAATGGCAAGAGGATCTTCTTTGCTTTAAATTTGGACGATGATGAAGATAGTAACGAAGCTTGGAAAATATTCACAAGGCTAATAAATATATGTCCACATCATGATAAGACTAGAGACATGGTATATGTTGCTAATCGTCACAAATTTCCTAAGTTGTCCAGCGAGGAAGCTTTAAACTACTTAGTTGAGATAACTTGACCTTGCTACAATTACACTGACTAGCTTGTGTCAATTGTGTGGAGAAGAAGGTCACAAAGTCCCTCAATGCCCCACTCTCACAAATGTCGAGCAATTTGGACTTTCATGTCAACTACAAAGTTGTAGAGGTTCTAATTACCTTCAAAAGTTGTACTCGTGAGTTTTCTAGTTCCAACCACAACACGTGAAATCTAATTGAAGTGTCGTCGTGCTGACAAGATGTTGATTTCATGGGCCAGGTCCATAAGGTCATTTGGCAATGCCTCAGTTCGATGCTCTTGGATGACCTGTCTTTGTCCTTTATTCCCTTTTGATTGGGTCGGGTTTGCATTCCATCTTCTTGGATATTTTTTTTTTTCTTTTAGTTTGCTCTTATATTATTAGAAGATAGGATCTAGTATATTCGATCTTATCTTGTGTAATACCCGGAAATTTAATTTCCGGTAAATTCTGAGTCAACACAAATCTTGTCATCTTATGTGAAGAGTTAATGTTCGCCCAAAAGTGTGTGCGTCAAAGTCTTAAATTTATAAAACTGAAATTAAAGCAAAGCGAAACCACAGTGTACGGATGGGCGTAGTAAAGCGAGAATTCCAAAGTATCGAACTCAGGGATTTGGGGGGAACAAATTCAGTTCGCAAAGTTGTCAAGCAATAAAATAGAAAGCTTTTGCAAATAATTAGGAAAACAACGATTCTAAAGATCTGGGTATCCAATTGTGCCGATTGATTCAAGTTATTCTAAAGATAAAAGGACAGAGTCGGGATTGCAAAGGTATATCTAAGGTAGCGAATTGTACGGTGAAATTCCAAAACCCATATGTCTCACCCAAAGGCTCTCTCTATAAAGGTTGTTGAAGCTGCAGTACAGAAAGGATCAGAGGATAAGAATTACTCTCAAATACCCATGCCCAAACCTAAGGGGATAAAGATAAGCCAAAACGGTTAAGGTTGTGACACTCGAAACCAAAGTAGATGATGTTGAGTCTCACTACTACCTAGAAAAGGTAAGCCAATGGTAGGTTAAGGCAAATTTTTAACTTTGGATCAAAGCAAAAGCAAGGGTCATACGACAGAGGAAACCACGGTCAGATCTTGAAGAACCACGGCCGTGAAACTCAAGAACAGGCCGTTGAAAAGGTCGATGATGAGGTTTCTCGCAACTCTCAGGGTCCAATCTATTTTGCTTCAATCTATCAACATCTATACCACAACTATCAACCCCTCACCTTAGAATCACTTAAGGGTTTTAGCCAAGATTCATCATAATTAAATCAATAATCAAATTTGAAAGGGAGAAAAGGTAAAACCTCGAAATCTCAATAATAAACTCAAAACAAATGTCAATTAAACGCAATAATCGCAAACCGCGTTCAATGGATGTACAATAAGGTAAGAATCTCTCACAAATATCAAGGAGCAAAGAAGAATGGCATGTCAATCCGCCTTCAAAGTGAAACCCTGAGATCTTCTCCGAGTACGCAATCTTAAAATGCGTACTTCTCCAAATCTTCCCTCTACGCAATAATATCTCCTCGAAATCTCCCTCCAGTCTTCGGGTTTCCCCATCTCAGGTTTGCCTCGGGTTGTCTAGTCTGCCTTTCGATGTTGAAGGCTATAGAACATTTATAGGGATGAATCTAGGGTTTAAAAGTAAAACTTTAAATATTTGGGCTGAAAAGAAGTAGATCCCGCTCGTATCAGAAAATACTCTGGTCCGCGTTAGACGGTATCAAAGAATACTTTGGCATGTCAAACGGTATCAGAAGATACTTTGGTGCGTCAGACGGTATCTAAAGATACTTTGGCGCGTCCTAGCTTCCTTTTATGCTCCTTTTTGTCCCGCTTTAAGGCTTGATCCTAAAATGTGTCATTTTCCTCCATAATTCGCCAAATTACCTACAAATGCAATAAAACTCTGTGTAGACCTCTATTCTCGCAAAGTAGGTGAATATAATCATAAATGTCATGAAAGTATGTCTATGCATGCAAAATAAAGGAAAAATCTATATAATACATGCCTAAATATAGGTCATAATTCATATCATCAGTTAAGCACATGAAATGCTCTTTTATCAACTTCTATAATTTTATGTGAAGTTTCAATCTTCTTACATAATCCTTACTTTTATAAATCAACACATCTTATTATTTTATGTGAATTGTTTACACACGTAAAATATATCTATCTTCCTTAGAGTTTAATTCTTGCAAGACTAATGGTCATGGGGCTAATTTTTGACAAACTTTTGACAACACTCAACAAGGCCTTACGGGCCTGTTAGACAAGCCCAAGACTATGTCATGACAATGTCAAAGACAAGGCCCATGCAAGTAGCCCACCAGCCTCCTTTGGACTACTTCTACTCACGTACGACAACCGCACCTAGCCTCCTTCACGTCCACCTTCAGGGCTTCTATCCTTCTAACCACAGCAGATCGTGGCCGGTTATACCACTAGTCAAGGAGAAGATCTCGCCCTAGGATCACGTTGTTGCCTTCTACAGAAGACCCGTCGATTCCCAACCATTCACGCCCAACGACAACCCTTCCTCCTTCAACAGATCATGGCCTCCTAATTGCCCTATTTGGAGCGAGCGTCTCGCTGCTATGGACACACAATTGCGTACCTTCCTTCTGCATCCAGAGTTACCTCTCTTTCCCTTTCACGTCTACACTCATCCTCGCTAAACCCTAGCCAACCTCTTGCCTTCATTCTTCTCTCTTTGCACCCTTCGCCTCTTTTGGACTCGGACAAGCGGCACATCAGACTCGTGGACATCAAGAACATCGCCTCACGATCTGCCTCCCACTCCTTGCCCAAGAGAGACTGAATCCGGCATGTCATATCAGTTTGTCTTTGTGCCTTCTGCGCAACCACAGTCCAAGTGGGAGTCACACGGGAGCTTCGTATCCGTCAAGTTCCACCCTCTTCACTCCGACACTCTCCTAGCAGGACCATCTTCTTCTTCCTTGTAGTGACGACATTGCAGGTATCAAGTTCCTTCTTGTCCTCTCAGTTTGATATCCTAATTAGAGACCATGGTTAAGGCTACTTTTCCATAACCTTATGTGCAAGGACATGAGTAGGGACGGTCCCTCATAGTCGGCACTTTGGACCTAGATTTTCACCGTCACACGCAAGCCATGACAACATCAAGTTGGCCTCACATGATTCCTTGCCTCGCGTCGTCTGCAACGCCGTCCAGTAGGTAGTACTCGATTCCTCTTGATTCATGTATACGTGAATAATAAAAGGAGTGATTTAGTATATTATTGTCCTTTCCAAGAATCGAACCTGAGACGTGTAGACTAGATCTAGAAACCAAACATGTTGTTGGTGAGATTCGAACCCATAACCTCTTTCAGCTCTTATTTTTATTTCAAAAAAAATTGGGTTATGCAGCCCTCTTTGAATCCATGTTTCGTTGCTTTCAATTAATAATTCACTGTTCAAATTTTGATAGATTGTAGATAGGTATGCATATCAGATGTATCAAAAGTAGAGGTCGATCCAACGGTCGGATCTAGTTGTACAAAGTTCCAAAGTAGGATTGTTAGGAAGTTTAGTAAAGATGCAGATTTTTGGCCCAAGTGTGGGAGATTTTGTGTTGAGGAGTCCACTTGCGATTTTTGTGTAGGATTTGTTATGGATTCTTTCTGAGTTTTGTTTCTTCTAGTGAGTAGAGTACATTGCATAGAAATGTTAAAATTTTTATTTGGGATTTTTGGTTTTTTGTATGAGCATCTTAAGAGGGGACAAAGTAGGATCTTAGAGAATTTCTCATGAGAGTTAAAAGTTGATAAAATCTTCTAATTTAGCTAGATCTTTCTTGTGAGTGTTAGATTGTGGTTGTGGGATTCAAAGAAAGTTTATAAATATTCTAAGAATATTTCTAGGGTTTTGAGACAGAGGAGTAAAATAGTCGTTTTACCCTTATGAGGGTATTTTAGTGATTTCTCTTGATGAGCTTGTGTATCCTAGAAGTTGTAGACTTCTAAGAAAGGGGGATACATTATTGATCTACTTGCCTTTTATGACAGGCACTTGAGTTTCTGCGATTACATACTGATTCGAGATATCGAGAGTTGAGATTTGATTCAGGTAAGTCATTTGTGCTTACTTAGCTAGCTTTCGGATATGAGTGTGAATAATGATAGTGGTGTTTGTACAATGTGTTTATAAGTGTATTTATTATTAATTATAGACCGACTTGTATAATTGGCCTAAGAGTAACGGGCGGTGGCATTCTGCCCAGTTAACCCGAGTGTGTTGGGGGTTTCTATAGGGACTAGTCCAGACTTGGTTTGTGGTGATGCTACCGGCGGAGGTGTGCTAGACCCACACCAGTTGGATAAGGAACGGATGCGAGAAATGTTAAGATTTCTCGTGCCACAACTTTAAAACGCAATAAAGTGAATCACCTAAGTTAATAGATAATAATCGGTTTGTGTGCCAGCATGATAATTGTTTTATTTTTTCCTGAGTTGTGTTTGTGCTATTTTTTATTCTACTTATATTTGGATTATTAGCTAACGGTTTATCCATGTTGTAGATTTTGTAGAGATAGACAATTGTATAGAGATCTTGAATGGATGGTCAGTCGGGTCCACGTACTCATTAGATGGGGACGGGGAGTCTTCCGTTCAGCATGCATGTTATTAATATATTTATGTTGGTAAGGTTGTCTTGTGTTGATCATTCATGTAAATACTATTTGATGTTTTTAAAAAGGTTTTAAATACGTTTGTGCCTTGTTGCAAGATCCTAGGAAGGTTGTTGTCAAACTAAGGTCATGACCCATTGTGAGGTCCTAACCAGTAGCTCCCCGAGTTTTGAGAATTTTGGGTGTTACAACATGGTGTGAGAGTGATGGGTTGGCAACAATGGCACTTGGAATCTTCTAAAAGACCGAATGTAAAAAAATAACCAGAACCCATAAGGGATCTGAAAATTTCAAAACGAATTCCTACTTTAAAGTCATGTGCATAGTTGGGTTGTTAGGATAGTAGTACGTCGGACCACCATCACTCTCCGTGGATTTCTGCAACTTGGTATGATAAGAAATAGTATATGGACTTACATTATTGTACATTTATGTATGTTGAATAGATATCTATGCATATGTAGCATGTTAGTACCTAATCTTTTAGTTGAGTTATCGTGATGTGATCATCGCCCCATGATAAAACTTTAGTAGATCTTAAGGAGTATTTGTATGAAGATAGTGGACTCAGACCTCGGAGTAGAGTAATGTGTTCTGACGGACACCCTAGTGATCCCTACAACCTTCCGAAGAACGAGTGGACAGAAGGTGAAGACTATGAGATTATTCTTAAGAACAAGAACAATCGGATGAGGAAGAATATCAAATCAACTTAGATAGAAGTAATAGAAAGTCGTACAAAGAAAGTAGTGGTATGAAGACGAGAAATGAAACTCAAGGGTGCATGTAAGGACTGATAAGCGCATAGATTGAAGATGACAATATCAAAACACAAATCAAGCGGAGTAGAGTACAACTACACTTGGCGGGTTAAATGACAGTGCAACCAAGGTGGAGGACGCTATAGGCAAGTATGGGCTTGAGAGTACAAAGAAGATATGGTATTGACCCCGATGTGAAGAATTAAAGGAGTACAAAGACAGACATTGACAAATGAGTTTAAAGACGAAAAATAAATTTTATCATCATAGAGACGGGTTGACTTCCTCAGAGATGCAAGAATTTTGAAAGAAATCAAGACGCAAGTACCAAATAGAGTAGAAGTCTATAATTGAGACAACGGATTTCCATGAGGGCAATGTTACAAAATAACGCTAGCGAAGGGAGAAGAGTGAGTGATAATGATCTAGGTAGACTCAAGTGTCCACCAAGACCTCTCACTCAGCCCGGGACTTAAGTTACCGACACCAACAATCCATACAAGAAAAACCACAAGTGAATGAAAAACTAAGGTCAAAGAATTCTCAAAGATTCGTCTACAAGCTATCATGGAAGATTTGATAAGCCATAGATGGCATATGAATAATACAGCTAGACTCAGGTAAATTGATCTTATAGAGAGAAAGAAAAGTGTAGATGGTAGAAGGAGCTAAAGGGGTGTCCACATCGAAAGAAATAGAAGAAAATTAAGTTTATGATCTTGTAGAAGATCAACTACAGACTAAAGTAACGACCAAGAATTTATACATACGGTTGACAAGTGATGACTAGGTTGCCAATGAGAAGAATAAGAGCAGATTTATAACATAATTAAGTCGAAACATGAAGGATCTCTATAAGAGATCAACGACGACAATTGTGAAGTTAAATCGATACAAGTACTAGTATCCTTAATAGTAACCTGGAAGGAGTTCAAGACAGTAACTCTCAGTAAAAATTTGAGAAGATTGTGACGGCCGAAAATGATCCCTTATGTCAAAAATGATATAAAGAAAATTGTTGTGAGCAGTTGTTTACCTATTGGCTAAGAAAAGGGTACATATCACAGTCAGTACAGATGGATTGTATAAGAAGAACTATAGGAGTAACAAAAGCAAATATTGGGATCATGTCCTACGTCAACCATGACAGAAGATGCTTTAACATTCCACACAAGTGGGATTGATGGTCCCTCGTGAGCAAAGGTGGGGGTCAATTTTTCCAAATTTACAAATAGCCTTTTAACTAAGAGGTGACAAAGAATAACTAGAGTTATAGAGGCGGTACAAACATAGTGTGTTGGACATGGTGCTTTGGTGGAATGTATTGTTCATATGTGAAGTGACTGAAGATAGAGTCTACATGTTGGTTAGGCTGAAGCTTATTATACGGATCCGGTATTACACTAGTAAGATAGGTAGCGAAAAGTGTTTATATAGGAGTTTAAGGACAAATGGGGGTACTCCAACGTAAATTCAAGTTAATCCGTATAATTCCGTAATATGAAGATGGTTGAGTAGTTGTGAGACCGCGTACAAAAGGGTGTTCCCTGAAATCCCTCCTCGACTGATGACAGCAAAATTATAGAAGATAATCAACGTAGTCCGTAAAGACCCTACGAGAAAACTCAAAGGGATGTAACTACCATACGGGGTATAATGATTTAAAGAACGTAAAACGGCATGAGTATAAGGACAACATAATAAATTGTGGGTCGGTAATTTGATTTTTGAGAAAATCATATGCATTTGATATTTCTTATATCAATGGTACCGGTAGATTTTATAATAAAAGTCATACCATCGGACCGATAACACTATGATGAACAAAGTGTAAACCAAGTGAATAGCGTAACTAGTGAGAAGGAAATTCATGTATCAAAAGGTGGGTCTTGCTAAATTTAAATAAAGTGTTGAAATGAGGATGCCTTTATGGAATCTATGCAAGAGTACAACGTAACTAAGGTTCCAACACGGAATGAGTAGTAATGATCAACTGACAGTTGGAGACTGATTCGGAGAAGGCAAATGTTATAAGATGAGTCACCTAGTAGAAGAGTTCACAAGACAAGCATGAGAAACAATCATGTGGTTGGTATTATTGTCTCGGTGTAGACTTATTACCGCACCTTGAGAATTTGGAGCTAACTAGAAATTTTCATGTCAAGATTGTAATAGATCAAGGTAAGGACTTGTAAGTCAATGTGATGTACCCTAAGTTGGAGGTCAAAAGGATGGTAGAAGGATAACCACATTGAGTAGTCTTGGCGATTAGTAAGTCGAGTTTTGATGAGACAAAAGTGAATTCCGGGAATTTCTAAGACGCACGTTCCAATCATTCCAAGAAGAAGTGACTGGTGAGTTATTTTGTTGAGGAGTTCTATAGACCAATTGTGGAACTCCATGGGGTCGAGGGCCATAGTTGTGACAAAGATGGACGGTTCAGTTCGAGGTTTTGGACAACCAGTAGTCACGACTAGCGTACGAGTCTCCCCTTTACTATAGTAACCATCTCTAGACTAACGATCTTTTTAAAGAGGATCTTGCCATTATTAGAAGGGAGGTTACATGCCAGAGTTTGGTAAATCATCATGACTCACGGAAGACACCATTATGATTAAGGCTGGCAATATATTGGTCAAAGTAGCGCAGCGGAAGCGTGGTGGGCACATAATCCACATACCAGGAAACTCAACGTTATTCTATCTATGACCTCATCAAGTTAAAGAATTAAAGATCTATATGAAAGTCTCCATTGAGAGTACGATTTTGGATTACAACAAGTTGGAAGCCTGACAAGAAGTAGGTGTTAAGTCATTGTTTGAGGAACGGTCCGACTGAGTCATATTAGGGAGGCAAGACCAAGTGTTTAGTCTTACAAAGAGAACTAGGCACTTAGTAAAGTGTTGCGAGATGTCTCAAATCCTTGTTTCAGAATTGATAGTTGGGATCTTCCGAAAGGTCAAGAGCAAGTAAATTCAACGGAAAGAATAAATTTTTACAATTATTTCAGTAGAGTCACCAAAAGATCGGGAAGTGAGTTTAGAAAGACAACCGTTGATATCTTAAAGCGGATTGAAAAGTTATTAATCAACCAAATCTACTACCCATTCCAGAGGGAGTCCACCCAATGTTCTACATGTCTAAGTTGAGAGAGTACACACCGGATCCGAGACACGTCATCTGCCATGAGGATCTGATAGTCGAACCAGAGTATAATCTTGTAGAATATCCGGTGACCATCCTAGAGCGTGCTAATCGACATCGACGGTCTAAGGATATACCGATGCTAAAGACTCAATGGTCTAGACGAGGAGCTGAGGAGGATACCTGGAAGATGAAGGATAACGTTAGGAGTAGTTCTCTTGAGTTCCTTGTGGAATTAGCCGTAATCCCTGTACCAATGAATGAGTACTCGGGCACTGAAATGTGTGACCTTCGACTATGTGATTGCTTCCGTGTTTGAGTGCTTAATCTTTTGTGTTTCAATTCTATGATGTTTGAGTAATATTTCTATGTTAGAAAGATTGGAAGAAGCTGCTATAAGAGAGGAGTATATACTGCATTTTTTCTATTTATAGTAAGTTATCGGTTTAATGTTTCTCATTCTAAGTTTCGGGACGAAACTTATTTTAAGGGGGTATTGATGTAATACTTGGAAATTTAATTTCCGGTAAATTCCGAGTTAACATAAATCTTTCCATCTTATGTGAAGAGTTAAGCACATAAAATGCTCTTTTATCAACTTTTATAATTTTATGTGAAGTTTCAATCTTCCTACAAAATCCTTAGTTTTATAAATCAACACATTTTATTATTTTATGTGAAATTTTTACACACATAAAATATATCTATCTTCCTTAGAGTTTAATTCTTGCAAGACTAAAGGTCATGAGGATAATTTTTGACAAACTTTTGACAACACTCAACAAGGCTTTACGGGCCCGTTAGACAAGCCCAAGGCTATGTCATGGCAAGGTCAAAGACAAGGCCCATGCAAGGAGCCCACCAGCCTCCTTTCGACTGCTTCTACTCACGTACGACAACCACACCTGGCCTCCTTCACGTCCACCTTCAGGGCTTCTATCCTTCTACCCAAAACATATCGTGGTCAGTTAAGCTGCTAGTCAAGGAGAAGATATCGCCCTAGGATCACGTTGTTGCCTTTTGCAGAAGATCCGTCGATTCCCAACCATTCACGCCCAGCGACAGCCCTTCCTCCTTCAGCAGATCATGGCGTCCTAATTGCCCTATTTGGAGCGAGCATCTCGCTGCTAGGGACACACAATTGTGTACCTTCCTTCTGCAGCCGGAGTTACCTCTCTTTCCCTTTCACGTCTGCACTCATCTTCGCTAAACCCTAGCCGACCTCTTGTCTTCAGTCTTCTCTCTTTGCACCCTTCGCCTCTTCTAGACTCGGACAAGCGGCACATCAGACTCGTGCACATCAAGAACATCGCCTCGCGATCTGTCTCCCACTCCTTGGCCGAGAGAGACTGAATCCGGCATGTAATATCAGTCTGCCTTTGTGCCTTCTGCGCAACCACAGTCCAGGCGGGAGTCACATGGGAGCTTTGTATACGTCAAGTTCCACCCTCTTCACTCCGACACTCACCTAGAAGGACCATCTTCTTCCTCCTTGTAGTGACAACATCGCAGGTATCAAGTTCCTTCCCGTCCCCTCAGTTTGCTATCCTAATTAGCGACCATGGCTTAGGCTACTTTTCCATAACCTTCTATGCAAGGACATGGGTAGGGACGGTCCCTCATGGTCAGCGCTTTGGACCTAGATCTTCACCCTCACACGTAAGCCATGACAACAGCAAGCTGGCCTCCCATGATTCCTTGCCTCGCGTCGTCTGCAACGTCGTCTAGTAGGTAGTACTCAATTCCTCTTGATTCATGTATACGTGAGAAATAAAAGGAGTGATTTAATATATTATTGTCCTTTCCAAGAATCGAACTTGAGATATGTAGACTAGATCCAAAACCAAACATGTTGTTGGTGAGAATCGAACCCATAACCTCTTTCAGCTCTTATTTTTATTTCTAGAAAACTGGGTATGCATCCCTCTTTAAATCCATTTTTCGTTGCTTTAAATTAATAATTTACCGTTCAATTTTTGATAGATTGTAGATAGATATGCATATTTATATGTATCAAAAGTATAGGTCGATCAAACGGTCGGATCTAGTTGTACAAGGTTCCAAAGTAGGCTTGTTAGGCAGTTTAATAAAGATGCGGATTTTTGGCCAAGTATGGGAGATTTTGTGTTGAGGAGTCCACTTGCGATTTTTGTGTAGGACTGGTTATGGATTCTTTCTGAGTTTTGTTTCTTCTAGTGAGTAGAGTGCATTGCATAGAAAGGTTAATATTTTTATTTGGGATTTTTGGATTTTTGTATGAGTATCTTAAGAGGGGACAAAGTAGGATCCTAGAGAGTTTCTCATGAGAGTTAGAAGTTGATAAAATCTTCTAATTTAGCTAGATCTTTCTTGTGAGTGGTAGATTGTGGTTGTGGGCTTCATAGAAAGTTTAGAAATACTCTAAGAATATTTCTAGGGTTTTGAGACCTAGGGGTAAAATAGTCTTTTTACCCTTATGAGGGTACTTTTAGTAATTTCTCTTGATGAGCTTATGTATCTTAGAAGTTGTAGACTTATAAGAAAGGGGGATACATTATTGATCCACTTGCTTTTTATAACAGGCGGTTGAGTTTCTGCAATTACAAACTGATTTGAGATATCGAGAGTTGAGATTTGATTCAGGTAAGTCCTTTGGGCTTACTAATTAGCTAGATTTCGAATGAGTGTGAATCATGATGTGGTGTTTGTACAATGTGTTTATAAGTGTATTTAGTATTAATTTAGACCGACCTGTATAATTGGCCTAAGAGTAACGGGCGGTGGCATTCTGCTAGTTAGCCCGAGTGCGTTGGGGGTTTCTTTAGGGACTAGTCCAGACTTGGTTTGTGGTGACGCTACCGGAGGAGGTGTGCTAGACCCACACCAGTTGGATAAGGAACGGATGCGAGAAATCTTAAGATTTCTCGTGCCACAACTTTAAAACGGAATAAAGTGAATCACCTAAGTTATAGATAATAATCGGTATGTGTACCAGCATGATGATTGTTTTATTTTTGCCTGAGTTGTGTTGTGCTATTTTTTATTCTACTTATATTTGGATTGTTAGCTAACGGTTTATCCGTGTTGTAGATTTTGTAGAGATAGACAGTTGTAGAGAGATCCAGGATGGATGATCAGTCGGGTCCACATACTCATTAGATGGGAACGGGAGTCTTCCGTTCAACATGCATGTTATTAATATATTTATGTTTTGTAAGGTTGTCATGTGTTGATCATTCATGTAAATACTATTTGATGTTTTCAAAAAGGTTTTAAATACGTTTGTGCCTTGTTGCAAGATCATAGTAAAGTTGTTGTCAAACTAAGGTCGGGACCCATTGTAAGGTCCTAACCAGTAGCTCCCCGAGTTATGAGAATTTGGGGTGTTACATCTTGTTAGAAGATAAGATCGAGTAAGTCTAGAGTTTCAGGCTTCCCTTGAACCCTATAAAGTAACACCTTTGAAAATTCGTGTGCTTCTTGTTTAGGAAATTTGGTAGGATTTAAAATTTTCCTTCTCATGTGTTGAGAATGAATAAAGTCCAACTCAAATAATTCTCATGAATTAATAAAGTTCATTTCGTTCAATTCTCGTGCAAAGTGCACGTGTGCACGCGAAATAGAACTCCCATGCAAAGTACGTAAACAAGCTTAAACTAGGAATTTATGATTTTGGGATTCCATTTCACAATGACTACCCATTATCAAACTCCATCTTAATGTTAATATTAATCATTAGATTGTTGGTAAGAATTCACCAACAATGATTAAATATTTTTACAATACTTTCCGAATGAAAATTCAGCCCTTACACAATGTAATGCCCCGGTTTTAGAATTTTCATAGTCCATTTAATTTGGATTAAATCAAGTGAGTTAAAGACGATTAATTTTGAAATTTGGAGATATAAGATATGGAATTAATTGACGTTATTTGCAAAAATAGAAAATGCCGTTAAGGATATCTACTAGTACAGGGTAATTTCCGATGATTATTATTCATCTTCCCCGACCTTAACCCAATAGGGCTATTCATCTACTTCCTCCTCAAACTCATTATTTCTCTATCTCTCTTTCTTTTCTCAGAGAACTGTTTATCGCCAAAACCGTTCCAGATCATTGGTTAGCCTTGTTGTTGTTGTTGTTGTTGTTGTCCTTCATTGGCACCACCTATGAGAGAAACTTCCCTCATCTTTTTCGTTTTGACATTAGACCGGATATGCATCGTCGTCGAGCCCAAATCTGAAACAACACTACCCTCGTCACGCCGAGCTCAAGCAACCATGACCTCACGAGCTTGGATCCGGACGAAGCCGATCATACTTTAATTCATTATAGTGGGATTCATGTTCCCTTATATCACCTTCCTCCATTATTTGTCTACAACAATAATTGATTTTCCTTTTATCATTGCTTCACCAAAAGACATTGTTTTCTCTCTTCATTCTTTTACTTAGCATAATTGTCTATTAATTACATCCAACACATATGTGGTCCTTGTGAATTCGATACTCAAATATACTACATCCGATTTCGTACCCTTGTGGGGACGTTGTTATTATCATTCAGTAAAACTTCCACGATCACCTATCCCCATAACCATGTGTATCTACTAAATTGACATTATAGATAGAGTTTTTGAGTATGGTTAGCTAGTCCAATGCAATATAAATAAAATTTCCTTTTTACATATAGGATTAAATTGTTAAAATATATACAACATTGTTTTACTTATTTAAAAGGTATTTTTGTCATAAAGTAAAGTATATAAGCTTGTTTAGATCATCCATTATTTAACATATTTATTTACCATTTACAATAATCCTCCAAAGAGTAGCAATTCAGGTAGTTCTAGTAAAAGAGCAACACAACTACAAGCGCCCAAAAAGCGTGATCGGAAAAATGAACCACAACACGATGCGGAGTTAAATGAGAGAGAAGTATATATATAAAGAAGGATCGTCCTTTGAAGCATTATGTCTGTAGAGCTTGAAATGGTGTTGAAGAAACTCAAGATGAAGATCACAAAGTGATACCTATGAAAATAGTTGAATTTGTTGGTCTCATTTATGAAATGTTGAAGATGTGTTCTTTGTTCATGACCCTCCTTCACCGCCCTTTGTTAAGCGCTATAAATTGTACTCAGTGTATAACAATTCTCTATATTCTTTCCTTTTACGTTAATGAGGATCTTTTTTGGCTTTACTTTCGAGGCAACTATATCCTTTGTGATCTCATACTTATCCTTAGTCAATTGACCTTCAAATGCATGCCCCTCATTGTATTTTGACGGTTTATGATTGTGAAACGCATGAACAACTAACATTTTCCAAACACTACGAGAGATCTCATAACACTTGATTTCAAATTTACAGCCACATTTCTTTGTTCCGGACTTGTTACCCTTCACATGCAATCCTCTTTCTAGCGTGATTCTGAACTTATCCCATTTTTCGCATACAACATGAGACTATGGAAAAATGTATGATGAATGATAACATGAATTATAGTCTATATTTTGGGACATGTTTAGACGTTTTATCTTCAATAATCTGCATGTTTGGATGTATATTATGTGATTATATTGTCGTTTCATCTACCTTTGCGAAAATCGAGGTTTACACCAAGTTTCGTTGTAATCGTAGGTAAAATGGCACATTTTGGACTAAAATGGAGCTAAAGGAGCTAAGGAGTCATTGGAGCTACATTTTGGAGCTTAAGAAGGAACCTAGGAAGCATGGAATTAACAAAGAAGATTTACTTTGGACCAGATTTGAAAGATTTCACCTTCAGCTGAGATTCACCTCGGTTGACCATAGAGTCACCTCGACCGAGGTGATCTGGAGGAGCGCCCTGACCGAGACGAATACTCTGACGCAGCGAGATATATTTTTATTTGGCTGAGATCTTTTATTTTTGGAAGGAGAGATCTTATATTTTTTGCCAGGATTTCTAGAAGGAAGATCATATATTTGGGAGATCTATTTTAGAGATAGAGATATATTTTTATAGGAAATTATCTTTTTAAGATATTTTATCTTTGGAAGATAATTCTCCTATAAATGGTTGGATTTTCTACAATTCACCCATCTTCGGATCAAGAGATTTCAGATATTCAGATCTTCGGATCAAGAGATTTCAGATATTCGGATCTTCGGATCTTTGGATCACCGCATGCTTATACATGCTTAGAGGGCTGATAGCATCCAGAATCAAGGGATTTTCTCCAAGGTTTTGAAGGAAGGAAGATTGAAGATCAATCTAGGAAAGATTGATAGCTTGTTATAGCTTTGTGAAGGGATTTGTAAGACTTTCTTAGATTCTCTTCTTGTTGATTGTTTTGTTGGATTTGTTATCCAAGGAACGCTGATTTGTTTGATATTTGATTCAGTTATTGAACCCTTGTTCTTAAGGTTTTTGTGTTCAAATATTCATTCTCTTCCCTTATATTTGATTATTGCTTTCATGATGATGAGTGGCTAATTTCTTTGTGCGATTCTAGGGTAATTGGTTGAAAGTTGTGGGAAAAACAATGATAGAATAATCTTAAATCCCAGTAGGACCCTGAAAGCTCGAGTCTTTATCCTTAACCCTAGAACATCTCGCTCAGTCGATGAACATCTCGGCTGGGGTCAAACTTGACTGACCGAGGTGACTTATCTGATCCGTGACTGAGAGTTAAGTGTTAGAGTTTGCCAAATCCTATTCTTATTACACCTTTCCTGGTTCAATGCAAGCCTAGGATGAGACTTATCCGATAATTCCTTTGTTTGTTTACCCAAGATCATAAGTGTAGGTAATAAAGGTTTATCCTTTATTGGGGTTTGAGTGTGCCTTCATCCCATCTTTGTGAGTTAGCATGAGACTTACCCGGTAAAGGTTGATTCTATTCCCTTAGTTGGTGTGTTGGTTTGAGACTATAATTCCTTTCTTTAGTACCTTGAGACTTACCCGGTAATAGGTTCTTTGGTTTGGAGTTTGTGAGTAGTGAGACTTACCCGGTGATCTATTCCACTTTAGTAACACCTTCCCTTTGAAAAACCTCAGCTTTGTCCGCTTATCTTTAGATCTTGAGATGGAACCACTACTAGATGCTTTAATCCCTAGAATTGCATATTCCTTTAATTGACTTTTTATCATCTTTGATTGCCTTAATTGCTTTTGTGGTTAGTTGCAATATTTGACAACCTATTTTGTGCTTTGTTTCACCTAAGTCCCTGTGATCGACCCCTGGAATTCTTGCTTTTTACTATAATTGACCCGTACACTGCGGGTTCGCATCCTTGTTTTAAGCATACTTCTTGGGTTATAAATTTAAAGCTTGCACACACCATTTGGAGCGAACAATGAACACAATTATGAGTTTTTTTTTCCTTTCGCTTGCACACAATCATCATGGTTGTTGAAAATGTTGTTTGATGGAAAACGGCAAAAAAGTCTTCTAATGTATATTCAACCATCAATTGCTCGGGTTGTTCATCTCTAACGGATCATCCGATTCAACAACATAGTTTATTACATCATCCAAATTGATGGCATTTAAGTCTTGATATTCAATAATGTGAAGAAAAAAAACACAATGACATGCCAACATATACGGTAATTTAACTTTAAAGTACATATAAGCTAACGTTGGTAACCAATAAGCACGCTAGATGATAATGAAAATAACGATTATCCACGTTGATACCCAATGTAGCTAATGCTTAACAACACTCATGTCCAACATGAATGTATTTTACCCACATTGAGGCTCAACGTGGTTAGATTTTACCCACGTTGAGATCTAGCGTGGTTAGATACAACACACACGCCATATTACAACGTTTGATCCATGATCGAGAACGTTAGAGAAAACTTATTTCATGATTGTAAACGTTATGATCACTGATCGAAAAATGTTTTTAATTCTCTCTCGAAGTGTTTATTCTTTTACACTGTATCATGCGTGCAATATAACGTACCTCCGGAGGAAAGTTACGTAAATCCGATTCAGTAGACAGAATTTCAATGTCTCACAGTTCTTTGTTGATGAACATGATATTTTAAAACTGAAACTGGTTCAAGTTTATATAGGTATTACATGATCTCGGTATTATGTGGTTGAACTTCTTTTTTTTAACGTTTCGGTCAAACCACAGTATACCCCGTGCCGGAATACAAACATGGTATATAGCCACGTTGGGTCTTGGTGTGAACAACTCTTAACTACGGTGGGATCCAACGTGAGTATTTCTTAGATGTGAATTAGATTATCTCTTGTTGTCACTCAATGCGGATAACCTTTGTTTAAGTTGAACGCTAGATTCGTCTTTTTTTTTTAATTAAAATTAAAAGTTATGTTGGGACTTTCATTTTTACTATGTTGTGACTTTTTGTTATTTGAGCATAGTGTATACATATGCTTATTGAAAGAATTTGGCTTACTAGCTCTTTTTTAGTTTTGTGTTTAGTAAATGTACCCCATAATTTTTCACCACTTTTATTTAATGGTAGGTGAAAGTAATTAACCCCTCAATTTAAAAAAAAAGAATGTTTGTTATTTGTTATTTGTTATTTATTATGTAAGTGTAACTTTTTATTTTTAATTACTAAATTTGTTTTCTTATTTATTTTTTTAATCTTTTTTTTTCTTTTTTTTTTCTTGAATGAATTTCTCGTACAAGAATTTTTCATTTACTAGAATTTTTTACATACTAGAATTTTCACATACTAGAATTTTTCACATATCGGAATTTTTCACATGCTACAATTTTTTACTTACCAGAATTTTTCACATACCAGAATTTTTTACTTACCAGAATTTCACATACCAAAGTTTTCATACCAGAAATTTACATACCAGAAATTCTCATCCGGAAGTACATACCGGAAGTTCATACAGGAAGTTCATACCTGAATTTCATACAATAATTTTTAATACCAGAAATCTTCAGGTATGAAATAACATTGAAAAACACAAACCTGAGAACTATGAATGCAAATATTGAATCTGAAACAAATCTAACATGTTCATCCTATGCATCTCTGAGCTGCATTACTGCACCCATGAACAGCAAAATATTTGGATGTCGAAGCCACTTCATGAGAGATACCTTGACACGGAAAATAGACATATAAACATGTTCAAACTCATCATCATTGGATATAACTCTCCATGTTCTGAAATTCAGACAAAAAAGGCTTTCATGAAAGCAGCTAGTGAAACAAGAATGATTAGTTAGCTCCGTTTTTCTACACTTCAAACATTCACCAGTCCCACACATGGAAAATGATATTTATTTAAACCCCTCTTTGAATATTGAACTACAAAAAATACCTCTTTTCTAAATGAAAGGATGGCATCTTCAGAATACTGTACTTTAGGGAAGACTTTTATTGCAATATCTTGCAAAAATCAACTCATTACACTACAAAAGAAAAACACTTTTGTGACGGAAATTTGCGTCGGCAAAAAAACGTGTTTGCGACGGCAAAAAAGCTTTTTGCGACGGCGTTGCGTCGGCAAATACGCCGTGGCAAACAAAGCCGACGTAAAAGGTATTTGCGACAGTGTTTACCGCCGCGAACAAAATTGCGACACATACTCGACCGTCAACGCCAAATTAAAATTTTGTGACGGTAGCAGTCGCAAATGAGTGACGTGTATTTTTTTGAATATTTGCGATGACAAGTGCCATCGCAAAAAACTATTAATGGCTAATTCAATTCGATCAAATAATGGGTAGGTTATTCAAAACCTACGACGGTATGGTGATGACACAAATATTACACCCAACAAAGAATTGATATTGATAATTATTTGAAGCCGTTGCAAACCTGAAATTCCCTTTTATACTATTTCATGATGCAATATTTTAACATAATTGAAAGACTAATTAATATTAAAACTACAATGCATCCATATCCTTGATTGAAAGTTACCATCATCAAATGTAATTAATACATAATTCATATTCGTCTCAAAATAAAATTATGGGATAAAATGATTCCTCAACAGCTCCTTCTTATGCAGTTTGTAAAGCTTCATGCTTTTCATTTCTAGCTATCATTGAGAAATGCATACAAAGCTTCATTCACTCTTTTGAGAAGTGCCAAAGTCATCTACTGTTTCCTGACCTGGTGGTTTCAACAATGAATAGTTAAGTCATGTTCACATAGTGATTGACATAATAATAAAAACACCTTTTTATATATAAAGAGAAAGAAATATCTTAGTTTAGTTTATTGTTATTAGGATCGGAATTGAATTATATACCAAAGACCATATACATATGAGCTAGCTGAATTTCAATAACGCAAATGAATTTTTAAAGAAGCTCATGTTATATTCAAGAGTTCGATATTAAAATACTACATCTCCCAAGATGCTTGATCACTTGAGAAGAATCTACATGACGATTTATACACTTCTAAATAATCTTGTCTTTCGCAAAATTAGTAACTATTCATTAATTTAATAGAATGTGAAAATTTTAAACTGGGGCACTGAATTCTAGAACTATAAAATAAGTCATTCTTCTTACTATACTGCAGTCATACGTGCCTTTTCAGAAAATAAAGTTGTATATATAGATTGGAAGATGATACCTCTACTTGGCTCTCATGGCTTCACATCTTTTACACAGCCAATACTTTTGCAATTCATCCTATGAGATAACAAAGAACAAACATGAAAATAAAGTTGTTTTTCTTTTGTGTCATACTAGCTTACCCTTCTCCTCCATGGTCCCTTGTATTCTGGATTAGGTATAGTAGGGGGTTTCCATATACCATCATCATCTTCATCCTAGTGCTCAGGCTACTCAAATGGCAAAAAATGGTCAGATTTCTGTAACTCCAACATTCTCAAAAGAATCAAATCAATTTGCATATACCTTTTTGGCATCTGGGTCTGAAATCTCAGCTGAAATTGAATCATAACCCTGTAACCAAAATTATTAGTCACCCAAAATTCAATACTACTAAAAGAGATGGTGAAAATTCGTATATACCTCTGACTTGATATGATTGGGGTCCTCTATATACTCACGTTCTTCCCAATCAGCAGGCTAGAAGATTAAAAAAATTTTGATTCAGTATTCTGAGAAAATTTGAGCTGAAGCTTATATGATTAACGGATTGAAGACCTTTTAGCATTGAGATCTTGGATCTTTCTTGGGGGTAGGATGTCCCAATCGGTATACATGCTTCCTGTATCCTTCTCTCGGCCATCAACGAGGATGCTATATGTTGCATCTGACCTGAGCAAGAGTGTATAGAAATGCGTTAACTTGTCGGTCTCACATTCTAATTCCTTCTTTAGGGGATAGTTCTGCCCTTGGTAAGAAAGTATCAAATGGAGCTTTTTGGTGTCAGTTCCGCATAGATCAAGCCCAAACATCACACTGTCCAGGAAAAAAAAAGGATCATCAATAGAATTCAAAATTGCACAGAGATGGATTGTTGTGGTATTGGAATTGTGCATTAGTGTACACCCCAAGAAACAACCAACTTGGGATTCGAAACACTCTTAACTATGATGAACACAAACATTTTTGCCTTCAAGAGCATCTAGCCAAATAAGCGTTCCATCCATGAGTCATGTACTCACGAGCAGCGTCTGCTGGGTTTCCGGCCTTGATAATGCCTCGCCCAACGATAATTATGTCACTGCCTCTGTCATGGATCACCTGCACAAAATAATCCCACAATAGTTACCACCTAAGGTCTTGATAGGAGAGATTTCTTAACTTGCTCATAATATTCATTAAGATAGGCTATAGAGCTTACTGAATGAGGAGTGTTATACTGCTGGCCAAGGGCATCCACCTTTTACCATTTGAACTCCCCTTTTATTCTTCCAATCTGACAATTATTAATTAACCCTAATACCTCATATTTTGATGCTAGCTGTAATTGCAATCGAATTTGACTTAGTTGCATTTATGTATGGAATCAACAAGAGTGTCATGCCTAGAGCAATCGATCAATCTTTTCCTTGAACTGAGAAGATTCAACATGGGTGCAAGGTATTATTTGTTCTTGGTATTTTTCCGGTACATATCAAAATAGGGGGCTACTTGTAGAATATAAGATGACATGATCTAGTTTTTAAGCTTGAAAGGTTATGTATCTTTTTGTTTAAAACCGGAAATTGGAAAAGGAAGGCATAGACTTGGGTAGACTTTATCTATGATTATAGAGTTCTTGAAGTTGGTAAAAAAAATATGATTGTCTGATGTTTTAGGAACCTTACTTTTGCGCAAAATCCGAATGATCCTCAACAATCTTTGCAGCAGCAGCTGTGTAGTCTCCTGTTGCAAGGTTACTAGCAGAACTCATTTCTGCAAGGAGCAATAAACCCCGACCACGAGGCCTTATGTCCGGCAACAGAGGATCTCGGTGGCGAGGCGGCAGACCACTCTTCGTCCCAGGCGTCGAACGGCAGCAGCGGCGGTAGACCTGGCGGCAACTGTTTGTGGTTCTATCTCGTTCTAGGATCGCGATCTGTAGATCTGGCTCATGAGAAGGGCGCAACAGGTGTCGCGTTTGGGTCCGGCGAGGCTCGTAGAGGACGGCGACACCCTTCCTAGCGGCGAGGCTCGATTCCAATGAGACTCGATCGGGACTGGTGCAAGGCGCTAGGTCTGCAGGTTCGAGCGAGGAAGACGAAGAACAAATTTGGAGAAAGGCTCGATTTTGCAGATCTGGACTCGCGAATTTCATGCCAAAACACTACCAATTTCTCCATTTCATAGAGAGGTTTTTAATTTGAGCGGCAGACTAAGGCGATAATGAGAAAGCAGATCTAGGGTTGCGATAATGAGAAAGCAGATCTAGGGTTCATCGATCAAGCTTGTGTCTTACTTGAATGATATTACTAACCACCGGTATCTATGTTATCTTAAGGGTGCCACTAAATAGTAGCACATAGACATGAACAACATCACATCCAAGCTCATCTACACAAGACGGGTTTTATGGGATTATATCACCTCCTTCAACCCTTGGAAAGCCCCCCAAACTCATCTACACAATATCACTTATGCAACCTCTTATACTGAGAAAATGATTCTTTGTGCAAGTCTTTCTTCAAATTAACATACCAGAAGGAGAATGTTGTGGGCGATAACTTCACCCATGGAAACGGGACATGAGGAGAACCATGAGGCGTCGTCGTTGCCGCCGAGGTTGAACCAACACTGTGCCGTTGTTGCCGCCAAGGTTGAACCAGCCCTGCACCGTTGTTGCTGCCAAGTAAACAGAAGCTTGATATAGTAAACAGAAGGTTCCTGAATACATAGAAATGAAATTCTTCCACTAATGAGAAACTTCAATTCTTAATCTTACATAACTACAATTAGAAAATTGGCAATCCCGAAACCTCATCAGAGTCCACATTAAATGGAATGAAGTACTTGAAAGTTGAAATCAGGCACCACAACTAGTAATCAACAAATTGGCGATTTGCGAGGAAGAGAGAGTGTGTAGGAACAAGAGTTTCGATCGACGGCGTTGAGGAGAGCGAGAGGTTGCGGAGGTCGGTGACGAAAAGGCAGCGAGGGATGACGTGCAGGGGGAGGGAGTGGAAGTAGCAAAAGAGTCGATTGACATGCCAAAGGAGAAGAGGGAGGTGCGGGAGAGAGGGGGAGGTGAACCCTAATTAATTTGAACGGTAAAAAAAAAAGGTACATTAACCTAATAAAACACTAGTATATTTTTTAGAGCAAAAAAACTCACATTTATTTGATTTCTTTCTCATCTTTTCGGTTGTTCTATATGTTTTAACACAAACTTCCCACCCTCCTCGACTCACAGTTTGACAAATTATAGCTAATTGATGTTGATATTACTTTCTTTTATTTGTTAAAATTATTGATGACGTATTTATAAATTGTTAATAAGTGAAATGATATCATTTATATTTGATTTGTTGAAGTAATGCATATATATATATATATATATATATATATATATATATATATATATATATATATATATATAGAGGGTCCAGTTCCGGTGAGGAGAACCCTTACAGATAGGAATGAGGAGAGTCGGGGTAGTAACATGTGGCATGCCACGTCACCTTTTTTTTTTCCAGATTTTCTTTTTGTAAATAAAAGTTGGTGTTCATATTTTTATAAGTATGTGTTCATTTTTAAAAGAGTCATTGTTCATATTTTACCAATAAATGTTCATTTTTTCACAACACTAACTGTTCATTTTTTAACATTAATTGTTCATTTTTGTATTTTTTTAAAACATATTATTTGTATTTTTTTTGAAATTATACTATTCTTTCAAATCGTGTTAATAAAATATGATGCTCATTTTTTTACAAGTATGTATTCATTTTTTATATATATATGGTGTTTATAGTATGATGTTCATTTTTTTTGAAAATTATACTTTTCTTTAAAATTGTGTTTATAATATTTAGAGATCGATTACGTAAAAAACTGTGAAATCAAAGAGAATACAAGAAGATTTAGGTTTTGTTTCTTCGAATTTCTACTCTCACTATTTAGATTTCCATTCTTAAGGTTTAGGTTTCATTATGATTGATGTTTGTGTTCGAAATCAATTTTGTTTGAATCATTTTGTATTTGATAAGTTTGATTGAGAAAATACATATATATACATATGTTGAGTTGGTCTAATAGTTCCAATTGAATAATCTATATGCTCCTTTTAGTGTGCACGCAAACTGTTCAGCAAAATGCCTTATAAAAAAATAGTTTATAATATTCATAGGAACAATGACATAAAAAGTATGAACACTGACGAATAAAAACATGAACAATGACGTATAAAAGTATGAACACCAATGACTGATCTATAACTTTGACACATACATAACATATTATGATCATCTTTTAACGTTTTGTGATGAGTTTATTTATTTTTTGTGGTTATATACTATAAATGAACATCTATGCATTATAAAATAAACACAAAAAAATAAATGGATATGACACTTTATTGAATAAAAACACTATGAACACCGATGTATAAAAACATGAATAATGACATATAAAAGTATGAACACCGATGACTATTTTGAATGTAAGGGTATTTTTTCAGATTTTAAGTCAATTTACAAAAATGCCATTAATGATGAGCGTGTGAGAGCCCTTGATTTAAATCCATCAAATGGCTTACAACCCTCCTAATTCCTATCTACAAGCTTTCTCTTCACTTGAACTAAAATCTATATATATATATATATATATTGTTAGACATATTTTAACCTTTTATAATGTGATTTTAATTAAATTATCATTCGATTTAATTATTTATTCTATGACTTCTTACTACCTTAATTAATTTTAAATTTAGTTTATAGAAAAATAAATAACTAATTTGAAAATAATAATTTTTTATTTTCTGATGGATCACAAATTTGTAAATATCATTCGATTTAATTATTTATTGAATGTAGCTTGCATAATCAATTCATATATCTTACTCATATTTTCAAGGTAATTACCGACAGTGACATTGCTTGTTCGCAACCCGACATTTGCGTCGACCCTTACCACAAAAAGTTAAAGACCTCACTCTCAGGGTTCCTCCCCTTAGAGCATCTTCATTCTAGAAATTTGGAGTTTCTTTAACCATTTTTTATCTTAAAAATAAAAATAAAAATAAATGTCAGATTTTATTATAGAACCAATGTGATGAGTGGAGAGAAGTATCTCAAATAAGAGATTCAAGCTGACAAGTTTCCTGCACAAGTCCACAAATCAAGATAATTTTAGATTTTATTTTTACTTATTTGCATAAATGTAGGAGTTAAGGGGCTCTTTTATAATTTATATATAACAAAAATAATTGAAGAAATTTTGGTGAATTTTGAGATGGAGGAGAGAGGTTTTTAAAAGATTTTTGTGAATAAAAAATAATAAAAAATATCAGATAAGAAACAATGATAAATATTTGGGATAAAGATGCTCTTATTCTTTTACCTTTATATAAAAAAAAAACCTAATTGACCGTAATCCGGACTAAATTGGAAAATAACATTTTTATTTATTTTCAGATTGGTTTGAGTTTTGAGTTGCAGGAGTTGTTTATTCGAATGTAATCCGGGCTTCTTGACCATCTTCTCCCTTTTTCTCCATAGACGCTCTGGAGACAAGAGCTGCCAAATTCGATTTCCTCTTCTGGGGATTCACTTGGATCTCACTGTTATGCACCTCCCCCACAAACACAAACCTCAAAAAAGCCTACAGATTCTGCCAGTTTCTTTGTTCCCCATCTGGGTCCATTGTACTTGCACACAAATTTGAACCCAACCCGCCATTTCCCTGCAGAAACAAGGACAAAAACGAATATTTCCATTAATTTCTGAACTCTTCTATTATCGAACTTCCATGGCCATTGCTTCTTCAGCTGCCGAGTCTCCATCCAAGAGCAATAATACGAATCCCCTAGAGAAGCGCATGATGGAGGAGGTGAATAAGAATATGATGGATGTTGATGATCCACACCTTGGGAACTTGGGTTCGGGGGTTCCAAAGCAGCCCGACCAGATCCACTCCGGAGCTCCGCTTGCGGATGATCAAGCCTCCTGTGCTAAGAACGGGAAGACGTGCCATCAGGTAAGCTAAGTGCTACATCATTCATGGGAATTGATGGCTTGTGGCCTGAATTAGGGTTCTAGAATCTGTTGCAATCTTTTCCATTAATATTTGATAGGCTGAGTTTAATTTAGGGCATTGTTGATGTGGACTACGAAACCCTAGGATTTAAATGTTATTGACGCTTTCAATGATGTGAAGGTTTGTTTTGATTTTGTTAATTCGAGTAAAAGCTGTTCCAAAATGGGAATGAGAAGAGCTCCTATTGACAAAAGTGTCACAAACGGAAGGGTGAAACCTAGTGATCGTAGTGTTTGTAGGTTATTTCTGGCCTTCCCTGCAATCCATAGATTTGTTTTAGGATTTATAAGTGCATAACCAACTCTCCAGTCTCATGTTTGCCTAAACTATTCATTAAGTCTTTGGTTACTAATTAAACAGCTTCAAGGGTGTGGTGCAGATCTGATGTAGCGATCAATATGCTTTATTTTCTGCTGCTTCATCATGTTAAAATTGCATTTTTTTGGTAAAATATTACTCCCTCCGGTTCACAATGTTTGACACTAGACAAAAAAAACACATACATTAAGAAAGCTAAAAGTAGAAGGTCTAATATTTATTGATACACAATGTTTGAACGTGAATAGTTGTATGGGAATCGGAGAAATAGTGTTTTATAATTACAAATAATAAATGAAAAGGTGGATAAAATTCTATTTATGGATGGTTTACGCATTAATAACACTTATAATGTCATACATGGTGAACCAGAGGGAGTATTGTTGTATTTATGCTAAATGATCTTAACCTAGAATATGGATCGTTTGTAGTGCCGTCAGAAGACCCTTCAATTTGCAGCTGCGTGCAAGAACATAAAGAAAAATAAGCAGTGTGTCATAAAGTTGTGCTGCAAATGCCTTTTTAACAGGTATGGTCTATAAGACATAAATCCTCACATTTGCTTACACACTAAGAAAGATGACATGTTCCCCTCAGCGTGTGTAGCTTTTCGAAAATTTTCATTTTCTTATTGATGAGTTAGGTACGGAGAGAAGGCCGAGGAGGTGGCTATTCTTGATGACTGGAAATGTCCGAAATGCCGAGGCATTTGCAACTGCAGTTTTTGCATGTAATCCCCGTATTTCTTTCTCTTTGGTGGTTTACAAATTTGATATTTGCAATTCATTAGGTAATAATCAAGTAGGAAGGCAGACTAAAAGAAATCAAGCTTCATTTATATTAGTTCATAAATTAGGGAAATTTACAAAATGTGACCAACTATTCAATGTTGCTTCGCCTTCTCTTGCTTACATAATGACTTGATTAACAGTTATGACCATTTCTCTCGTATCATTCAACATGCCTAATAAACTACATCTCCTTATATGGTGAGTAAAAAGGTCTTAACTTTTTGCATAAAAACCTGACAGTTTTTGGTTGCAGGCGAAAACGAGGATATCAACCTACTGGAACGCTAGTCCACACTGCCAAGGCTTCTGGATTTTCTTCAGTCTCAGAGATGTTTAATGTTAAAGGCACTGACATTCTGACTAAGCTAATCTCACCAGAAAAATTGTCAGCTTCAGATGAGGTTTGCAATGTACCTTTATAGTCTTGCTAGATTTTGTTTTTGTAGCATTATAATTTGGAAGGTCTGCATTCAGTTCAGATTTACTAGTCCTTCATGGCTCATGCCCTTGGATCGTGTTGTTGCTTTACCACTGAAACATTTGAAAGAAAATCATTTTGATCAGGCATTTGATGCTGCCTTGGAGCACATGGAGATGGATGATGCTGAAAAAGGCAAGATTACTGAAAGATTCATGGAGATCTTTTATAGAAAGCAAATAAGTATTCTGATGATTTTGATATTCTTCCAGATGAGGAGGAAAAGGAGGTTGAGATCATATTGCCTAATGGCACAGAGTTGACTAGTGTGGCTGAAGTTGACTTACCGGCTGAAGATGTCGGGAATGCCTTACAATTTATTGAGTTCTGCTGTACATTTGGGGAGGTAGGCTTAACTTTTCTGTTGATTAGCTACCGTCTTAATCTAGTCAACCTATGTTGTAATTTGGCATTACATGTTGCATTTATGACACCCTTTTGTTTAGTGACGGCTTCTCTTGTGTGTATCTGGTCATTTAGCTGCCTTGTTGTTTAGCAAAAAATTTAGAAAGTTAGCTCGGGAAAGTATCATTCTGCTTACTTGACCACTTTTGTTGTGCCAATAAAGGATATATTGCTAACTTTGCCAGCATCTGAAATTGATTTATTCAATCCATATTGCTGAAGTTGTAACTTTTGTTATTAATCTTAGCATTACAGAGTCTAATAACCATTATTTGAAGTTCCAAAAATTAGCCTACTTAAGTGATGAAACCTACCAGCCCTACCTATAGTTACATACCAAACATCAAGGTATCTAAGTGAATATTTGAAAATAAAAAGATACAAGGCTGGAAGTGATATTACTTGTGTTTCTAGACTACACATATGGTATTATATGATGTTGGAAGACCACTGTTCATATGCTCATAATCCGTTGTAATCAATGTGTAACATCTGCATGGTTATCTGACTTGTAAAAAAGAGTTTACACTAGATGCATGATTGTTCACAAAAATTTTCTTGATCATGTAGGTTCTTGATGTCTAGAAAAGGACAGGCTGACATCAATCATCCATAGGATTTGCATGGTTATCTGACTTTTAAAGAATCTTGTACATAAGACGCATGATTGTTCACTTAAATCTCTTATGTAGATTTTTGATATCAAGAAAGGGCAGGCTGACTCAATCCTGTACGATATCATGACTGGACGTAGCAGACCAGGAAAGACCTCATCACTGATCCAATTTCAAATCCAATTGCTGATGTTGATAATGGACTTGGGAGAAGAGTATAATTCATATCTTTGTTTCCATTTATATCAGATGAAGCTCCTTCTCGATTTTGACATTTTAGGCTCCATTTCAGGTCTCCATTAAGTCCAATAGATGGCAAAAGGTGTTGGCTGCATATATTGAAAGTATGCATTTCTGAGTCAGAATGGGTGCCCAAAGAATTAGCTTCCTTAGATCTGGAGACAAATGATCAATATTACAAATTGGGCTTCTCTGAAAAGCTCAGTCTACTTGTCTTTCTATGTGATGAAACTCTTGAGACCATGTGAGTGAAAAAAAATAAAAAGGAAACTTTTCAGTTAAAAGTACCTTGACATTCGAACTTACTATTTCTTGATTACTAATGCTGACTTCATTATATTCTGTTATTGGGCATCGGAAGCCTACATAAAGCCACATATTGTTAATGAAATGATGTGGACTAACGACAAAATAGTTGTAAACATTATATGAATCTAATGGAGTTAGCAGATTTCGCTAATGATGCAAATTTCAAACGTCAGGGTACCACTATGACATTTTCCAAATGACAAGGCTTCTTTATTTAATTATACCACACATCAGTTACTTAAATATAACTTTTTGAGAAGAAAAAGTTCTTATTATGAAAATGTTGATGAAAATCATACCACCACTTCAGGCGATTGAGGACTTGGCTAGAGGAACAAAATCTGAAATTCCTTGAAGAGAAAAAGGTAGCAAGAGGAAAATTGGCTGTTGCTAAGGAAAAGGTAGTCTGACTTAATTTAGTCTCTGGAGTCAATAATGCAAGCTGTGCTAGTTTTCTTGTTCTGAGGGGATGTGTGTATGCAGGAAAAGCTCTTGAAGAAGCAACTGCATGATGAAGTTGTGAAAGCAACTATTGCTCAAAATGGTGCTTCTCTTTCTATTTCCGAGCACAACGCTACAGTTTCAGAACTAAAAGCTGAATCTGAACGTGTACATGCTGAGATATTAGAGACTACAGCCTTGCTGCCTAGATGTATGCTCTAGATTCTTAATTTATTCTGCAACTGTTTGGTGATGGCATTGTTTAGAATATTTTGTTTTGCCATCCTACAAAGTGACTAACCTGTGCTTTATAGACTTCTGCCAGTAAAAAAAGAAATTAACTTTTCTTCTTTTAAACACTAAAAGTTGCAAAAATATTCCATCATTGTAGATACAGTTTCGCTTTTATAGTCTGTCATGTAAAGTTTGTCCATTAGAGGCACTTTTTGTTATGCATTTGCAGAACTATGTTTTTTCCTGATTGATAGCCGTTTCTTGTTTTTCATTCCAAGCAAATTGTAGTTTAAGGTGCTCTCTCTGTGTCCGTTCTTCCGCTGTCTATACTTCTTGCCTGCTAAAAGTTGGCCGATAATTTTGGTCTGATTTGTTATATGATTAAAACCCTACAAATGGGGCCAAACTACAGGCTCATATGGGATGCATGGAAATAATATATTGATTGTATTGGGTTGCTGTTTCTCCTGTTAGTCTGCTAGAGTTGGGAAATTATGTGAAGGCTTCTGAAGCAATTTTCTGTTACTTCCTGTATTTTTTACAGTTTAAACATGGAACATTATTACCACTGGCCTATTAGACTTGTGATATCTTGGTTATATAGGCAGAAACTTAATAGGAATGCTGAATTTCCCCCCTCTCTGGTTGAGAGAATCTGATGAACACCATACAAGCTCATTTGTCTTTGCATTTATGTGTAGGCTTTGCCTGACTTAGACCTTTCCATTGGAACTAATGTAATTATCTTGCATAACCCAACTTATAAATATGTTTTTCCTTTCCAAAAGATAAGACTTGTGCATTTATTTGTCAATTTTCCTCCTGCATTCAGTATCCTTGTGCTTCCCTCTGGTATGCAGATGAAAGACAACCAGACGCCCTGAGAACTGAACCTGTCCTTATCGATACAAAGGGCCGTGTTTTCTGGAGGTTAAAGGGATGCAATAAGGAAGACTTCTTACTTCAAGGTTGTTTTTTTGCTCCCACTAGTTAAAAGGTCCCTGAATATATCATTTATCTATCTACGTAATTGTATATATGATGTCTGTTAATTGCAATTTATTTGAATAAATCTAACAGCAATTCATTGTTTCATTTTAATATTCCAAAGCTGGTCTGAACTGAAGAATAAATTTAGATACGATTGATAATTCAATGATCAACTCTACAATTTTTACAAAATCTTACTAGCATATGATGCTATACTAGTGATCGCCCCATGCCATTCACTAGGTTAACTTTTTTATTAACAAATTAAGTACTCATGTTTTCCTTATGAATCTCGTATGTACTTTAGTCATTTTAATATTTAGATAGTGCAACTAATTTGTAGTACATCACAAATATTGCAATAACATGATAAAATATATTTTCACGTAATCAATGAATTTTTTTACTTCAATTTATGAAAAATAGTGCGTTAAAGATATATATTTTTCAGTTATGCAATAAATGTTAAAACAAATGCAATGACTATGATTTGATCCTAGGTCTTTATAATGGATGCGTAATGACGTTGCCATTGTGCTAGAGGGATTATTCGTTTTCAAATGAAATAAGATAAAAAAAATGTAGACACAATGGGAATACACATACAAAAAAACCTACTTTGCTATTTAGTAAGATCACGAGAATCTACAATATTCATCATCAGTTAGTATTTTCAATAAAAGGAACAATTTAGCCCTTGGTGACTTGGAAAATTTACATTTGCCTCAGTTTTTGTGAATTAAAACTACATATGTAGCTTGTGTCCTTGACATGGTCAATTCCGTATCCTACAAAAAAATTATCATAAACAAAATAATAAATTTATTTTTTGTGATTTAAAATAATAAATTTATTTTGTGGCTTAATTTTAATGGAGAGCTGATCTTTCGATTGGAGGCTCTAAACCTATTCTCACCTCAACAGATATAAGCAGTGGGGACGAAGGAAAGTTGAATGAGAAGTGGTTTAGCTTTGATCATTTGGAATTAGAAGTTGTTAGTGAGCACATCTCTTCACACAGGTAAATGCCTTCCTAATTAATTTAATATTTCAAGTTTTATTGACTTCTTTCTGAGTCGGATGAAGCCTTCAAGCAAAAATTGAAGTATGAAGTTATTATTATTATTATCCTTGAATATACTTCCTTGATAATGATCCTGGTTTTAATTGTTAAGGTAATATCTTCCGAAATACCTGTGCCTGAATAGGTTACAACAACTGTATTAACTTATTACCTCTATGTTAACAAAGGTAAGCTGGGTAACTTTTTCATTTGAAAATATTGTTATTAGATGTGATATAAAATACAATTCAACCACACAGTCATCACCAAGCAAAAAAAATCTTAAGAGGCATTGGTGGAATAATTGTAGGGTTTAGTTTTATTCTACATTCAAGCAATCTCTTGGAAAATATAATTAATATTTGGAAAAGGGAAAACAAAATCATTTTGACTCAATTCTAAAATGAATGTCTCGAGGTCTGAGGTGAAAAAGGACCTTGTGCCCTATATCCCTGCCATACAATTTTTCTTCACTAATTGAGATTATCTTACTCAAGTTGGATCCTGGACTGCCTTTCGTTTTGAACGAGAGACCTAAGATCTTAAACAGCAGTTTTGATCCATTGCTGATTCTCTGGTATTTCTGTCTGTTAGGGGGAAGAGGCTGAAGCGCTGTAAATCATCAGTACCAGCACCAGCACCCGCACCAGCACCCGAACAAGAACTCGAACTCGCTCCAGCAACAAACACAGAAGATATAAGAATGAACCCATACATTAATTTAAACGAGATCCCGGAATCAAGTTGTTTGGATGCAGATGATGGGTATATTCCTAGTTCGATTTCGTTTATTTTGCAAGCTTATTGATATCATTTATCAGAGAACAATGATAAACAGTGTGATGGGGTTCGCCTTGCAGGTTCTGCTGAAACAAATGGGGAGTTGTACTAATGTGATTCATGCCGCTGGGCTTGTTTGTAATTCTGGCTCGCAGCCTCTTGCCTTCAATTAATTTTTGGGTTGTAAATTTAACCCCATTAGCTCATATTTGATGCTTATTAGTAGAGCTTCAAAGTAATATTGAATGCTTCGAAGTGATGGTTAGAAACAAACATTGTTACTCCTTGGAGACTTCTGTATTTTATTTTAGTGATAAAAAAAAAATTCTCAGGATTTATATGGATCGTTGTGGAGCATCTTTGGGATGAGACTTGTAACTTATCGGTTTCAGTTTTGTATGACCTACACAGAGACATGACTTAAGATGATATATAGGAGTTGAAGGAAACCCAAGAGCTTCTGAGTTAATCCTAACTATCATTCATCCAAACACCTTGTTTCTTCCTCTTCCACTCCATTACCGACGGCAACAACCAACCTCATCCAGCCGTCGGAACACCTAAACCTCTCTAATGCCATCAGTCCATCATCTCATTTCCTTTCTTCCGCCAGTCATAACATATTTTCATGCATATCTTTTAGATGTATTTAGTTCTAGAATAGACTTATATTTGCATGAAATAGGAATCCATGCATTCCATTATGAATATTTTTTGGCAATGGATGTCTAGTATCTTGGTGTTGCTTTATAGGTGATTATGTAGCATTTAAATACTTATAAAAAGATAAAAGCAATCCAAACAAGGTCTTAAGGAAAAGTCAAGGTGTGAAGAAAGCATGAAAAGAAGTCAAGGACCAAAAGCAAGCAAAAGGGACCAAACAAGTGAAGGGCAAAAACATCCAAGAACGGTCCAACTCTGTCTTGGAACGGTCGAGGAAGACCTTATACAAGAAGAGTGTTATCCTAAAGAACGGTCAAGGCAATAGTGAAAGAACGGTCTCCATAACGGATGCCGGCCAAACTTTTTCTTTGAGGAGAAGAACAGCCGGTGGAACGGTCTTTGGAACGGACTTCGCCAGCTCTCAGCCAAAATTCACAGAAGAATGACTAACGGTCACCGCCTGTTCTTTCTAAATTGATGCCAATAACGGTCTCCGGAACGGTTTGAGCCACCTTTTCTTATATTGTTCATGAACCGTTCTTATTGCCCTATACACAAAACCCTAGGTTTTTACCAATTTTTGGTATGAGATATAAATAGTTGTTTTGTCGGCAAAAATATGGATCTTTTATCTTATCTTCTTCAACTTCTTCCTTTTTCCCTTTTAAGAATAAGATTGAAATATACATTCATAATACATTTGAGAGATTTTGTCCGGAGATTTGAAGATTATTGAAATTTCTTTCAAGATTTTTATTAGAAGTTATCTGATAACATGTTTTCATGCTTTGTGTTTTTTTTGTTTTTACCTTTGTTTTGCATGGCTTGGACATTCACATCTTAGCTAGAGTATAAATTGTCAAAAGAATGTCTACTTCCCTTATTTTATGTCTTTGTAGGTATTTTAACAAAAGATGGAGCTCAAATGAAGATATTTAATCACTTAAATCATCCAAGCATCATCCACCTCAAGACCAAAGGAAGGAGGAAAAACAAGCAGGATACAAACATGAAGCCAATGAAGCTGAAAAACAAGAAAGGAACATCGAGTGAGGCACAACTCAAACAAAAAGGAGGGCAAAACTCGAGCAAAGAAGACACAAATAGGATTGTCTCATCTTCTATCGAGTGAACTCAAAACTCGAGCAAAGAAGCCATGAAAACTCGAGAGAAGAAGACAATTCACTCGAGCAAGGAAGACCTTGGTATGCAGAAGATTCAACATCTCTTGAGTTAACCTCGAGTGACTTTCAACTTGATCAAGTAATACAAGAATCCACATTTGTCAACGTCTCTCGAGTTCACCACATTAATCGAGCAAATAAGACAAGAAATCTCTAGAGAAGAAGGCAAATCACTCGAGCAAATAAGACAACCACTAAGTCGGTGGAAGAACTCCAACAAGGAAGACAAGAATCCACATTTTTCAACATCTCTCGATGTTACCACATATCTCGTGCAAAGAAGACAAGAAAACTCGAGAGAAGAAAACAAATCCCTCGAGCAAAGAAGACAACCACTAAGTCGATGGAAGAACTCCAACAAGGAAGACAAGAATCCACATTTTTCAACATCTCTCGAGTTTACCACATATTTCGAGCAAAGAAGACAAGAAAACTCGAGAGAAGAAGACAATCACACGAGCAAAGAAGACAACCACTAAGTCGGTTGAAGAAATCGAGGTTAAGGAAAAGAAACTCAGCCAAAGTGTCTAGTCCACTCGGTGCCTCTGCCGAGTTTCTACGATAGTTCCTTCAAGGAGATCCCTTCTCACTAACTTTGCCACTTGATCCACTTGTTTCTTGGGGTACCATGTCTTTGGAACCCTATATAAGCATATTGATTGAATGTGATTGTATAATCTCTTCATATACTCTTCAAAATACTCTCTTAGTTACTAATGTTAGATCTAGAAACTTTATTGGGAGCTGATTTGGACGGAAATTTGGATCAATCAAAAGAAAATTTTGGTGTTCGTCAATTGCTATTGCCAATTCTTCACTACATCAACTAGTTTTGTTTTAAACTTTTGATTGGTAAATCCAAATTCGTCCATTCTTCTTCCTAATTCTCTATATCTTTTCTACTTTCCTACCATAGCATTTGATTATTCTATTATGATGTCCATATTTACGATGAGTGAGTAGTTCCCTTGCTAGGTTTTGGGGTGAAAATCTCCAAATCATGCTAGATTAGTATTTCTTTTGTGTTTATTCATGACGTGAAGGGAACCTAAGCATGATTAATAACATATACAAGGGAACTAATATGGATTTTATCATTCATTCATGTTGGTTTTATCTCAATATTGGTGGCTTAGACTTTCACTAGCTTAAATCTATCCTTTAAAGCATTGTATTCTTCCATGCATGAATGAATGATGTCTAGATTATTCATCCAAGTTGATACTTACAAGGTAAAGTAAGGATGATTATGCAATGTTAAGATGCTTATTATGCTAGAGTAGGAATGATTGGGTTAAAAGGATGATTGAGCACACTTGTGATTTTTTTACCCAAATTGTGATTATAGTAGATAGACTGTGCAAATAACAAACACCATGTGATGCTGATATCGTCTAATATGATCACGACCGTGATTAAGCTTAATCAATTAGTACGCAAATAGCAAACACCATGTGATGCATGCTTGGTTGATATAAAGTTATCCTATGAGCTTCAAAAGAGGATTAAGATGCTTAGATAAAGCTCACCTTAAGTACTTGAACTTTATTAACTTCATTGATTGAATATTACTTCTAAAGGATGCTACTATTATGGTTTGGGAGGAATAGCCCAAACCTAGTATTTCTCATATATTTGATACTCTTGTGTTACTTGATTTTGGTTACTCACTTCCCCAAAAGATTTGATCCTTTGATCACCCTTTCCCCTTTCTTTTACACATGTAGACCTTGCTTTTGAACTTGATCACAATCAAGATGTATAGAATCCCTATGGAATTCGACCTTGATGAAAACATCATATTTTTACATTAACAATGACCATATACTTGCGGGAATATGTGATTTTTGAGTATCTACCAAACTCACATCAAGTTTTTTGCACCGTTGTAGGGGGTTATTGACTTCGTTTGATTGTTTGATAGTTAATAGTAGTTTAAGTGTTTTGTTACTTTTGATACACTTTTTGTGAGTGTTTGTGATTTGTAGATTGTGCTTCAAATGGCTAATAACTTAACTTCTTTGTGTGATATAAGAAGAGAGGAATATGGTGAGACAATTGAATATGATGGATGAAATGCCCAACAAGTAGAGGAAAATGAAGAGTTTCTTTATTAAATGCAAAAAATACATGAGAAAGTCAATGTCAAAGTTGATTCCATTGCACAAGATTGATAGATGCTTGAGCAACAACTAGGTCAAGAAGAGGAATAGAGCATGAAGAGATTCTTGTTATAGTAGCTGAAGCTAGATTGCTAGAGACGAAGAAGAAGCTCATCACCAAAGTGGAATCAATTTCAAATACTAAAGAGGTGCTTGATCAATAATTTTCTCAACAAGTGGATATTCATCAAAGAGACATGAGGCTCCTCAAGTTATTCAAGACCAAGTAGAAGAGATGATGATTGAAGAGGAGCCAAGCATTGAAGAACCAAACATTAAAAAGACAAGAATTGGAGAGTCAAGTTTAGAAGTGCCTCTTGAGGAAGAAGTTGTCCCAAAAAATACTTAGGAAAGGGATTTGGAAATGGAAAAAGAGATTGAGGATATGGTCATTATGACAAACCTCATTGGAAAGCTCCAGATATGACCCTCCAAGGTCTATTGATGATTTTTTTTATCAAGGGTGGGACAACTCAAACAATAAAGACTCTCATTCCACTCACTCCCATATGTGGATTGCTTGCTAAGGAATTACAAAATAAATATAGGATAAATAAATAAAGCTTGAAGCAACAAGACAAGTCAACATTGTCTCACAAGAAGGAAGAAACAAGAAAGCTTAGTGAAGATGCACCAAAGCCCGGAAATGAAATTCAACTCCTTCATGCTCTCACCATGTTTTTCAAGGGCATGATAACATGATGGATAGGATTTCTACTGACAAAGTGGTTGCCTAAAGATGTGATAAAGCTTGCCTAAAGGAAGATAGGTCGAGTCTATGACCTTCAACATGAGAGGTCAACGTCTCTCGAGTTTACCATATCAATTGAGCGAAAAAGACAATAAAA
This sequence comes from Fagopyrum esculentum, assembly GCA_033239045.1. Classification (NCBI taxonomy): domain Eukaryota; kingdom Viridiplantae; phylum Streptophyta; class Magnoliopsida; order Caryophyllales; family Polygonaceae; genus Fagopyrum; species Fagopyrum esculentum. Next base: position 100,080,506 of record BSUD01000007.1, on the reverse strand, counting down.
TTTGAGAGAAGAAGACAAATCACTTGAGCAAAGAAAGCAACAACTAAGTCGGTGGAAGAAATCGAGGTTAAGGAGAAGAAACTCAAGCAAAGTGTCTAGTCCACTCGAGGTGCCTCTGTCGAGTTTCTACATTAGCTCCTTCCAGGAGATTCCTTCTAACTAACTTTGCCACTTGATCCACTTGCTTCCTGGGGGACCATGTATTTGGAACCCTATATAAGCATATTGGTTGAATGTATTTGTATAATCTCTTCATACACTCTTCAAAATACTCTCTTAGTTACTACTTTAGATCTATAAACTTGTTTGGGAGCTAATTTGGACGGAAATTTGGATCAATATAAGGAAAGTTTAATGTTCTTCAATTGTTCTTACTAGTTATTCACTAGTTCAACTTGTTTTTCTCATAACTTTTGATTGGTAGGGCCAAGTTCGTTCATTCTTCTTCCCAATTCTCTGATTTCTTTTCTAGGTTCATATCATGGCATTGTTTCTGTTGTTTTGATGTAGTCATTTACTATGAGTGAGTAGCTCGACTGTGGGATGACATCCTCAAATCATGCTAGATTAGTATTGCTTTTGTGTTTAATTATGATGTGAAGGGAATCTAAGCATGATTATTCGCATGTACAAGGGAATGAATTTGGATTTTATTATTCATTCTTGTTAGTTTTATCTCAATGTTGGTGGTTTAGATTTTCACTAGCTTAAATCTATCTTTTAAAGCATTATACTCTTCCATGCATGAATGAATGATGTCTAGATTAATCATCCAAGTTGAGACTTACAAGGTAAAGTAAGAATGATTATGCAATATTAAGATGCCTATCATGCTAGAGTATGAATGATTGGGGCCGAAAGGATGACTAAGCATACTTGTGATTTTTTTTAGCCAAATTGTGATTATCGTAGATAAAGTATGCAAATAGCAAACACCATGTGATGCTTATATTGTCTAATATGATCATGATTGTGACTAAGATTAATCAATTATTATGAAAATCGAAAACACCAAGTGATGCATGTTTGATTGACAGAAAGTTATCCTATGAGATTCAAAAGAGGACTAGGATGTTTAGATAAAGCTCGCCTAAAGTACATGCACTCTATTCCCTTCATTGATTAAATATTACTTCTTAAGTATGCTACTAGTTATGGTTTGGGAGGATTAGCCCCAAATAGAGTGTTTTCTCATATATTTGATACTCTTGTGCTACTTGATTTTGAAATACTCACTTCCCCAAAAGATTTGATCCTTTGATGACTCTTTTTTCATTTTTTGTTTTTACACACTTAGACATTGCTTTTGAACTTGATCACAATCAAGCTATATAGAATCTCTATGGAATTTGACCTTGATAAAAGAATCATATACTTGCATTGACAATGACCGTTAACTTGCGGGAATATATGATTTTTGAGTACCTACCAAATTCACATCATTATCTTTCCTTTGTTCTCCTTGTGAGTATGCTTCGTCTATCTTTCTTTTATTCTTCTCTAATGTCTATCTAGATCTATTTTCATAGTTGGGGGTGCTAGCCCCAATCTATGGTTGAAATGTTATGATTTGATTGTTATTATGCATGTTTGACAATGATATGTTTTCAGTCAATCTCTAGAGCATTGAACATAAGGTAAAGTTCTTATGTATTTTATCTAATCTCAACCGAGAGGTAAACACTTAGATGAGATTCAATTGTTAGATGCTAGAATATTGAATTGGACTTTTGTCAAATTCCAACAACATGACTATAATTCCTAACATGGTGTTCTTATCCATGAGTTTATGGTTGTATTTTTTTTGATGATCAACCTAATTAATTGTAAAGACAATAAACAAACACACAAAACAAAAAGATAGAGAGTTAGCAAACAAGTAAATCAATGGAACCACAATATTAAAAAGGAAGTGAAAATAACATAAGTACATTAGGAAATAAAGCACAATTTGGGTCGATCAAAGGGTACGAGTCCGCAAACAAGTAAATCAATGGAACCACAATAGTAAAAAGGAAGTGAAAATAGGGTTTGTATCAAATGATCCAATATCAGAAGAATCAAATTTTAACAAAAATTGTATCCAATAATAATAATAATAATAATAATAATAATAATAATAATAATAATAATAGTGATAGTAAAAGCATTACATAATCCAAATTATGACAATAATGCATTTCTGGTCTCAATTGATAACAACAATATCAACATTTGATATATATATAGGGTCCAGTTCCGGTGAGGAGGACCCTTGCAGATAGGAATGAGGAGAGCCAGGGTGGTGACATGTGGCATGCCACGTCATCGTTTTTTTTTTTTTTTTTTTTTTTT